>CM038728.1:3799882-4179882 GCA_021613375.1 Megaleporinus macrocephalus
CTACTCCGCCTCCTCGTGATATTCTGTCTATTCTACATCTGCGTCACTTACTGGCTGCCTGAGCCAGGTTTCTGTCAGGATTCAAATATCAGGATCAGTCTGAGCACTTAAATTTTTCAGTTGATCCATTTTATGTTTCTGATGTCGGCTTCTAATATTTAAATGAAGAATTCCAAGACCCTTTCTAAGTTTAAAACTATTAAGATAGTTAAAAGGGTCTATGGGGGGTTTAATAAGGGGACATAATGTAAGTGGAGACGGCTCTATGTATATTAAGTTGTTTGTATTAATAAAACTGGTAAAATGATTTCTATCTTTCTTATGTTTTTGTACAATGCTGGTCCTAGGTTTATACACAGTGACTATTGGAAAAACTAAATTAGTACTATCATCTTTAGGCAGTCAACTAAGGTTAGAAACTTGGGTTATAAAATATGTTATGCCCTAAAATCTGTGAGCCGAGCCTGCTTGGATGAATTCCGTCAGGTCTATAGAAAGAGGGTCGGTTCCAAAACAGGTCAAAATTGGCTATAAAAGCCAGACCAGAGGAGAGGCAGGTCTTCTGTAGCCAGGTATGAAGGTTTCAAATACGACTAAAATACCCTGACCCTCTCCCCAGTGGTGGGATTGGGCCGGAAATAAAAACTGATTCCCCACAGTCCCTACTGGAAACCAACAAGTCTGTAAAGTCTCTTTTTAACAGTTCTGTGCTTTGATCTTTGGTGTCATTACATCCGACATGAATGAGTTAAATCTCTGAAGGAGAGCAGGAAGCTGTTGTGCAATGTCTTTAACTTTAGCGCCAGAAACTGAGTGAACCACGGCTGTGTGATGTTTGAGAAATCTTGTGATAGAGTCACCTACTATCAGAGCTGTTGGTGGAGGGTGCTGGTCTGGTCGTCTGAGTCCATATCGAGACGCTCGGTGCTGGTCAGTCCGTGGCCCAGCAGCCCGCGCTGGGTTGCGAGTAGGCCATGCAGCAGTGTCCGGAGATGAGGTGCTCAGCCTGCATGGGCGGCTGCGCGTCGTTCACCGGCGGTGAGTAGGTCATTGAGGGTGTCCCGCGGAAGGCCAGCGGCTGAGAGCGGCGTTTCTGTTGTTCGGCCGTGTCCGGCTGCGGGGCTTGTCGGGGCGGCTTTGATGTGTGGTGGCGGATCCGCTGCTCCGAAGCCTTCCATAGTGGGTTCGGTGTAAAGTGAACTGCTGGGGGGCTCACTCGAGTGGGCAGAGAGTGAACAGGAGAGGAAGGGATGAGAACATCCTCCAGCTCCTCCAGCACAGAGAACCTGTTACTCAGCGGGAGTTTGTGTTGAACTGTGTGGCGAGCGGACCGCCTTCCACCGCGCAAGCACCCAACAGTAGCGGACCACGGTTCTAAAAATATGAAATATAAAAAGTACAAATAAATAAAATAAAATAAATAAATGATAAATAGAAGATAAAATAAAAATAAATAAATAAAAACAAATAAACTAGAGTTAAAACCAGAAAAATAAAACGAAACCACAGCGCTCTGACGTGCATCGTCTGTCTTTATCTCTTAGAATAAAACTGGTTTTGTAACTGTGCCTTTAAAACAAATCAACAACAAAAACACTTGCAGACTATTTTTGATAGTCTGGACAGAAACAAACCACATGTCTTTTGCAAATCAATTCCAGACCGATTTGGAAGAGGTATGAAATGTAATTCTAGTCGGATTTTAATAGAAAGGTCTCAGTCTGGATGCTCTGGATGCTTGAATCGGATTTCAAAACGTCTTTTGTGTCACTCGGAACACAACAAACAATGACAAAGTCAAATCTAGACTGACATGCGCCGCTTTAAGGATTTCTAACACAATTTGAGGGCTGGAGGTTTTTTTTGTTTTATTTCTTATAAATTATTTAAACTAACAGCCAAAGGGACAAAATGAGGTAAGCATCTTGTAAGAGGTATCAGGTGATGCTAGGGACCATTTGTGGATAAAGGCTGATGTTGGTGTGGCCTTGTTTTTGGGAATTCCTCTCAGAGGAGCTAACGATGCTAACCAGAACTCCCAAAATAACAAAATAACTAATATCAGTGAAATTAACTTCTGTTGGTCGGTCAGCTATAATGAAACATAGCGAAGAAGGATTTGTTCCACATTACACTGTATTTAGGTCACGAATAGCTGGTTAGTTGGTCAAAACACCTCAGAGTTAGTAGCTCGGTTAGTTAAACTAGGTAGTCCGTGAGGAGCTTCCGTAGCTAGTAAGTAGCTGAAGTGACAAAAACTGCTGTTTATTTGCAGCAGAACAAACAAAAAACACACACAGACCCCTAGAAATCAGGTTTAGACCAATAAAGCGGGTTAAAAATATCTTAGTCGTACAAGAAAAACATGTATTTGTTCATTTTTAGCTTTCTGCATCAAATAAACAGGAAATTATCTTTTTATGTAAATTATGAATTGACTGAGCACAAGACCGGATCCCTAACCTTCAGGCCCCGACTGCACTACTGTCTTAACCCTGAATGTGAGTAACTGGTTTAACAGCTTTGGTTAGACCTTCTCTTTGGAATATGGACTGTTGTGTAAGCGGTCGTGTGATAATTACCCTGTGTTTGATGTCAAGGCGCGGTTTAAACGCTGCCAACCTCCATTTGCATAGAAACATATTGTTATCTCATGACTAGGAGTGGCTCAACTAACAGTGGCGCCTACCTAACGTTAACAGATGCTGCCTAAGCAAATGGAAAGTTCATAGTATAATAGATGTAGACCACCAGCCTCAACCCCGACCCCCACCCCAAACAACATCCAGCCTGCCGGAAGATGTTCCAAAATAAAAAGATTATAATAAGATATAATAATAATTATAATAAGAACCTGTTTCTGCCCAGTATTTCAGCTCCTGCTGTTTTTTATGATTTGTTTTCTGTTTTTTTTCTCAGGTGTTTACCTGTTTCTGTTCTGTACATGTTCTGGCTGCTCATACAGAAAGGTAAGCACCTTCTGTCCTTCAGTGAACACACATTTCCAAAAAATCATCAGCACATGGAAAACTCAACGCCAGACTTACTTGTAATTTCTATGTTTTGGTCTCTCTCTCTCTCTCTCAGGTTCTCTGCAGGAGATCCAAGCTTTTGTGGGAGACACCGTCATCTTACCATGTTCAAACAGTGATCAGGCACTGCCGGATGCAGTGACTGTGTTCTGGAGATACAGAGACAGCAAGACTGTGTACGACATCATCAACAGCAAAGCATCATTTAATGAACAGGATCCATTATTCAAAGGCAGAGTCAAAAGTTTCCCAGACGAGTGGAAAAACGGCAACTTCTCCATCGAACTCAGTAACGTGAAGAAGGCTGATGGAGGACCGTACTCCTGCTTTATTGCTGATATTGGGACAAACATAAAACTAACCCTGACTGTTAAAGGTGTGTATGGATTGTTTTTACTCGGTACTCGTGTTTGTGGTATGAAAGGGCGTTTTCACTGTTAATGAGGAACCAAGGCTGCAAGTCGAAATGGTATGAGTTTGCGCAGCTGATTCTCTGGTGTGCAGCTCTATAAGCAACAGCTCTATGGCTGTAATTAGATCCCTCACTAAAGCTGTGCTGTTTATGAATGACCTGTTTACTTGAATGAATAGCCACGTAAGGCAGTGTTTTCACTCCACTGAACTTTTCTAATGGGAATGGTGGTTAAGGAACTTTATGAATGCTTTAGGAAATATTTAAGGGGTAATGGAAGACAGTATAATGATTACACTCAAGGATACTCCTAAGCAATAGCTGCACGGCTTCTTTGTGCAACACACTCAGACGTAGAGGTAATCTTACAGGTACTGTGAACCTTTATGTGTGTAGAGAATCTAATAGGTTTAGTGTTGAATGAACACGGTTAACATTAGAGAAACGTCCTCCGTCCATTGCATAGGGACAATATTTGCAGTGCACTCTTGCATACATCCAGCTGATGATATGACTTACAGTGTTAACTTGGAGTTATTGAGATTTGAAAGCCCTCTTAACATCACTAATTTTACCATTTACACACTAAGAAAAACAGACAAAAGTATGAACTAGTGGCTTATAATGCAAATAGGGGTCCAATTCAGTGCAATAGTGCTGCTGAAAGAATTCAGATTCTTTTCTAATGTACTGAAGACAGTCATATACAAAGAAAACACTTATTTAATTAATCCATGTAAAAGTTATTACAGAACTTCTTATGTTTTTTTAGTTTTTTCACCAAAGAAAACATGCAATCAGCAAATCTGAGAAAGGCTGTTTATATCTTTGCAGTCAACTGCAATAGTGGCATCAGTTAAGGGGACCATCCTGCCACGTAATCTCTAGATAACATCTTTGTCTTCATACTCAGAGTGCAGTGATTCATAACAAAGCTGCAGGTTTACCTTCAAAAGTATATTATCTAGAACAACACAGTTAAGATATCGTCTCATGCTGGGGTACCTGGGCTCTTAGGCAATGAGAGAGCAGATCAAGCAGCAAAAAAAGGCCACGTGCATACCAGATCCAATGTACCAGATCCCAACAGTGGCCATCGAACCTACAATAAACTCATATATCAAGGACAAATGGCAAAACAACTGGAACACACTACCAAATAAACTGTACGAAGCCAAAAATGAAGACCTATCTCGAAAACTGTTGGGGCCAGACAGTCTACCCTTACAGAAAATAAGTATATTTAAAGTTCATTTTATTAAGTATACTTTGTGCAGTTACTATACTAATGTCATTGTACTAGTAGTACACTTGTATATGTACTATTTTAATACTTCTTGGGACTGAATTGGCCCACTTTCTAGTTTTTAAAAGTATACTTTTAAGTACACTTAAAGTGTAAGAGTAGTAAACCAAGTATAAACTAGTTTACATCTTTTGTACTGCAACTACACTAAAAGTAATCTTAAGGGTTTACTGTTAGTTTACTAGCTTGTAAGTTTTCTTTAAGTGAACTAAACATAATACTTATAATTTACTGCTTATATTATTGTTGTACTTAGTAGTATAAAGTATATGACTAGGTATATGACTTATATGTAGTATATGTATATGACTTAAAGTATATGACTAGGTTTAAGGGTTTTTTTCTACTTAAAATAGAACTTAACAACGTTTACTTACTCACCAGTGGACACACGTAAAATAAACAAGACACACTCAGATTATAAACATATTAGTATCTTTATAAATCTTTATAAATCAAATTTTAAATAAATATTGTACTGGATGTTTTTGTGCAGAGCAAGAATACTTACTTCCACTATCTCAATCAAAAGATTAAGTACAAGTAAAGACCAAATATACTTAGACTGTTCTATACTTGTTAGTATAACCCCAGCATACTTAAGTATAACTGTGTTTAGTATATCACTGAGAAGTACATAAAAAGTAAACTGAAAGCATACTAACTTCCTTTTAGTTTAAAAGAAGTAAAGTAATGCTTCACTTCAATAAACTTCATTTTTGTAAGGGTACAAATGATGCCTCATTGGACATACTAGACTAACACACATGTACCTGATGAAAAGGTGAAACTTTCCCATATTGTGCAACATGCCAAACTAAGATTACAATAAAACATTTACTGCTGGAACGTATCATCTATAACATATAAGTAAACATACAAAGACAACAGACATAACGTCTCCAAGTCAATAAACTGAAATAAGTAAATAAAGTACAGATAACAACATTTCCTGCCATGAACACGGCCCAATTGCAGACATGGCATTAAAAAGTAAACACTAACTAACTAGCTAACTAACTAGCTCTCTTTTAAAAGGTGTTTCAGTGCACGTCATATTTATCAGTGTCTGTAAATTTGGAAGCTGGACGTATTCATGAATCACCAAATTATTAAAATCATTTTAAAATTTTCTGTCTGCTGTTTCGTGTGGTCAGT
This sequence comes from Megaleporinus macrocephalus, assembly GCA_021613375.1. Classification (NCBI taxonomy): domain Eukaryota; kingdom Metazoa; phylum Chordata; class Actinopteri; order Characiformes; family Anostomidae; genus Megaleporinus; species Megaleporinus macrocephalus. The sequence goes on from CM038728.1 coordinate 3,805,791, forward strand.
TAACCTAGATAAATATCACTGACATCACTGTGAAGCTGTTTTGCATGTTGAGTTATTTGTGTATTTATTTATTTGTTTGTTTTTTGTGTTCAACAGATCGTCCAGTTTCGTCGAGAACAGAGAGTCGCTTAAACAACAGTGTCGTGAAAAGAAGACCAGACGACATGTTGCTTTTCTTGGTGTTTCTACTGGGAAGTTCTCTGCTGTACGCCTGAGCTCTGCGGTGTAGCTTCTACTGTTTACAGGACGCTTAGTAAGAAAACCCTCTAGCAGAGCTGTTCGGCTGCTTCATAAACAAATACTGAAATTCTCCAGTGCACATCCCAATGATGTCACGCCTAGATGTTCTGATTGTCTGTTCTGGTTTTTAATTTGCTTTGTTTCTCGACTTCACTCTCTTTCGATATTTCCCTCTCTGGTTCTGTTTGTCAGTGTTTCTCTGCTCTTAGGTTTTGACTTCCCTTTCGTCTTTTCGACTTTCCTTCTGATTCTCCCTTAAGACTTGTTTGCCTAGATCTCTGATCTTCTGGTTAAGACCCTATGCCTGTTTCCTGGTTTATGATTTTCTTGCCCCCTCGTAGTGTCTGTTTGTATATTGCTGCTTTGTCTCACTGCTGCTGATTTTGTAAATGAAGCCTGTTTGACCTGTAGCTCTGCAAGCGTTGCGCCAAGTTCTTTGTTTATGACACTTCTATCCAGGTGGGAATGGATATTTAAGGCTGAACCAACTCCAAAAAGCGTTACAACTTACAATATAATTATATTATATAAAAATTAATACAACATTTGTCACTGCTGAAAATAACTGTGAATGTTTGTGGTTTCTGGTTCTGCTGCTGTTCGTCTCTGTTTGTGGTCTATTCGAGGCTAAAGCACACCCAGCAAATATTCTATTCTATTCTGTTTAGTTAACTTCACGTCGTCTGGGGAAAGAAGTGATGAGCCAGAATGAAAGGAGAGAGAACATTTTAGACTCTTTTGTTTTTGTTCATTGGTGTCAGTCTGGTCAGTGAGCTTTGATCTTTTCTCTAACAAAAACGAGGTTGAGTGTAATGCAACAACCACAAATGCAACAGCAGCAGTGTTTACCGTTTAAGCTTTATGACTAATTTCTCACACACACACACACACACGCACACACACACCCACACACACCCCTACAACCTAACATGCATGGTTTGGACTGAGGAAGGGAACTGGAGCAAGTTTCTGTCTGTAAGTCTAGTCTTATAAACAGGGGACCCTGCCACTCAGGCCATCACATCAGATGGCGTCAATGCCACATGTAATATTTCAAGATGATAAAATATGGCAAAGCATCAAAAAACTAAAAAAAATTTTTAACTAACAATTAAATTTCTACATCACTGCATGTAATTTCACTTCAGTGAAAATTTAACTGCATGTGATTTCACTTTAGTTTAACTTGAAGTTCAATTTAAAAGTATTATTACACAAGATTTGCTGAAGTGTATAATTATATATAATAAGTATAATTTTTAATGCTGAATTATAAAAGAGATCTGTAAATAGTTTAAAATAAATGTTGAGGAATCTATACCGTAGTGTTTCACTACTCTGTACCAAGAAAAACTACAAATAGCCCTTTTTTATTAGACGTTAGACAGATCTCTGATTACTAAATTAGTTTTAAAAATGTATCTGCACAGTAAAACGTTAAATACGAACCTTGAAAAGCGCTGGAAGCTCCTTGTTGCCGATGCTTAAGAGTGTTTTCGCGTGGGAAGAAACTCAACTCATCAGCTCCTCTGAAGCACATCCAGTCTCTGTGGTTAACGTTTCACTCTGCTTGCTGATACATTGGCTTTCTACTATTTTCAGTTAAATAAAGGGTTTAAAGGATTTGCTCATCATTGTATTCTGTTATTATTAAGATTTTGCATGGCGTCCTCACATTTTTGTGGTTGTAGGTTCAATAAATAAATGCAGGGCTGGACTGGTAATCTGGCGCACTGGGCACAGTGCTCAGGGGCCGATGCTGGATATAGGATGAAAGCAGCCCCACCCTTTCTCTGCGTGGTCCGCCGTAACTTCCGCTAGTTTCAGTATTGTGCGTGTGTTAAAGGAGAGGCCACATGGAGAAACCGTGTCACTGTAGATGAAGAGCATCGCTGTAGATGAAGAGCATCGCTGTAGATGAAGAGCGTTGCTGTAGATGAAGAGCGTCACTGCAGATGCTGTAAAATGTGCTAAGATCTCAGACATGTTCTCTGCTTTGGCCTCCACGTCCTCTGTGAGAGCAGAGCTCCAGCAACAGCAGGTTGTAGCAGCGGGTAGAGAGAGGAGCAGCCAGAGACGCAGGCTTTTGAAAGTGAACCAGAGGGACAGAGTGAGCAGGAGAGTGTAGTACGTAAGCCTCTATGCTGCGGTTCAACATGTTTTTAAAAACACTTAAACAAGTGAAATAACAGATCTTAAAACTGATAAATGATAAAAGCTTTGTAATTTAAGTTTTACTAAGGTAAGTGTATAAAAGTATTATTAGTAAAAGCTATGTCCACAGTAGACAGTGTCAAATGCTGATGTGCATGAGTTCACAAAGCAGCCCTGTCTGTTTTTAGTCTGATCCAAATGCAGGTTATAGCTTTTTAAAGGAGGAGCAGCTTTTATCCTGAAAAATTAGTATTGAGCTGCAATATTAGGGAAATTCAGTAAATACATATGAGTAGACTAAAGTGCTAGAACTACAGTATGTGTAAACTTAATTATTTGCTTTCCACAGTGGTTATTTGATACGCTTCTAAAGTAATGATTAACTGTAAATTTCTAGTAAGGGTAAAAGTTATGCTTTTTAAATATTATGCTATTATTTGATAATTAATATATGATAATAATAAAATACATTCCTTCGTGGAACACATACATAAATTACTGGTCGACTGTGCTCCGCTAATTATGACGGGCCGGTCTAAGCCAAAAATGCCAGGGCCGATTTTTTGTCCCAGTCCAGCCCTGAATAAACTCAATGTGTCACCACCACTGTGAAGAATCTTGGTTTGGAAAGCTTCCCTAGAACTAAGAATTTTGACAATAATGACAAAAAACAGATTTGATTTCTGTTTGTTTAAATTTCCCAGAAAATCTGCTTGCTTGCACTGTACACCAATGTCGCCATCTAGTGGACCACACAAGTTTTAACATCTCCAGCACAAGCTTAAAGTAGAATTCCACCAACTTTCTTTATTATATCACCAACTTCTTATTATTTAATCAATGATATGTAGTAGTTCAGGCCATGAAATGAACTGGCGACCTTTTCATGATGTACCCTGCCTACGCCCGATGATGCTGGGATTGGCAGTAGCCCCCGACTAACAGGATAAAGTGGAAGATAATGGATGGATGGATGGATGTAGTAGCTCGGAGTAGTTTGATGTATAAAGAAACCGAAACTGTTCTCTTCATAGTGGAGGTGATACAACTCCAAATCAGAAAAGGGTGCATTTGCAACATTACAACATTGTTGTTCCTTTGAAGTTTTAAGGTGTGCAGCAGTGGGTGGCGGGTCTTCGTCGTCACATTTTCTATCCGGTTTCCATGTTTCTGTTTCCAAGAGGCTGCATGTACAGAAAGAGAAGCAGTGGCCTGAGTACTGATCCTTGGGGGAAACCATATTTTACTAGTGTACGGTCATCTTTAATAACAGCAAGTTTTAATGATTTAGGTAAATATTCAAGACTGAGGGACGAGTTTATTATAGAGAGCAGAGGTTTAACGACACAGGGACAGTTTTGTAGGTACTGCATCAAGAATGCATGTACATGTTTTGGATGAGCTAATCAGTGAGACTAATACATTCTGATTGATAAGGCTAAAAGATAGCAGTTGGAGTTTTGGGCTGGCAAGGCACGTATCCTGTTGTATTAATCCTATTGGCAGATTTTGGATTTGTAGTCAAATATTTTCTATTTTACTGTTGAAGAATCAGAAAGCTGTTGTATGTTGTTTGAATATCATCTTCAAACTGTTTAATGTTGCCAGTTAGTTTAGATATGGTGGAAAACAGGACCTTAGGATTATTTTGTTGTTCTCAGTTAGTGCTGAGAAATAGGAAGCTCTGGCTGCGTTTAGGGCACGCTTATATTTTCTGACGCTATGGCCACTTTATTAGAAACACCAACCCTGTACTTGCACTACCTGGCCATTGTATTAAAAATATCTACCTTGTATTTCCACTAACTGGCCACTTTATTAGAAACACCCACCTTGTATTTCCACTAACTGGCCACTTTATCAGTGTAACTGTTTCTACATCCTGTACCAAAAGGACAGGGCCCCAAGTTCGTTCTGTAGTTAGGGAACCCAGATTATTCCTGGTTCACACTACATGACTGGTCAGCAATACAGGGTCTCAAATTACACGACTAACTCTGGAGAATCGCCGACTCATCTGGCTTCACGAGAACACACGAGAACGCATGCGAGAGCTAGCGATACCACGTAGAACATACACCATTTCCAAAACGAACAGCAACAAACCAGCAGTATGGTTTGTTACTGCGCTGATCTACAAGAAAGAAGAAAAAGGTACGAAGATGGATAAAGACACAGGGCCAGCAGGGACTGTCTGTTCTGCAGAGAGAGCTGGAGGTAAATATTTAATATTTTATCAATGAAAACGTTTCGCACAGCCGCAGAGAGATTGTGTGACCGGTGACACGGTTCTCTCTCTACGTGATCCCATTTACTGTAGCTAGATGCTGCTCTTGACTTACAGTAGCCGACTGGCCTAGATATTAAACATGCTAGATATTTGCTGGGCGTCTGCGATTAGTCGGCGAGCGTCTTTCAGCCGTTCCTACTACACGACTGAGCGAGCGCCAAGTGGTCGACGATTTACCTCCGAGCAGAGGTTTTTGTCAGCGATCTGCAAAATACTGTCTGCGACTGAAAAACCAGGCTAAAATCGTGTAGCGTGAACTAGGCATTAGCAGACAAATAGCTTATCCAGTGACCAGAGACTTAAGCTTAAAAGTACATATATTTATTTTCAGCTGTAGGAACGAATAATTTAAAAATAAAACATTTACTGCAACATTAAATGTAAGCCATGTGTGCTTGAAGAATAAAAGAATAGAATTTAAAGAATAAAAATAAATAAACTAAATTTTGAAATGTCCTTAGTTCACTTAATACCGCTCACAAAATGACCTGAAACTCTTGAAATTACATCAGGTGGTGGGAAAGTGAGGTGCTGGCGTTGTGAAACACACTGCATTGTGGGTAGTGTAGTGTGTGTAGTGTGTGTAGTTGTAGTCACCAGGTGTTTGTTTTGCAATACATGGCAAGTACTCGTTGCAATACGACTTCGACTCGCGATATTTTTGGGTATTACCTCAAAACAGGTCAACAACTCGGCTCGTCCTGGCCCTGGAGCTGACTGGAGAAAAGCAGCCCCCCTCGAGTCGTCGCGACCACGGTCGGGAGGCAGTAGCGGGGAAAGGTAACACAGGTGCTCACAAACAGACAAAACATTAGCCCCAGTACAGTTTTACTCAATATCAATAAAACTAAAGCCGACATGACAAAACTAAACAACCCCCTCTGCAGGCCTGATAACCTGGTCCCAACTTGCTCAGTGCACTCACAGCCTCTCTGGACCATCTCACCGTGAGAAGCTAAGCTGAGCTGAAAGTGGCGGGAAAGGTGGCAGAGGGCGGACTCCAACGATGTTCGTCCGGAGGTCTGTGATGCTAACCGGGGTAGAGGTTCTCCAAGCTAAGCTAACGCGGCTAGTGCTAGCTACTACGGCGGAGCAAAGAGTTATACAAACGTTTTCACCGCCTGATACGGCAGTAAAATAATTATTAAATCCGAATTAATACTGGTACAAGTACTCACACTAAAGTATTTACACACAGCTGGGCTGGAACAGGACCTCATCCCTTAAAACTACCGGAGCTCGGAGTTTAGCCAGGCTTTCTCTTCAGGTCCCTATCAGGGAGCGCGTGCACCCCTCCTCCCCGCGCTCGTTCAGAACGCCCCAGCCAATCAGATGCCAGGAAACCCAAACAGACATTTAGACTAGCCAACAGAAACAGACTTGGTTATATTTTATTTTTTACATGGACAAACAAAACCATAGTAAACGTAAATACACTCTCTAGTATCTTTACAGGTTAGTTTAAAATCAACTATAACTTATGTTTTAGCTTTTTAGCCTACAGCACTGACTTCTTTACAGCACTGACTTCTTGAATATTTTTAAATTGAATGTTATTTTAAATATAATATTAATTTAATATTTAATAATTATTATTAAATACCTATCTTGTTTTTCCACTAGCTGCCCACCTGGTACTTTCTTTAACTGGTCTTTTTATTTGAAAACCGACCTTGTATTTCCAATAAGTGGCCACTTTATTGGAAACAAATATCTTGGATTCTCACTAACTGGTCAAATGTGACCGCTGCTAAAGGGCTTAATGGAAAACATTCAGTTTAAGTCCACTAGATGACGACATTGTCTTATAATATTAAAATATACATAGGGCTATATTAGAAATACCTATCTCGTTATTCCACTACCTGGCCACTTTATTAGAAACACCTACCTTGTTTTTCCAGTCACTGGTCACTTTATTAGAAACACACACCTTGTACTTCTACTAACTGTCCACTTTATTCAATCAATCAACCTTTATTTAATCTCGGAAATAAATTGAATACATTATTAGAAACACTTACCTCGTACTTCCATTAACTGGCCTTTTTATTAGAAAACCCACCTTGTATTTTCACTAACTGGCCACAACTGCTCAAATGTGTCCACTGCTAAAGGACTTAATGGGAAATATTTAGTTTAAGTCCACTAGTTGGCGACATTGTCCTAACTTAAACTCACATAAAGGCTGAACTAGTAAAGAAATATAGGTATGTCACTATGACAGCATGTGGATGTGGAGCCCTACTGGCAAAAACACTTTGTTTACCCTGCAATGACTGATTTATCCAGATATTCGGTTTTATACTTAAAAGAAAAACTGAAGGTGTGTTTTGCTAAAATCTTAAGGACTTTATTGTGTGTAATGCACAAATAGAGGCCAAACTCTGCCAATCCTTTGGGTTGTATCTGCTAAATGGTCAGTGCTGACCTCACTTCATTGCACTTTCTAGCAAACACACAACACACCAAACCGTTTTTGAATACATGTGGAAATCAGGTGGGGTTGTTGGGGACTCTTCCTCCCGTCTCCTCAATCTGCAGAAGGTGGTTCTCAGTGCTCAACTGACTTTTCTCCATTGTGAACTTGGTTTGTTAATTGCTTTAGAAGAGCCTGTGGAGTCTGGAGGATTACAGAAAGCAGTAAGTCTGAATTTATATCATTACTTCATTACTACCTGATTAACTGTGTATTATTAATCTGATAATAACCCTTAGCATGATCAGTCTGGTTATGGGAAGGTTATTATTAATGTGATGGACAGTTATTCATACAGACCGACTTAAAAGACATCAGATGTAGAAATAATGAAAGGACAGATGGTGCTTTAGGGGAACTACACTGGTATTGTAAACTGGTCTTTCATGTTCTACATAGCAGGTATGTGACTTTGTTTCAGGTGAAAAATGTCCAGAGGCAGTTTTACACCATTTACTCCCGCCAACAAACCTGGCCCTTACAGAAAATAAGTATACTTAAAGTTCATTTTATTAAGTATATTTTATTCAGTTACTATACTAATATCATTGTACTAGTAGTACACTTGTATATGTACTATTTTAATACTTCTTGGGACTAAATTGGCCCACTTTCTAGTTTTTAAAAGTATACTTTTAAGTACACTTTAAGTGTAAGAGTAGTAAACCAAGTATAAACTAGTTTACATCTTTTGTACTGTAACTACTCTAAAAGTAATCTTAAGGGTTTACTGTTAGTTTACTAGCTTGTAAGTTTTCTTTAAGTGAACTTAACATAATACTTATAATTTACTGCTTATATTATTGTTGTACTTTAAAGTATATGACTAGGTTTAAGGTTTTTTTTCTACTTAAAATAGAACTTAACAACGTTTACTTACTCACCAGTGGACACACGTAAAATAAACAAGACACACTCAGATTAAGAAACATATTTGTATCTTTATAAATCTTTATAAATCAAATTTTAAATAAATATTGTACTGGATGTGTTTTTGTGCAGAGCAAGAATACTTACTTCTACTATCTCAATCAAAAGATTAAGTACAAGTAAAGGCCAAATATACTTAGACTGTTCTATACTTGTCAGTATAACCCCAGCATACTTAAGTATAACTGTGTTTAGTATATCACTGAGAAGTACATAAAAAGTAAACTGAAAGTATACTCACTTCCTTTTAGTTTAAAAGAAGTAAACTAATGGTACACTTGAATAAATAATTTTTTGTAAGGGTATCTAGAGTTAGGGTTAGTGTTAGGGTTATTTTATGCGGAGAACAATCGGAGAAGATGCGACAACACAGAGGAAAACTGTGTGAAGATTCATTAGAAGGTGTTAAAGTTATTAGAGAAATTTGAAATATAGTTATCCTGATTTAAGTCTACTTCATGTCAGTCAATTACAACCCAACCATTCTGATCTTGCATAAGTTCAGATGAAGTAATACGGGAGATGTATGTAAAGCAACACCACATTTTAATTATGATATATAATGGCAACTGAAGCAAACAAAACTTTAACATACAATACAAATTGAAATGATATTAGTTAATGTGATCAAAGTGTTTTGATGTTTGCATATAAATGATGTGTTTAATATTACAGGAGCCTGAAGGTTTACAAGTGGACCAGCTCTCAATGCCAGCTGTTGTGGACTTGGGAGCTTCTGAAAGTGATGGTTTGAAGGTCACTGGTATTGTTATTGAAGGGGTGCAGGTTCTCACAGAACTGAAAGATGTTGCCACAGCTCATGCTGTCCTCTTTGGCCTGATATATTAACCCAACTTTAGCTATCCCATCCAGCTGAAACACACCTTTGAGGTATTCCAGAAACGTTTTTAGAGACTGATGCTTTTAAACTTGTAAAGCCCAGTCCCTCTAGAGCAAATTACTGCCTGAAACACAACTGCTCTTTTAAGAAGGCCTGCATCCAGAGGCATAAAGTATTAAGCTTCTCAAAGGCCGACTTTGTAGTATACACATTAGCTCAAGTGTCAGTGAATTATGTTATAATCTGTGGCAAGATTCATTACTGACTGATGTTATTTTTGCATTTGATTTTTATTTCTTGGATGGTTCAGTTTTTTTTCCTGTCGAAGTCCAGTCCATTGAACACATTACTTGAATCAAGACCACTGAAGAACAGAGTAATAAAGTATACAGAGAAACAGATGAACTACAGTCTGTAAGTGTAGAACTACAAACTGCTCCTATACGGTCAGTGAGCTAAAAAAAAAAAGAGTGTAGATCTAAGGAGATGATTATAGTGGTCAGTTGTTGGAATGTTTAATGTTTAAGCTGAGTTTCAAAAGTTTAAAGGAACAGTTTAGACATTGCCTTCAATGGGCCAATGAATCTTGTGTACTTGTATATATTTTAAGATTACTTTTTGATGTTCTCTCTGTTTTTGTTTTTTCAGTAACTGAATATATATATATTTCAAAAATACATTTTCTCCAAGTCAGATGTTGATGGACATTTATGTTGAAGTAACTGAATCAAGGAATTAAGATTTTATATAGCACTGTTTGAGTCCATGAAACTTTTATTTGAATACTGTTCACAGTGACTTAAAAATAAAGTAGTTTTCTGAGCTTGTTGGGTCCTTTTTTCCTTTTCACATGTTCCATTTACGGCTGTTCATACTGAATGGTTAAATTTAAGATTAAATCAACTTAATATGCATGGTTATATTTTATCGATAATATTGCTTGTAATCTGTCTTAATTTTACTGAGTAAATATGGCTAATTGTGCTGTAAAGTCCACTTAACTTTGCACTTTGAACATACTCAATATTCATGTGTTGTTTGAAATTAATCAATTTATTTATTGTATTTACTTTTACTTAAATTTAGCTAGTGATATAAAAGTGAAAAAAATCATGTTTTTACTCAAACCCAGGACTAGTAAAATTTACTTATTATTATTGCTTGTGGTTTATTGCCTCAATTTTATTAAGTAAATGTAGGGAAGCATTTTTTACAGTGTGAGTAGATTAAAATATGGCAATGAAATATTCTCTGACTGCAGGATTATTTCTGCTGCAATGTTTTGTAATTTGGAGTGGTATTACTGTATTGACCTGAAAGAACAGTTAATATCTTCTAGACAGTAGATGTTTATTGTTATTTATAATATCCAATGTATTTAAGCCACATATGCCACAGGCCAATACAGTTTTCAAGTATGTTTAAGTTAAAAAATTACGTTTAAATTCTGTTTAAGTTTAATTTTCAGTTACTATATGCCAAATGTCTCGGTAAAAAACATATGAAATATATTACCTTTTCATTAAAAGAGTTCTTCTTTTATTCATGTTCTCCTTGTATGTTGAATAACTAGATATGGTGGTAAAGTAAGTGGTAAGTTGTGATGAGCGAAGAACTCAATCAATATTGATCAGCAAATGGTGTCACCAATAATTGAAATGACTATAAAGGTTTTGACCAGCAGGGGGGGTTGTGTGCACACCTTTTTTGAACCAGCTGGATGAAAAGCTTCAAGACTTCATGAGGCTTCACCTGGCCGTCCCTAACTGTAATTACACATATTTGTATTGGTTAATTTTACAATTGAATGCCATGTGCTCTGGAACAAAGCCAAAAAGGATCATCCTGATAGCAGCTGTTACTCTGTGATGCACCATAAAAGCTTTAAGATGTTCTATCCAGGTACGTCAACAAGACAAGCAGGGTGCTGGTGATGGATGGTTTGGCCTGCACTCCTGACCGTCCCTGATAGAAAATGTGACAGTGAAGACCCCCCTACTGCTGCACACCTTAAAACTTAAACAACAGTTTTGTAAAGTTGTAAATGCTTTACTCTTCCAGCAATTTTAAAATTAAAAAAAAAACTCACTTATTAGTAGAATGCTTTTCAGCTGTGCATCACAATTGATCAAGAGTGTCCTAACAACCAATTAGTCCAATAACATCCTTAACTTGGATTGGTGGTCGTACCAGGAGATTTAGACAGAGGACTGAGAATTACTGATAATAGAACTATATGTAAAATAAGCCTCTATACAAAAATAGACTTAAATACAAACATTTATATTCTTTAAAAATCATCTGATACACTGAAAATTGCATGAATTGCATGAAAATTGCATGAAATTAAATTCTAAAGTCATCCTAAACTTTTGAGTGGTAGTGTATATATATATATATATATATATATATATATATATATATATATATATATATATATATATAAAATCACAACCAGAGTCAACACTGGTGCTGTTTCCACCACTGGAGACGCTTTTGGAGAGGAAAGGTAGGAAGTTTGATGCTGAAGGTTTCTTCTAGACTGGTACGGAGTGAAGAGTGATAAGGGGGGACTCTGCGTCCATCCTGATAATCTAATCATGCTGAATTTTGGTGAATTGGAATTTCCATTCCAGACAGTACGAGCACACTGGGTGGTGTTTTGTTTTTGGGAAGCTGCAGTTTAACCGTCTTAACCGTCTTTCTGTTGATGCCCAGTTTTGGTTCCTCATGTTTTCAGAGTTTAGAAGGTTAGTTCGGCTCTCGTGCTCAGGTCAACTGGAAGTTGTTTATTGAATCATTTGCAGGACTTCAGTGTGTCTGGTTGACCTTCTGCTAGTAAAAGGAACCGGACTCATAAATAAATAACCAGTTAAATGACCCTTTACTACGTTTACTACGTTTACTGTGTTTTGTTTATTCCCCTCAAGGTCCACTTTTGACATTTGACAGGTTTTATGTACCAAACATGGCCACCATTCATGACCAGTTTCCAGCCCCTGTCTTTATCCCTTACAATAAAACATGGTTTTGTTGCTGTACCTTCAAAACTGAGATCCAGAGATCCATCATCATTTTTGATAGTCTGACCCTAAACAAAACACACATCTTTTGCAAATTGATTCTAAACCACATTTGGAAGTGGTTTGAAATGTGATTCCAATCAGATTTTAACAGATGTGTCTTAGTCTGGATGCTCTGGATGCTTGAATCAGATTTCTACAAACAATTCAATTCAATTTAACTTTATTGTTATTATACATGTACGGGGTGTACACAGTATAATGAAATGCAGTAGGGCAACATCTCCGGTGTGTAAACATTACATTTAGAAAATAAGGTGCAAAGACAATAACCATAAATAGATAATACAAATATGGGCAAACAGAAAATACAATGAATACACAATACAATACAACAGACTATAGACAATAAAGACAGTACAATAGAATCAGGTGGTGTAAGTATATTGATACTTGGTACATAAAGTGACTGTGTATATGTGCATATTGCAGTATGAGGTAGTAACAGGAAGCATGGTGGTCATGAATCTGGTGGTACAGGCTCACACGTTCTGATATCTCCTGCCAGATGGCAGTGGGTGGAACAGGAAGTGGCGGCAGTGTGTGGTCTGTGCTGATGCTGCTGATGCTGCTGACTCTGCTAAGGCATCTTCTGTCATAGATAGATGTATGGGTGGAAGGACAGCTGCAGTGATGGACGGGGCAGTTTTCACCACCTTTTGCAGGGCCTTTTGATCTACAGCAGTGGAGCTGCCGTACCAGACTGAGATGTAGCTGGTCAGGATGCTCTCCACTGTAGATCTGTAGAAGTTGCAGAGGAGTTGATGTGGCAGGTTGGCTCTCCTCAGCCTCCTGAGAAAATGGATGCGTTGTTGGGCTTTTTTGTTGAGGTGTGATGTGTTCAGTGTCCAAGTGAGATTCTAAGATATGTGAACTCTGAGGAATGTGTCTGTGCACCATTCTGTGGAGTTCCACCTCCTCAATGATGATGTCAAATGGACTGACAGAAGTGCTGACATCTGCTAGTTACTGACACTTGTGTCGCTACCACAGCAGCCCATGAAGACAGGTTGGTGATGCCTAGACACACAAATACGAATGACATCTGATTTGACAAACAAATCCAATTTGCCTGCGGTCTGTTCACAGCCTCAGAGGCTGCCTCAGAAGTAAAACCTCAACATAAGTAGGTGGTTATGTGTAAATGAGTTGGTTCCTGTCACCTTTTGGCAGCATTGTTTTATAGTTTTTGCACTTTATTGACTGCTGAACATTAAAACTTAAACTTTATAAAGTGAGGGAAGTTCAGTTTTCCATGATACGAGCCCTTAAAACTAAGAAACATCCATGTGATTACATGATTGTGTCACTTCACCCTGAAGTCCAGTCCTGGAAGGCCTGATTCCTGCTCATTGTTCCATCTCAAACACTCCTGATTCTACTCATTAACTCTTAACTGTCAGGTTTAGTTGGGGTATTATGGCAGGGACACTCTTCAGGTTATGTTGCCTGAAACCTACAAGAACAGTCCCATATGTGTCAAAACACAGCAGTCTTTGGGCCACATGAGTTCAGCCTATTAGATAGACATATTAATAGCCAAAACTTAATTAAGTCTCCATGTTACAATTAAATAGGCTTCTTGTACTGACTGTTCACTTTATTGGGGACTTTTACTTTGAATTTTATCATTTTGTCCATTTATATCATATCAGCTCCGTCTACTCTACAGGTTCACCACATATTGGCACAGTTAGACCTACTGCTGCATAGTTTATGATACAAGTGTATTGAAATAATAATAAATACACCAGAACAGCTGCTGATCACCAAGTGTTTCGGTGACCAGGATATGGAGCTGAATCTAAACATAGCGGTGCTCCTGTAGCTTTAAACACGAATGTGGTCCGTCATCCAAAACAGGCGGTTCTAAAAATTAAAAGCAAACAGAATTAATTAGATATAATTTATTAGTTTTAGAAAAGACAGAAAAATTATACTTTTCATATTTTTTGGTTTTAATTTGTCTGAATATTTATTATCCGGCTTTACGTCACGTAGAACCGTTATATGCGCATGCGCTGCTTAAAGGATTTGTAACACAATTTAAGGCCTGGAGGTGTTTTTTTTTGTTTTATTTCTTATAAATTATTTAAACTAACAGCCAAAGGGACAAAATGAGGTAAGCATCTTGTAAGAGGTACCAGGTGATGCTAGGGATGATGATGGCTGATGTTGGTGTGGCCTTGTTTTGGGGAATTCCTCTCAGAGGAGCTAACGATGCTAACCGGAACTCCCAAAATAACAAAATAACTAATATCAGTGTAATTAACTTCTGTTGGTAGGTCAGCTATAATGAAACATAGCAAAGCAGGATTTATTCCACATTACACTGTATTTAGATTACGAATAGCTGGTTAGTTGGTCAAAACACCTCAGAGTAGCTAAACCAGGTAGTCCGTGAGGAGCTTCCGTAGCTAGTAAGTAGCTGAAGTGACAAAAACTGCTGTTTATTTGCAGCAGAACAAACAAAAAACACATACAGACCCCTAGAAATCAGGTTTAGACCAATAAAGCGAGCTAAAAATATCTTTGCCGTACAAGGAAAAGCATGTATTTGTTGATTTTTAGCTTTCTGCATCAAATAAACAGGAAATTATCTTTTTTTTTATTATAAATTGACTGAGCAAAAGACCGGATCTCTAACCTTCAGGCCCCGACTGCACTACTGTCTTAACCCTGAATGTGAGTAACTGGTTTAACAGCTTTGGTTAGACCTTCTCTTTGGAATATGGACTGTTGTGTAAGCGGTCGTGTAATAATTACCTAGTGCTTGATATATATAACATATTGTTATCTCATGACTAGGAGTGGCTCAACTAACAGTGGCTCGTACCTAACATTAACAGATGCTGCCTAAGCAAATGGAAAGTTCATAGTATAATAGATGTAGACCACCAGCCTCAACCCCAAACAACATCCAGCCAGCCAGAAGATGTTCCAAAATAAAAATAAGAGTATAATCAGCCTGAACAGAACCTGTTTCTGTCGAGTATTTCAGTTCCTGCTGTTTTTTATGATTAGTTTTCTGTTTTTTCTCTCAGGTGTTTACCTGTTTCTGTTCTGTACATGTTCTGGCTGCTCATACAGAAAGGTAAGCACCTTCTGTCCTTCAGTGAACACACATTTCCAAGAAATAATCAGCACATGGAAAACTCAAAGCCAGACTTACTTGTAATTTCTGTGTTTTGGTCTCTCTCTCTCTCTCTCTCTCTCTCTCTCTCTCTCTCTCTCTCTCTCTCTCTCTCTCTCAGGTTCTCTGCAGGAGATCCAAGCTTTTGTGGGAGACACCGTCATCTTACCATGTTCAAACAGTGATCAGGCACTGCCGGATGCAGTGATTGTGTTCTGGAGATACAGAGACAGCAAGACTGTGTACGACATCATCAACAGCAAAGCATCATTTAATGAACAGGATGCATCGTTCAAAGGCAGAGTCAAAAGTTTCCCAGACGAGTGGAAAAACGGCAACTTCTCCATCGAACTCAGTAACGTGGAGAAGGCTGATGGAGGACCGTATTCCTGCTTTGTTCCTGAAATTGCAAACATAAAACTAACCCTGGCTGTTAAAGGTGTGTAGGGATTGTTTTTACTCAGTACTCGTGTTTATGGTATGAAAGGGCGTTTTCGCTGTTATTGAGGAACCAAGGCTGCAAGTCGAAATGGTATGAGTTTGCGCAGCTGATTCTCTGGTGTGCAGCTCTATAAGCAACAGCTCTATGGCTGTAATTAGATCCCTGCTCCCTCACTAAAGCTGTGCTGTTTATTAAAAAGACCTGTTTACTTGAATGAATAGCCATGTAAGGCAGTGTTTTCGCTCCACCGAACTTTTCTAATGGGAATGATGGTTAAGGAACTCTATGAAACGCTTGAGGGAATATTTAAGGGGTAATGGAAGAGTGTATGATGATTACACTCAAGGATTCTCCTAAGCAATAGCTGCACGGCTTCTTTGTGCAACACACTCAGACGTAGAGGTAATCTTACAGGAACTGTGAACCTTTATGTGTGTAGAGAATCTAATAGGTTTAGTGTTGAATGAACACGGTTTACATTAGAGAAACGTCCTCCGTCCATTGCATAGGGACAATATTTGCAGTGCACTCTTGCATACATCCAGCTGATGATATGACTTACAGTGTTAACTAGGAGTTATTGTGATTGTGAGATTTGAAAGCCCTCTTAAAATCACTCCATTTTACCATTTACACACTAAGAAAAACAGACAAAAGTATGAACTAGTGGCTTATAATGCAAATGGGGGTCCATTTCAGTGCAATAGTGCTGCTGAAAGAATTCAGATTCTTTTCTAATGTACTGAAGACAGTCATATACAAAGAAAACACTTGTTTTTTAATTAATCCATGTAAAAGTTATTACAGAACTTCTTATGTTTTTTTTAGTTTTTTCACCAAAAAAAACGTGCAATCAGCAAATCTGAGAAAGGCTGTTTATATCTTTGCAGTCAACTGCAATAGTGGCATCAGTTAAGGTGACCATCCTGCCACGTAATCTCTAGATAACATCTTTGTCTTCATACTCAGAGTGCAGTGATTCATAACAAAGCTGCAGGTTTACCTTCAAAAGTATATTATCTAGAACAACACAGTTAAGATATCGTCTCATGCTGGGGTACCTGGGCTCTTGGGCAATGAGAGAGCAGATCAAGCAGCAAAAAAAGGCCACGTGCATACCAGATCCAATGTACCAGATCCCAACAGTGGCCATCGAACCTACAATAAACTCATATATCAAGGACAAATGGCAAAACAACTGGAACACACTACCAAATAAACTGTACGAAGCCAAAAATGAAGACTACCTCGAAAACTGTTGGGGCCAGACAGTATACACAAGATGCCTCATTGGACATACTAGACTAACACACATGTACCTGATGAAAAGGTGAAACTTTCCCATATTGTGCAACATGCCAGACCAAGATTACAATAAAACATTTACTGCTGGAACGTATCATCTATAACATATAAGTAAACATACAAAGACGACAGACATAACGTCTCCAAGTCAATAAACTGAAATAAGTAAATAAAGTACAGATAACAACCTTTCCTGCCATGAACACGGCCCAATTGCAGACATGGCATTAAAAAGTAAACACTAACTAACTAGCTAACTAACTAACTCTCTTTTAAAAGGTGTTTCAGTGCACGTCATATTTATCAGTGTCTGTAAATTCGGAAGCTGGACGTATTCATGAATCACCAAATTATTAAAATCATTTAAAAATTTTCTGTCTGCTGTTCCGTGTGGTCAGTTAACCTAGATAAATATCACTGAAATCACTGTGAAGCTGTTTTGCATGTTATTTGTTTATTTATTTATTTATTTGTTTGTTTGTTGTGTCCAACAGATCGTCCAGTTTTGTTGAAAATGGACAGGTGCACAAACAACAGCGTCGTGAAAAGAAGACCAGACGATATGCTGCTTTTCTTTGCGTTTCTACTGGGAAGTTCTCTGCTGTACGCCTGAGCTCTGCGGTGTAGCTTCTACTGTTTACAGGACGCTTAGTACGAAAACCCTTTAGCAGAGCTGTTCGGCTGCTTCATAAACAAATACTGAAATTCTCCTCCACTCGTTTACGGGACAGAGGAACAGAAAGTCTACAGCAGAGGTGCCCAAAACACTTCCTGTAGATCACAATTAGCTCCAACCAGATTCACGAATCATCTGAATATCAGATCCAGGTGTCTTGTATTTAAACATAGATCTCCAGGACTGAGCACCACTGGAATACGAGACACTTTGTCTAATTACTGAAAAAGTCCTGGTGGACTTTATATAAATTAAAAAGACCAAAACGAGAAATTTGGAACATTCTTTAGAAGTAAGAATATTTCTACTCTAGTCAATGATAAAACATGATCAGATCTTTATCTTAATCAATAAATAAGCATATTAACGGAATGAACATTAACATGACATGCTAGCTGTAGCTGATAAACTGCAAGTGTAGGTAAAAACCAGCAGCCATATTGAGACTTTTTTGCATAAATGTATCTTTCAGATGTAAACAAAGTCCTACGGAGTGGTTTACTGTCTAATGTTCCACTGTAGAGAAACATACTGAGTCAGACTTGTTTACAGTGGTGTGAGAGTCTGTCTCTGAAAGCTATTATTATATTATTAACATTACATATACTCTCGTTTAGGTTCGTTGGTGGTTTGGATAGTAAATAAAATTAGATTTATGTTGTAGACATGGTGACCTCTGGATTTCATCACCACCACTGTAAAGAAATCAGACTCAGTAAGTTTCTCTACAGTGAGCCATTTCACAGCAAATCACTCCTAACAAATCTCTCGTACACAGAGATGTTCATAAACTGCAGAACAGCTCTGTATGTTTTTCTGCAGTAGATCTTTCTAGATGTTTCTACTGCAGGGCTGCAAGTTTCAGCTGCTTTGCTGCTTCTGATGCCCTATTACTAACAGCAGAGAAGTTTATTTCACTGGATTTGCTTATTCTTCAGGTAACTTTCCCTCAAGAGTTCCATGTAGAGGATTGAAGCCCAGGTATAATGTTATACTCTCACCAGTAAGAAGTAAGTTTATATACTAAATATGCATATAGACTACATCACCTGGCCTACTAACCCATGAGTTTAGGACTTAAGTGTCAGTGCTCACCGGGAAGTGTATTTGTACAAGCAGTGCGGTGACCAAAAAGAGCAGCAAAGCTTTAAACATAATGTAAATGTTTTAAATAAGAGCAGGCTTTGAAGGATTTGTTTACCTGCTGCAGGTAAATGCTGGCGTTTATATGAAATAATGGACAAACGTACTGCTGAGTTCTTACCTTATAAAGTTCATCTGTTCTTCTCGCTCTAATCTATTAGACAGCATTCAGTAACACCGAACAGCGATAGTCCAGGCCTCCAGAGGTCATTCACCAGTGATTATGTATCTAAGCCAAAGAGAAAAGTAGCTATTTCACACAATGCTGACTCTTTCAGTCAACGCTAGTAGTTCTATCTGGTTAATGTACAGTAGGGGAGAATTGGGCATCCAGTTATCCAGTTCACACAGATGACCTAATTTGGTAAAAGTTGTTTGTTAGTAGTTGTAGTTTGTTATTCAAAGCAGGTTGGTGTGAAATGCCCCGCTCTAGAGAAACTGTGGTGAACATGAACCACATGTGTGAAAAGTTCCCTCTCAGATCTGTTACACCGATAGTTACAGCTACACTGCATTACTGTTTCTCACACAGACCAAACAGTACCCAAAGATTCTTTCCACCATATGTACTACCATATGTACTACTGTTGTACCAAAATTACACTTGAAAACATACAGTTTGCATTATAACTGGATTTATTGTTGTTTGTGGATATTGCGACTCCCTGGTTTCGACTTGGTAGGTTTCTCTACAATGAACAGTCTGTGTTAAACCACTGACCAACATCTCGCTGGTGAAGCTGTGTAGATATGAACCCAAAACAAACGGAAATGTGGAGAGTTTAGACTGAAAAAAGAATTAATTTAGCTGGTTCAGAGATCAAAGTACTCATGTCTACTAGTTCGACAGTCAGTCAGTCAGGCACGTCTAGCAGGTTTCAGTACTTGTGGTAATGTTGGGTGAACTTAATTGGTCTGCATTGCTGCACAACACGGAGGAAACGCACCCTGTTTATTTCCTCTGGAAGCATTATACGTTCTTAGTTATGAGCAGCTACGTTATCCACAGGGTTCTACAAGCAGTACTGGTTCTAGATCAGCATATCCACTTTTAACATGATTTATGAAGACTTTGCATCCTCCTGTGATGTACTTTGTATGAGTATATCAGGTCAGACATTTCATCTGCGTACTTGTTTGCACTATTATTTATACCTGTATTTAATCATTTTAGCTTTTTTTGTTTGTTTGTTTGTTTGTTTGTTGTATTTCTGTTGTATCTGCCTAGGTTAGGATTCAGCTTCCCTACTGCTCTTGGACTTAAGATGCCACAGTTTCATGATAATTTCCAATATTTATATTTAAGATATATTTTCTTTAATTGAGGGACTTCATGTAAAAATACAAGGAAGACAATGTTTTCCACTTTTCCAGGTGTTCAATTGTTTGTTTATCCTGTAGGTCAGGGGGTCTGAAGCCCACCTGTTAACAATAATTACAAATACCAAACATGCTGTATTTCGAATATGTTGTTATTCAGATACATGCACTTCAGAAATATTGCCCAACTTTGTCCTGTAATTCTGTTTTTTCACCAAGTGTTCTTTTGAAAGCCGCTGAAATGAAACTTATTTATATCTTTATATTTTCATATTCTTCTATGTTCTAGTATTAAAACACTTTGAAGCCCAGCAGACTATGTGTGCACAGTTTTGAGCTATTAAACAAATAACAAGTCGCTTTTAAGCCTTCGATAATTCAAAAATGCGAGATGAAACTTAGATAACTGAGGTATATGTTGACTGGCCTACTGGTTACCAGCTTCAACACTTTGTTTGCTGGTAATTCTTACATAAACTTATATAAAAGTGCTCACATGCATTTGATAATAATTAGTCCAGACTTCCCAGCTGAGGATAACAGCCCAAAACATTTTCCCTTCGTTTGGAGGACCAGTAGAGTGTTACACCAAGTTAAACATGTTTCAACCCTCGTCTGTGAGATCTACAATCCTGCAGAACCAAGTTCCAACCAGAATTTGCCACACTTGCTGCAACCTTTTCCCAAGTTCCTGATTGGCTGATTCCAATGTACTAGAGTTATATTAGGGGTGAGATCCAGATTAACCTGGGTACATGTCAGAACTAAAGTCTGCAGGAAAGAAGTTCTCCAAGACTTGAGTTAGAGACTTCAGTGTAACTGGGCTTTCAAGGGTTGTCAGTAAAAGTGGATATGGCTTTATGTCTGCTTACTTTGTATCAGACATCCACATTCCACTTTCTGGTCCACATACCAACAAACAGCAAAGGGCTGAAGAACTTTGACCTCTAGTTCCTTCATACTTGAAATGAATAGGTTTTATGTTCTGTTGTTATGTTCGTACCCCTGTCCTAAACTACAGAGTGACTTTAACATGATAAACGAACCCCAAGAACCTTTGCAAGTCTAATATTACTCTCATCATTTCTGCTATATTTTGCTGTATATACTTACAATATAAGTTTAAAATACTATAAACATAATAAATTACATTAACATTGGATTTGCATTCTGTATCTGAAGGTCACGTTAGTCTCAACGACAAATGATGGACACACAGCTGTAAACATTCCTTCTGCGAGACAAGACACGCCAACATTATCTTTTCTGTCTGTAAACAAAACATGTCACTGCTGGAAATTACTAAACTACTGAAACTGAATGTGTTTGTGATTTCTGGTTCTGCTGCTGTTCGTCTCTGTCTGTTGGCTCCAACATTTAGTTAACTTTACGTTGTCTGGGAAAAGAAGGGATGACCCAGAATGAAAGCAGAGAGAACACTCTAGACTCTTGTTTCTGTTTGCACATTAAAGAAAAAGATTATAGTGTAATAATTAGAAAGAGGTCTTAAATATTGTAGCGTTATTGTAATATATAAACTTTTGGATGGTGTCTGATACGACAACAACTTAACCTTCTGAAGTCTGAATAATTGTATTTCATTATTTCATACTGACAGAGTTTTCTACTGCTTATCTTTTGTGGAAACCTGTTGCTGCTTGAACTCCTATTACAACCCCATATACCCCTGTTGCCTGGAGTGAACCAGGATCTCATGTGTAACACAACTTAGTAGGGATGTAACATTATTACACTACGTAGTTTCATATTCTATTAATGGGGGCATCTTCATATATATATATATATATATATAT
The DNA here is from genome assembly GCA_021613375.1 of Megaleporinus macrocephalus. Lineage (NCBI taxonomy): Eukaryota > Metazoa > Chordata > Actinopteri > Characiformes > Anostomidae > Megaleporinus > Megaleporinus macrocephalus. The sequence continues at coordinate 3,827,641 of CM038728.1, forward strand.
ATATATATATATATATATATATATAGACGCAGCCTATGTTGCTTCAAAACCAGTATATACTGTTCAGCATTAAGGAGCTTTACCGATGTGCAAGTCACCTATGCCATCACAGGTGCTGGCTTTTAAACTATATGCTGACAACAAAATTGATATTCCATCTTCTCTTAAGCCTAAAGGATCCATGATTTCCCCCCCAAAATTAGTTTCTACCTAACTGTGTTGATGGTGTTGGGAAGTGCTGGTACTGGTTCTGGTTCTTGTGTACAGAAATTCTGTCTGGATTCTCAAATTCTTTTTAGTAATATTTTATTTTTAAATTAATGACTATTTTCAATGTCTTTTAAATTAACTGTAGGGTTTAAATGATTCGCACATCATTACGTTCTGTTAGTATTCACATTCGTCCTAACTTCTCTGGACATTGAGTTGTACAAATCATAAAAGATTTAACTGCTTAAAAAGTAACCATAACAACCAGTAATAATTTTTAGGTCCTACAGACAGAATTCACTGATATCCCATGACTCCTGGGAACCCTGTATTCATTTGCAGTGTTTGGACACTGAAGTTCACAAACAGGACCACCTCTAGTTATTTTAAGGAACCATGGCGCCTCCACCAGCCCACGCCACTCGCCCTGCTTAAGCAGATCAAGTCACACCAGTACCTCCAGTACCAAACCCACAACTAAAACAACTAACATTGCAGCCCAAGATACAAAACTCTCAGCCATCTCCCCTCAAACACTTTGTTTTACTGGTCAGGTCCTGTGCCATATCACCTTCTCTTCAGATGATCTCTCCATAACGTGACCTTCTCAACATCAGCCAGCTCACAGCACTCAGCTCCTCTACCTTACGAGTATGTTTGGTCTAAATAAATTTTCTTAACAAGTTCGTAAATGGTTTGCATCATCGTTCCTCAAATCACTCTCGGACTCTTTTCCTCTACAGACACTCCATGCAAGATCTGACTGAGATACCATTTCCTCCACACTCGACACCACTTTCCTCCTAGCCTTCTTCAGCTTTTTCAAATGTTTGGAGTTTACATAACATTCAGTCTCATCCAACACTTCCATTTACCTGCAAATATTCTTCAACACTCAACATCAAACAGAGCAAAAGCAGACACGTTGGAAAAACATCCTTTTACATCCTCTCAAGTTAAACTCTCACCTCAGACTGTGGCTTCCCCAGACGGCGACAGACCGACTTTATCACAGAATATAGTTCTGTCATATCACGCTACTGGTTTCACAATCCTCACCACTTCCTCTCTGAAGTTGGCCTTTCTCACGTCTATGCCCTGGTTGGGGACTCACTGACGATTCAATCCAACTCCTCGGTTGATGGTCCTTCTGGCATATCACATCTACATTCGTTCTCAAAGACCTTTGGCTGGCACATGAGAAACTTGCATCTCTCCAAGCTGAACCATTTGGGGTCTGGCGAACTCCAAATATCGCAGAGTTCCCCTTCCCTGCCTTCGCAAAATGGAGTTATGAAATAACTTAAGCTCGGGAGAAGAACCACTTCCAAACTCCTTCTTGCCATTAAGACCACATCACCCCGGCTTCTACCTCCTCAACACTTTGCTCAGTTCCCCTATCTAGTGGTCCACACTCTGCAAACTTCAAATGAAACAACATTATCACACGGAGTTTGTCTGCAGCAGAATTTCAGTTCTGTGTTCTTTGAGTTATAAACTACAACTACTTTTTATTTGACCTTAGACGGATCTCTGTTGACTGTGATTACTAAATTGGTGATAAACGTGATTAGCTGGATAGTAAAACATGTTAAGTACGAACCTTGAAGATCGTAGATCAGCCGGCAGCGCAGGAAGCTCGTTCACAGATGCGGAGAAGTGTTTTTGCCCTGTGGTAAGAGGGCACTAATGTAGCTCTTCTTTCAAAAAGTTGCAGAAACCCCTTTCAGTTTCTGTTACTGAGGTTCACTGTGGTTGTCATGTGCAGCCTGAGTGACGGTGTACAGCTAGATAACAGCTCTTTGTTGTTCCTCAGGGTTTAGATTCATTGCCTGATTTGTCTGAATTGATGTTTAGGTCAAACCTGTCACCGATAACAATATGTTACTATGTAACGTGATCAAGACTAGACTGGGTACCTTTGTAGTGTTTTGATGAATGGCCTGATTTTACTGAACCAATCATTCATCTTTTACACCGTTTATCCTACTGGGTCCCGGGATCATATCCCAGCACTTACTGGGCTGCCAACTCATAAGATAAGCACAGGTACGGGTGAATATCCTCATATAAAGGACTCTGGTTGTCCAGTCAGGGAATTGAACCCAGACCCTTCTGGCTGTCAGATAGCTGTGCTACCCACTGTGTGACCGTTCTGCCCTTTTAGTAAAGTGTGATATTTGAATAGCAGTTTATGGTTTTTTTTAATAGTAACAAATATTTGTGTGGTGCAGAAGGGTTCCTGATAGTTCCTCTGTGGAAGCTCAGTTATACTCTTTTGGCTGTGTTTGGCTGTGGAGCACTGACCTGCAGAGAATGCAGTTTCTCCTCGTCATCACGTCTTCACCAATGATTTAGCAATGAGAGCAGTGTTGGCCTCACATAGTACACCTGCCAAAGAGAAGATGTTCATGTTCACATTGTCAGTAACTGATCAAGTGGTGGTGAATGGAACCAGACGTCTGAATCAGACTGCAAGTATGGTTGCCTCCACTATTCTTTTCCTAGCGTACGTGGGTAGACAGGATTTATTCCGATAAAGGAATCCGAGCTTTTGTCTGCACTTAATGGCGAGTTTGCTTATATGGGATTTAAAGGAGAGTTTTTCATCCAGCCAGATGCCGAGGTATTTCTATTCGCTGACTCGCTCGATGCTAGATCCTGTCAGGGTATTAATATTTATGGAATCTCAAAACACTATTTGAAAATCTGGAAAACAGCATGAATTTGGTTTTATTAGCATTTAAAAGCAACTTAAGTTTATATAGAGCAGTCTGTAAAGAGTTAAAAGAATGTTGGAGTTTATCTAGTGCAGCGTGAGCTGAATCTGCTGAGCAGTATAAGATTGAATCATCTGCATAAAGGTGTAATTTGGAGTCTAAGGTAGAGACGGCGAGGTCATTGATAAAAATATTAAATAAAACTGGGCCCAGGATTGAGCCCTGAGGAACCCCTTTCGTTATAGGCTGTAGGTCTGATTTATGGTTACCGAGAGACACACATTGCTTCCTACCAGAAAGGTAATCCTGGGCCCCCAGGAGCGCATTACTGCTAAAACCAATCTTATGTAAGGAACCTAGTAATAAATCATGATCAACAGTATCAAAGGCTTTTGTGAGATTAATAGAAATGGCAGCACAGAACGTTTTCCTGTCTAAAGCCAAATAAAGATCATTTAAAACCAGCATGGTCGCAGAGATGGAGCTGTGTCTTTCTCTGAAACCATACAGAAAAGATTTGAGCTGGTTATTTACTAGGGATTCTAAAATTTTGGATAAACAAGAGAGTTTTGAGATTGGTCTATAATTATTTCTATTATCTGCCGCATCTCCTCCTTTATGCAGAGGAATAACATGCTGTTTTCCAGATACTGGGAATTCTGCAGGATAAAATAGAAAGATTAAAAATATATGTAATATGTTCTAAAATAACTGGGGTTGCCAGACGCAGAAGTTTGGGCTCCAGACCGTCCTCACCTTTTGTTTTTCGAGGATTAATAGAAGAAAGGGCTTTAGCTACAATGTATGGGGAGCAGGTCTGGAGTGTGAAGATCTCCTGATTCTGGGAAGCAGTAGTGGTGATGGTAGGCTCATCTATGGGCAGGTTTATGTCAGTGTTTTTAAATATCGGACCAGCTGCAGCAAAGTGTGCATTAAAAGCTTGGCATAATTCTTGCTGGCCAAAGATCAAATTATTATCAACTAGAATTTTTGTTGAGGGTTGTTTTTGAGGAGGTTTACTGCTTTCCAGAAATCCTGTGGGTTTGAGGAATTAGAAATTGGGCTGAGAAAATAATCTGATTTGGCTTCTCTGATTGCAGAGGTGCATCTGTTTCTCAATTGTCTGAATGCAAGCCATTTCTCACGTTCACCTGAGCGTCTGGAAATAGACCAGGCTTTATTTCTTGACTGTAGCAGTGAGGAAACTAGATCTGTCTCTTATTCACAGCTTTTTTGCCACTGAGAGGAATGATTTCCTGAAATGTTCTAGTGCTACATCCACATCTGAACTGTTAAAAGTTAAATGAATTTTGCTCACTGCTAAGTCAGAAAGAAAAGCCTGTTCATTCAATTTTTTTAAATGTCTTCTAAACACCATCCAAGAGCCTGTTTGTATCTTTGAACTGTTTCTAATGCATCCAATCGGACAATGATCGCTAAATCCAAGTTCAAAAACTCCAGAGGCAATGATTTTATCTGTTCTATTCGAAAAAATTAAGTCACTCAGGGTGGATTTGGAAGGGTCGTTTAAGTTTGGCCAAGTTGACTCAGTGATTAGCTGTGTAAGGATGAGATTCCCACAAACTTCTTTTAGGTGACTGGATGCATTAGAAAGCCAGTTCAGGTTAAAATTTCTGAAGTTGTATAGTGAGATAAAAGCTCTGCTAATTCATCTGTTGGATGGAGCAGAAGGAGGCCTGTAGATCCCTACTAAGACAATATAAAACTATCATATTTTCTTGGGGATTCCTTTAGAGCTAAAAACTCAAAGCACTTTTCTTTAGAGATGGCCTTTAAAATTTCAACTTCAATATTAGATTTTAGGAAAGCTGCTACTCCACCTCCTCGTGATATTCTGTCTATTCTACATCTGCGTCACTTACTGGCTGCCTGAGCCAGGTTTCTGTCAGGATTCAAATATCAGGATCAGTCTGAGCACTTAAAATTTTCAATTGATCCATTTTATGTTTCTGATGTAGGCTTCTAATATTTAAATGAAGAATTCCAAGACCCTTTCTAAGTTTAAAACTATTAAGATAGTTAAAAGGGTCTATGGGGGGTTTAATAAGGGGACATAATGTAAGTGGAGACGGCTCTATGTATATTAAGTTGTTTGTATTAATAAAACTGGTAAAATGATTTCTATCTTTCTTATGTTTTTGTACAATGCTGGTCCTAGGTTTATACACAGTGACTATTGGAAAAACTAAATTAGTACTATCATCTTTAGGCAGTCAACTAAGGTTAGAAACTTGGGTTATAAAATATGTTATGCCCTAAAATCTGTGAGCCGAGCCTGCTTGGATGAATTCCGTCAGGTCTATAGAAAGAGGGTCGGTTCCAAAACAGGTCAAAATTGGCTATAAAAGCCAGACCAGAGGAGAGGCAGGTCTTCTGTAGCCAGGTATGAAGGTTTCAAATACGACTAAAATACCCTGACCCTCTCCCCAGTGGTGGGATTGGGCCGGAAATAAAAACTGATTCCCCACAGTCTCTACTGGAAACCAACAAGTCTGTAAAGTCTCTTTTTAACAGTTCTGTGCTTTGATCTTTGGTGTCATTACATCCGACATGAATGAGTTAAATCTCTGAAGGAGAGCAGGAAGCTGTTGTGCAATGTCTTTAACTTTAGCGCCAGAAACTGAGTGAACCACGGCTGTGTGATGTTTGAGAAATCTTGTGATAGAGTCACCTACTATCAGAGCTGTTGGTGGAGGGTGCTGGTCTGGTCGTCTGAGTCCATATCGAGACGCTCGGTGCTGGTCAGTCCGTGGCCCAGCAGCCCGCGCTGGGTTGCGAGTAGGCCATGCAGCAGTGTCCGGAGATGAGGTGCTCAGCCTGCATGGGCGGCTGCGCGTCGTTCACCGGCGGTGAGTAGGTCATTGAGGGTGTCCCGCGGAAGGCCAGCGGCTGAGAGCGGCGTTTCTGTTGTTCGGCCGTGTCCAGCTGCGGGGCTTGTCGGGGCGGCTTTGATGTGTGGGGGCGGATCCGCTGCTCAGAAGCCTTCCATAGTGGGTTCGGTGTAAAGTGAACTGCTGGGGGGCTCACTCGAGTGGGCAGAGAGTGAACAGGAGAGGAAGGGATGAGAACATCCTCCAGCTCCTCCAGCACAGAGAACCTGTTACTCAGCGGGAGTTTGTGTTGAACTGTGTGGCGAGCGGACCGCCTTCCACCGCGCAAGCACCCAACAGTAGCGGACCACGGTTCCAAAAATATGAAATATAAAAAGTACAAATAAATAAAATAAAATAAATAAATGATAAATAGAAGATAAAATAAAAATAAATAAATAAAAACAAATAAACTAGAGTTAAAACCAGAAAAATAAAACGAAACCACAGCGCTCTGACGTGCATCGTCTGTCTTTATCTCTTAGAATAAAACTGGTTTTGTAACTGTGCCTTTAAAACAAATCAACAACAAAAACAAGTGGTATGAAATGTAATTCTAGTCGGATTTTAATAGAAAGGTCTCAGTCTGGATGCTCTGGATGCTTGAATCGGATTTCAAAACGTCTTTCGTGTCACTCGGAACACAACAAACAATGACAAAGTCAAATCTAGACTGACAGAAGTGCTGGCATTAGCTAGTTACTGACACTTATGTCGCTATGACAGCAGTCCATGCAGACAGGTTGGTAATGCCTGGTCGCAAAACATCTGATTTGACAAACAAATCCAATTTGCCTGCAGTCTGTTCACAGCCTCAGAGGAAGAACCTCAATATGAGTAGAGAAGCTGCTGTAGGCCCAGTAGGTGGTTATGTGTAAATGGGTTGGTTCCTGTCACCTTTTGGCAGCATAGTGTCGCTGTCCAATGAAAAACAGGTATCTCCAATAACTGTCTTCACTTTCAATGGAAGTCAATGGAACCGGAATTCTTTCCAAGCTGTTTTGGAGCACTTCTATTGGTCCATTCGTCATGAGATACCCCCACAATGTTAACAGCAACTGCTGCATTTAATTAATGTAGAAAAATAGAAATCGACAAAAATGGGGATACGTGTTTTTCATTGGACAGCAACAACAGTTTTATAGTTTTTGCACTTTACTGACTGCTGAACGTTACAACTTAAATCTTATAAAGTGAGGGAAGTTCAGTTTTCCATGATATGAGCCCTTAAAACTAAGAAACATCCAGGTGATTACATGATGGTGTCACTTCACCCTGAAGTCCAGTCCTGGAAGGCCTGATTTCTGCTCATTGTTCCATCTCAAACACTCCTGATTCTACTCATTAACTCTTAACTGTCAGGTTTAGTTGGGGTATTAATGCGGGGAGACTCAACCCTGACCACTGCTTTGCTTCTAAGATGGATTTCTTCAGGTTATGTTGCCTGAAACCTACAAGAACATTTCCATATCTGTCAAAACACAGCAGTCTTTGGGCCACATGAGTTCAGCCTATTAGATATACTGATTAATACCCAGGCCTTCAATAAGTCTCCATGTGACCATTAAATAAGCTTCCTGTACTGACCGTTTACTTTATTGGGGACTTTTATTTTAGTTTTATCGCTCTGTGTACTCTACAGGTTCACCACACATTGGCAAAGTTAGACCTACTGCTGCATAGTTTATGCTACAAGTGTATAAAAAATAATAATAAATACACCAGAACAGCTGCTGAGCACCAAGTGTTTGGGTGACGATGATATGGAGCTGAATCTAAACAAAGCGGTGCTCCTGTAGCTTTAAACACGAATGTGGTCCGTCATCCAAAACAGGTAATTCTGAAAGTTAAGAGCAAACAGAATTAATTAGATATAATTTATTATTTCTGGAAAGACAGAAAAATTATACTTTTGATATTTTTGATAGTTGTACGTCACGTAGAACCGTTACTTGCGCGTGCGCCGCTTTAAGGATTTCTAACACAATTTGAGGGCTGGAGTTTTTTTTTGTTTTATTTCTTATAAATTATTTAAACTAACACAACCAAAGAGATGAAATGAAGTAAGCATCTTGTAAGAGGTATCAGGTGATGCTAGGGACCATTTGTGGATAAAGGCTGATGTTGGTGTGGCCTTATTTTTGGGAATTCCTCTCAGAGGAGCTAACGATGCTAACCAGAACTCCCAAAATAACAAAATAACTAATATCAGTGAAATTAACTTCTGTTGGTCGGTCAGCTATAATGAAACATAGCAAAGCAGGATTTGTTCCACATTACACTGTATTTAGGTCACGAATAGCTGGTTAGTTGGTCAAAACACCTCAGAGTTAGTAGCTCGGTTAGTTAAACTAGGTAGTCCGTGAGGAGCTTCCGTAGCTAGTAAGTAGCTGAAGTGACAAAAACTGCTGTTTATTTGCAGCAGAACAAACAAAAAACACACACAGACCCCTAGAAATCAGGTTTAGACCAATAAAGCGAGTTAAAAAATATCTTCGTCGTACAAGGAAAAACATGTATTTGTTCATTTTTAGCTTTCTGCATCAAATAAACAGGAAATTATCTTTTTATGTAAATTATGAATTGACTGAGCACAAGACCGGATCTCTAACCTTCAGGCCCCGACTGCACTACTGTCTTAACCCTGAATGTGAGTAACTGGTTTAACAGCTTTGGTTAGACCTTCTCTTTGGAATATGGACTGTTGTGTAAGCGGTCGTGTAATAATTACCCCGTGTTTGATGTCAAGGCGCGGTTTAAACGCTGCCAACCTACATTTGCAGAGAAACATATTGTTATCTCATGACTAGGAGTGGCTCAACTAACAGTGGCTCTTAACTAACATAATCAGATAATGCCTGGGCAAATGGTATAAAAGTCCATAGTATAATAGACGTAGATAACAAGCCTCAACCCCAAACAACATCCAGCCAGCCAGAAGATGTTCCAAAATAAAAACAAGATTATAATAAGATATAATAATAATTATAATAAGAACCTGTTTCTGTCGAGTATTTCAGTTCCTGCTGTTTTTTATGATTAGTTTTCTGTTTTTTCTCTCAGGTGTTTACCTGTTTCTGTTCTGTACATGTTCTGGCTGCTCATACATAAAGGTAAGCACCTTCTGTCCTTCAGTGAACACACATTTCCAAGAAATAATCAGCACATGGAAAACTCAAAGCCAGACTTACTTGTAATTTCTATGTTTTGGTGTCTCTCTCTCTCTCAGGGTCTCTGCAGGAGATCCAAGCTTTTGTGGGAGACACCGTCATCTTACCATGTTCAAACAGTGATCAGGCCCTGCCGGATGCAGTGACTGTGTTCTGAAAATACAGAGACAGCAAGACTGTGTACGACATCATCAACAGCAAAGCATTGTTTCCTGAGCAGAATCCATTATTCAAAGGCAGAGTCGAAAGTTTTCCAGACGAGTGGAAAAAAGGAAACTTCTCCATCTAACTCTGTAACGTGGAGAAAACTGATGGAGGACCGTACTCCTGCTTTATTGCTGATATTGGGACAAACATAAAACTAACCCTGGCTGTTAAAGGTGTATATGGATTTTTTTTACTCAGTACTCGTGTTTGTCGTATGAAAGGGAGTTTTCACTGTTAATGAAGAACCAAGGCTGCATGTCGAAATGGTTCTGCTAAAGAAACGCCTTCTTAATCCAGTTCCACTAAAGCTGTGCTGTTTATGAATGACCTGTTTACTTGAATGAATAGCCACGTAAGGCAGTGTTTTCACTCCACTGAACTTTTCTAATGGGAATGGTGGTTAAGGAACTTTATGAAATGCTTTAGGAAATATTTAAGGGGTAATGGAAGACTGTATGATGATTGCACTCAATGATACTCCTAAGCAATAGCTGCACGGCTTCTTTGTGCAACACACTCAGACGTAGGGGTAATCTTACAGGTACTGTGATCTTTAATGTATCTAGAGAAGCTAGATTCTTCTATAGTGCTCTCAAATCTTTTCTGGATACGCTACATCGCATCAAAATAAATAAAGTGGTCCAAATACCCAACTTGCACAAGATTCAGTCAATGACATAATGAGACTTAGTCACCACATACAAAGCAGACTGAAAACACTTGTTATTTAATTGCTGAATATAACACATAGTTGGTGGGATGGATGAAAAAAGTTATCACAGCACATTTTATGTTTTAATTTTTTCCCAAAAATGTGCAGTCATCAAGTCCGACAAAGGCTGTTTGAACCTTTGCAGTCAACTGCAATAGTGGCATCAGTTGATCAGTCGGCCAAACGACTGGAACACACCAAATGATAAACTGTACACACTAGACTAACACACACGTACCTGATAAAAGGCGATATATTGTGCAACATGCCAAACACAGATTACAATAAAACATTTAAGATAAAATAATCCTGTATTAGTCTTACAGTGGGGGAAATTCGTGTTACAGCAGCAAAGGGATAGCAAGTCCCTCTGTACAAAAAATAGATAAATAAGCAGTACAGTATATACAGTATAAATAATAAAGTCAAGAACTCTTAAGATTGTATTTACAAATAATTGCACGATGACTCCTAATTGCACATGGGGAGTTAGTGCTGGAATGTATCGTCTATAACCCAGAAAGACACCAGATCTTAGCAGCAGAGACCATAAATGAACTCTTAATTAACTTTAATTTTATTTTAATTAAAATTTATTTTTCCCCACTGCGCTTTCCACTACCCGCTGTCTTCGCGAACCCTTCACGGGAAATCGGCAAAGCATCATCACATTGACAAAACTGAAACAACACATATAAATCAATAAAATAAAATAAATAAATAAAGGACAGATCACAACCTTTCCTGCTATGAACACGTCCCAAAGGGCAGACATGGTATTAAAAAGTAAACACTAGCACTAACTAGCTAACTAACTCGCCTTTAAAAGATGTTTCAGAGCACGTCGTATTTATCAGTGTCTGTAAATTTGAGAGCTGGACGTATTCATGAATCACCACATTATTAAAAGCATTTAAAAACCTTCAAAGCCCATAGTGTTCTGCAGGTGATGGGTAACCATCACATTCTGCATCTCCACCTATATGTGTTCCGAAAGACCTCACACTAGAGAAACTGCTTGTACATGTGTCCACCTTCTGTCTGCTGTTTCTGAGTCGGGTGGTTAGTTAATCTGGACAAAGCAAAAGACCTAAAAACACTTTTACTAGGTACCAGTGTTGTGTTGCTTTCCAGCTAGCCTTGTAGTTTTGTAGTGAAAGACTGTGAAGCCAGCCTTTTTGCATGTTTATTTATTTATTTGTTTGTTTGTTGTGTCCAACAGATCGTCCAGTTTTGTTGAAAATGGACAGGCGCACAAACAACAGTGTCGTGAAGAGAAGACCAGACGACATGTTGCTTTTCTTTGCGTTTCTACTGGGAAGTTCTCTGCTGTACGCCTGAGCTCTGCGGTGTAGCTTCTACTGTTTACAGGACGCTTAGTAAGAAAACCCTCTAGCAGAGCTGTTCGGCTGCTTCATAAACAAATACTGAAATTCTCCTCCACTTGTTTACCACATCGGACAGAGGAACATATAATAACATCACCTTCAGAATCTGAATATCAGATCCAGGTGTGTTGTATTTAAACATAGATCTCCAGGACTGAGCACCACTGGAATACAAGACACTTTGTCTAATTACTGAAAAAGTCTTGGTGGACTTTATATAAATTAAAAAGACAAAAACCTTTTCAGAAGAATATTAAGAATATTTCTACTCTTGTGCATAACAAAACATGATCAGATCTTTATCTTAATCAATAAATAAGTATAATAAAATAATAAACAATAACGTGACCTGCTAGGTGTGGCTGATAAACTGTGAGTGTAGTTAAAAAACAGTAGCTTTTTTGAGAATTTCAGTCTTTAAACGGGGTGTTTAGAGTTTTTTCCCAACGTTTTTTCGTAAATTATACGGAGTTTTTTACTGTGTAATGTTCCACTGTAGAGAAACATACTGAGTTAGAATTGTTTACAGTGGCGTGAGAGTCTGTCTCTGAAAGCTGTTACATAGCATAATTACAGATGTCTATCTGTATCTTACCATTATTAACATTACATATACTCTCGTTTAGGTTCGTTGGTGGTTTGGATAGTAATTAAAATTAGATTTGTGTTGTAGACATGATGACCACTGGATTTCATCACCACCACTGTAAAGAAATCAGACTCAGTAAGTTTCTCTACAGTGAGCCATTTCACAGCAAATCACTCCTAACAAATCTCTCGTACACAGAGCAGCTTTGTTTGTTTTTCTGCAGTAGATCTTTAGAGGTTTCTCTTACTGCAGGGCTGCCAGTGCTGCAAGTTCCAGCTGCTTTGCTGCTTCTGAGAAGCTTATTTAACTGGATTGGCTTATTCATCAAGCAACTTCCATGTACAGGTATAATGTTATACTCTCACTAGTCAGAAGTAAGTTTATATACTAAATATGCATTCAGAGTACATCACCTGGCCTTCTATGCCATGAGTTTAGGACTTAAGTGTCAGTGCTCACCGGGAAGTGTATTTATACAAACAGTGCGGTGACCAAAGAGAGCAGCAAAGCTTTAAACATAATGTAAATGTTTTAAATAAGAGCAGGCTTTGAAGGATTTGTTTACCTGCTGCAGGTAAATGCTGGCGTTCGTATAAAATAAAGGACAAACGTACTCCAAACGTACTGCTGAGTTCTTACTTTATAAAGTCCATCTGTTCTTCTCGCTTTCATCTGTTAGATAGCAGTATCTAGTAACACCCAACAGCGATAGTCCAGGCCTCCAGAGGTCATTCACCAGTGATTATGCATCTAAGCCAAAGAGAAAAGTAACTTTAAAAATTAGTTTTAACTTTAACTACTAAATAACTTTAACTACTGAAGCTTAACGTCTTAGTGATTTCTGGTTCTGCTGCTGTTCGTCTCTGTTTGTGGGCTCCAACATTTAGTTAACTTTACATTGTGTGAGAAAAGAAGGGATGACCCAGAATGAAAGTAGAGAGAACACTCTAAACTCTTGTGCTTCTGTTTGTTGGTGTTTGTAAGTAACCATAACAACCAGAAACAATTTTCAGATTCTACAAGCAAAATTCACTGATGTTCCATGACTCCTGGGAAGCCTGTATACTGAAGTTCACAAACCGCACCGCTCAGCACCTCCACCACCTCTAGTTATTATAGGGAACCCTGGCGCCTGCACCAGCCCACGCCACTCGCCCTGCTTAAGCAGACCGTCAAGCCACACCAGTACCTCCAGTACCAAACCCACAACTAAAACAACTAATATTGCAGCCCAAGATACAAAACTCTCAGCCATCTCCCCTCAAACACTTTGTTTTACTGGTCAGGTCCTGTGCCATATCACCTTCTCTTCAGATGATCTCTCCATAACTGTGACCTTCTCAACATCAGCCAGCTCACAGCACTCCGCTCCTCTACCTTACGAGTATGTTTGGTCTAAATAAATTTTCTTCATAAGTTCGTAACTGGTTTGCATCATCGTTCCTCAAATTACTCTCAGACTTCCTCTACAGACACTCCTGCAGGATCTGACTGAGATACAATTTCCTCCACACTCGACACCACTTTCCTCCTAGCCTTCTTCAGCTTTCTCAAATGTTTGGAGTTTACATCACTTTCAGTCTCATCCAACACTTCCATTTAGCTGCAAATATTCTTCAACACTCAACATCAACAGAGCAAAAGCAGACACGTTGGAAAAACATCCTTTTACATCCTCTCAAGTTAAACTCTCACCTCAGACTGTGGCTTCCCCAGACGGCGACAGACCGACTTTATCACACAATATAGTTCTGTCATATCACACCACAGGTTTCACAATCCTCACCACTTCCTCTCAGAAATTGGCCTTTCTCACGTCTATGCCCTGGTTAGGGACTCAATCCAACTCCTCGGTTGACGGTCCTGGCATATCACCTCTACATTCGTTCTCAAAGACCTTTGGCTGGCACATGAAAAACTTGCATCTCTCCAAGCTGGTCGGGCTTCAAGTATCAAGCCGTTTAGAACTCTAAATATCGTTCCTCTTCCCTGCCTTCGCAAAATGGAGTTATGAAATAACTTAAGCTCGGGAGAAGAACCACTTCCAAACTCATACTTGCCATTAAGACCACACCACCCCGGCTTCTACCTCCTCAACTCTTTGCTCAGTTCCCCTATCTAGTGGTCCACACTCTGCAAACTTCAAATGAAACAACATTATCACACGGAGTTTGTCTGTAGCTGAATTTCAGTTCTGTGTTCTTTGAGTTATAAACTACAACTACTTTTTATTTGACCTTAGACGGATCTCTGTTGACTGTGATTACTAAATTGGTGCTAAACGTGATTAGCTGGATAGTAAAACATGTTAAGTACGAACCTTGAAGATCGTAGATCAGCCAGCAGCGCAGGAAGCTCGTTCACAGATGCGGAGAAGTGTTTTTGCCCTGTGGTAAGAGGGCACTAATGTAGCTCTTCTTTCAAAAAGTTGCAGAAACCCCTTTCAGTTTCTGTTACTGACGTTCACTGTGGTTGTCATGTGCAGCCTGAGTGACGGTGTACAGATAGATAACAGCTCTTTGTTGTTCCTCAGGGTTTAGATTCATTGCCTGATTTGTCTGAATTGATGTTTAGGTCAAACCTGTCACCGATAACAATATGTTACTATGTAACGTGATCAAGACTAGACTGGGTACCTTTGTAGTGTTTTGATGAATGGCCCAATTGTAAAGAATAAAAATGTTTGTATTAAAGTCTATTTTTGTATAGAGGCTTATTTTACATATAGTCCTATTATCAGTAATTCTCAGTCCTCTGTCTAAATCTCCTGGTACGGCCGCCAATCCAAGTTAAGGATGTTATTGGACTAATTGGTTGTTAGGACACTCTTGCTCAATTGTGATCACAGCTGAAAAACATTCTACTAATAAGTGAGTATAAAAGGGAGAACAACATTCTAGGTTAGTTTAGTATCTGAAGATCAGCAGTTGATGGCTTGCTGACCGACTCACAATGACCAGAAAGAAACAACTTTCTTTAGAGACCCGTCAGTCCATTGTTGTGTTAAGGAAGAAGATACTCCATTAAAACAAGAACATTTCACTGTGATCCCAAACTTTTGAGCACTAATGTAGGTATACACTGATCTCCACTCAGTGACAACTTTATCAGCTCCACTGACCATATAGGAGCACTTTGTAGTTATACTGTAGTTCTTCTGATTCTCTGTATACTTTATTACCCTGTTCTTCAAAGGGCAGGACCCCCAGGTGGTGGGTCAGCAGTGTCCACTCACTGTCCACTCAACAAGACACTGACACAGTAACACACCACCACCATGTCAGTGTTACTGCAGTGCTGAGGATGATCCATCACTTGATACCTGCTCTGTGGTGGTCCTGTGGGGGTCCTGACTATTGAAGAACAGAGTGAAAGTATGGATATGCTGCTGCTATGTTGATATATGTAAATAATAAGTATTGATAATGATAAACGCTGCTTTCCATGGCCTGTCTTACCTGCACACCTGAACTGTGTGGTGCAGAAGGGTTCCTGATAGTTCCTCTGTGGAAGCTCAGTTATACTCTACCGCCCCCTGGAGGGGATAATAGGTACTCACAGGTTTAATAGACGTTTGGCTGTGGAGCACTGACCTGCAGAGAATGCAGTTTCTCCTCGTCATCACATCTTCACCAATGATTTAGCAGTGAGAGCAGTGTTGGCCTCACATAGTACACCTGCCAAAGAGAAGATGTTCATGTTCACATCGTCAGTAACTGATCAAGTGGTGGTGAATGGAACCAGACGTCTGAATCCTCTTAAAGCTGCTTCACAGAAAGTCATTAGATAAAATGGTTATGAATAAGCTGCTTGATGTTTGAGACGTTGTTTTTTAGATTTCAGGTTCAAATGTATGTGAAGGTTCACTACTGGTTTTAATAATAAATAAAATGTCTATATCTGTGTTGTAGAGATGGTGACCCCAGGTGACCATGACCACCACTGACTCATTAGGTTTCTACGCAATGAATTTTGAGGATATCAGTTACTCATCTCATGACCGTGGCTCAGTTTTTATTTCTTCTGCTTTCTAAACCGAATACTATCAATATCAAAACCAGCACCATTAATGTGGTTGCTTTGTGACATTTTCTGTCTAAAGTTCAGTTACAGGCATGTTTACTCAGAGTCCACCGTTGACTCTCACCTCAGACGTTTTCAGGCTTGGTTTTGTTTTTTTTTAGCTGAAAACTTGTTCTTCTGCCTCCAGTGACTCCCACAGGTTCTGGCTGAGAATGAAGACTCTACACATCCTTTTATGTAAGTTCATGTTTAAGCTGATTTTAGCCCTTCATTAGTACCAAACAGAACGAGCCTGCAGTGGATTCTACACTTTCACAATTTAAGTACTTAAGTAAACTTAAGTGTTTCCTCAAAGTATAGTTCATGTAGTAAGTGGGTGTAGCAGTTGTAAACCTTGATACACAACTAGTGTTTACATTAAAATTTTTTGGTGCTGCTACTGTGAATTGCATCGTAAGGGTAGTAATATATATATATATATATATATATATATATATATATATATATATATATATATATATATGGCGATACAATATGTATTGTGATACAGCAGTTATGATTCAATGTATCGCAGTATACTATCGGGGGTGTAAGAAAATATTGAAATATCGAATATCCCGATATTATTTTTAGTGATACTGTATTCATTCTCATAAACACAGTATGCTGGCAGACCGTAAATCAGTGTGTGTTGTGTTTAAACCTCTGACCACTAGATGGTAGTGTTGTAATTTCCAGCTCCACTCCAACATTAACAAGCAGCACAAGGGCGCAGTGCTATTGTAAACATTGACAAACCTGTTCATACAGTGGTGTGTTTAATAATAGGATTAGAAAAATCGCAATGAATCACGATACATTGTAACCGCTGTATCACAATACGTTCTTGCCAATACACAGCCCTAATATATATATATATATATATATATATATATATATATATATATATATATATATATATATATATATATATATATATATGGTTTAAAACCAGTAAGTAGCCAATAAGTGTGTTTTTGCTTGTTAAAAAAAACATAAGATAACAATTTATTGCAAATACAACAAAACATTATTTAATTATATATTCATTTAATTGATATCAATTGGGGAAAATTTTGTTTTCGTTGAAGCACCTAGCCATTAACCCAAATTTTGATGACAAGCAATAATACAGGGGTTAAATGAAAATATATATAAAATGCACCAATTGTTGTAATTGTTATTTGCATTTGTTCTAATGTTAGTGTTTATTAGAGCAAATTTGTGTGTACTGCACGGGTCTGCCTCAGGGCGGCACTGTAGCAAACTTGCTCACCTAGTTGGTAGTACATAGCCTAGAAATTGTTACTTAAATCTGAAAGCTCTCACAACTTTTCAAGAGATGAGTGGAAAGACTGTAAATCTCAAACCCAGGAGTATAGAACAGATGGGTAAGAATTAATGAAAAAAGAAAAGAAAGGAATATTTCCAGAAGAAGAATTGTTCAAGCAAATATTTTGTTGCCTTTAAAGCATCAGTGAGTTAGTAGCCAGCCAACATGGGACATCCCCAAATCCCAGGGGGTATTCCATATAAGTACAGTACAAGTACAGGCCACATGTACTGTATATAGTTAGTATAAGCGAGATATACTAACATATAATATTGTTTAGTATCTCTGATAATAAGGCTACAGTAGAATCTACTAACATACTTATAGTATACTTATAGCACACCTGACCAAGGACGGATTAAGGATAGTCTGCCCCCCCCAACCCGCGCCCCTCGTGATCAAGGGCCCTCTATTGGTATGCCCTGCTCTTCTCTAGGGCCCCCTGGTAGGGGCTCTCATAACCAGGGCACTCTAAAATTATGCCCCCCTCTTTCCTAGGCCCCCTAATAGCCGGAAGTCGAAGTCAGAGCAGTGCCACAACGTCATTTTCATAAGGGGCTCAAAGCATGGCTAGAAGCCCCAAAAGGCTCTGGGGTCAAAGTCCCTGAAAGTGAGAGGATCCTTAAAATGAAGGACCCTTGGAAATAAAAATATATTTATCATAAATGTTGATAGGTATCGCAAAATGTTTTGGGTCTATAACGGCAGTCTGCTCATACAGAACACCACCAGCAGTGATCTGGGTCTTTACTACTGCGTTCGAAGCGACACACCTCTGCGGTTCAGCAATGGCACCAGGTTATATTTCGCAGGTAAGCGCTATTAAACCATTCACCTGGTCTTTTTCAAATTTCAATATCGCTTCTCCTGGAACAGGGGGGTCTGACTGCATCTGTAAAGAGTGGGTAAAGGGTTTCATTGCAACAGCTTTGAACAGGTTTACAGTGAACTCCGTCCAGTGACCA
Organism: Megaleporinus macrocephalus; assembly: GCA_021613375.1. Taxonomy (NCBI): domain Eukaryota; kingdom Metazoa; phylum Chordata; class Actinopteri; order Characiformes; family Anostomidae; genus Megaleporinus; species Megaleporinus macrocephalus. The sequence goes on from CM038728.1 coordinate 3,845,888, forward strand.
AACCAGGATAACAAACATCAACTGTGTTTTGTGGAAATCTGTGGTCAGAGGTGGTCAATTTTAAGAATTGACTGGACACCTCTGTTAGTGGTCCTAGAGACGCACCAGACTGCAGAGTTTAGCTCCAAAACAAATCTAGCACACCTGATCCAGGTAACCCTAACCTTAACCAACCACAACACCAACCAGCAACCAGAACATTTACCCACAACCACAACAGCAACCAGAACATTTACCCACAACACCAACCAGCAACCAGAACATTTACCCACAACCACAACACCAACCAGCAACCAGAACATTTACCCACAACACCAACCAGCAACCAGAACATTTACACACAACCACAACACAAACCAGCAACCAGAACATTTACACACAACCACAATACAAACCAGCAACCAGAACATTTACACACAACCACAACACCAACCAGCAACCAGAACATTTACACACAACCACAACACCAACCAACAACCAGAACATTTACACACAACCACAACAACCAGCAACCAGAACATTTACACACAACCACAACAACCAGAACATTTACACACAACCACAACACCAACCAGAACATTTACACACAACCACAACACCAACCAGAACATTTACACACAACCACAACAACAACCAGCAACCAGAACATTTACACACAACCACAACAACCAGCAACTAGAACATTTACACACAACCACAACAACCAGCAACTAGAACATTTACACACAACCACAACACCAACCAGCAACCAGAACATTTACACACAACCACAACACCAACCAGCAACCAGAACATTTACACACAACCACAACAACAACCAGCAACAAGAACATTTACACACAACCACAACAACAACCAGCAACTAGAACATTTACACACAACCACAACAACCAGCAACTAGAACATTTACACACAACCACAACAACAACCAGCAACTAGAACATTTACACACAACCACAACACCAACCAGCAACCAGAACATTTACACACAACCACAACACCAACCAGCAACCAGAACATTTACACACAACCACAACAACAACCAGCAACCAGAACATTTACACACAACCACAACAACAACCAGAACATTTACACACAACCACAACACCAACCAGCAACCAGAACATTTACACACAACTACAACCAGCAACCTGAACATTTACACACAACCACAACAACAACCAGCAACCAGAACATTTACACACAACCACAACACCAACCAGCAACTAGAACATTTACACACAACCACAACAACCAGCAACCAGAACGGTGGTGGAGAAATCCGACGTTCCAGACTGTGAAGGGAACGTTGCCCCACTTTTCATTCCTTCCCAACAAACAACCCAACTGTCAGAGCTCCATGTTTATCTTTAAACCAGCCTGAAGTTCCTCTTCTCCACATTCTTCATCTAACGTTCCACCTTAAACACTGCAGCTTGTACAGACGCCAGAATGGAACCGCAGCACCGTTTAAGGTGGAACGGAGAATTCCCAAAACCAGCTGCTGAACTTCCAACATCTTTAACAGAATCCTGAACAACTTTAACTCTGCAGTCTGTACATTTCACTCCGGACACTTTCTCCAACACTCGGACACCATGGAGCAGCTTCAGCTCAGCGGAGGCTCATTTAATTATTCATGAGCTTACCATAAAAGGGAAAACAGTGTTTCAATCTAGAACCAAGTCATAGAGCGTCAATGGGCGTGTACAACCACATCTGGACATATTTCAGCCCGAACAGAGTCACCTTAACCCTAACCCTACTGAACAAATACGTTCTGTGGCACCTTTTATGGCAATACGTACAGCTCAGTGTAATCTGGGGCCTGACCATGAGTAGCTCTAAGGTTCGATGCTTTATCTTCTTGCAGAAGCTGCTTCATCGTCTTGTTTGTACTACTGATAGAGAAAGGTGAGCACTTCACGCACCCCAGCACATTAAGACTTTTCATGTGGCTGACTGAGAGTGCTTTGGTGTCTTATCTCTCAGTTTCTCTGCAGGAGATCCAAGCTTTTGTAGGAGACGCCGTCATCTTACCATGTTCAAACAGTGACAAGGCACTGCCGGGTACAGTGAGCGTGTTCTGGAGATACAGAGACATCAAGACTGTGTACGACATCATCGACAGCAGAGCATCATTTACTGAGCAGGATGCGTCTTTCAGAGGCAGAGTCGAAAGTTTTCCAGACGAGTGGACAAAAGGAAACTTTGCCATCGAACTCAGGAGCGTGGAGAAGGCTGATTCAGGACCTTACACCTGCTACGTTCCTGCTATCAACGTTCAAACAACAGTATATTTGAATTTAACAGGTACCTTCCATTTTCAATCCATTTTCCAAAAGGAGACTCCTGAGTGGGTGGGACGGTCTTCCCTCTCTTTAATCAGTTTGTAAAGATGTGATGGAGCTTCAGGAGCCTTCACCCTTTCAGCTTGGTACCACTGTGTGATGGTGGTGGGGGCTTAGACAACAGGTGGGATCAGGCCATGATTAGTTTGGGGAGTGAATCGGGTAAAAATCAGTTTCTATTCACAGACGAGATCTTTCTAAGGTCGTGTAGACGTGCTTTAGTGTGATGTAAAGCACAAAATAGGATTTCTAACGTTTTATCTTCTCCCTGACTCACAGACAGACCTGCTCCAGTGCCTACCAGTGATGTGCGTACCAGTGATGCAAACAAAGCTGAGAAGATCTCACTTCTTCTTCCTCTCCTATTAGGAGTCCATCTGATGTCCTTCGTTTGAACCTCAGGAGTTGTGCCCTCCAGAAGGATCTGGTTAACACACCTTAGAGCCAGTCTTGTGATGGTTTAAAGAAGAACTCTGAAAAACACTGATTTTTCAATAATATGATTCTAAAATTTATACATGGACAAAGTCACTCTAAGTGGTTTGATGTTAAAACGTTCCCAGTCCACCAGACGTCCACCTCTAAAGCTCTCTCACAGAAGGTTAATACAGTAAATAGTTATAAATATACTGTCTGACGTCTGAGATGTTGTTTTGTGATGGTTCAGTGATTAGGTTTTGACCTCTTGTTAATCAATTAATTTGAATCCATTCATGGTGGAAGGATACATGCAGGATGTTAAGAGGCAAAGCAGTCCCCAATTCTTACCATCATCAATATTTCATATAAATACTCCATGAAACAATAATAATAATAATAATGATAATAATAATAGAATTCAATGCTGTACAGCATAAAACACTGTCCGACTACATTTCCAGTACAGTACTTAGTAAACACAGCTTAATAATAATAATAATAATAATAATAATAATAACGACATACAACATAGGACAAAGTAAAAACAGAAAAAATAAAAAGATACAATCAGTTTTAGATACATTCAGTGTTTAGATACATTTAGTGTTTAGATACAATCAGTTTTAGATACATTCAGTGTTTAGATACAATCAGTGTTTAGATACAATCAGTGTTTAGATACAGTTAGTGTTTAGATACATTAAGTGTTTAGATACATTTAGTGTTTAGATACATTCAGTGTTTAGATGCAATCAGTGTTTAGATACAACTAGTGTTTAGATACAATCAGTGTTTAGATACAATTAGTGTTTAGATGCAATTAGTGTTTAGATACATTTAGTGTTTAGATACAATCAGTTTTAGATACATTCAGTGTTTAGATACAATCAGTGTTTAGATACAGTTAGTGTTTAGATACATTAAGTGTTTAGATACATTTAGTGTTTAGATACATTCAGTGTTTAGATGCAATCAGTGTTTAGATACAACTAGTGTTTAGATACAATCAGTGTTTAGATACAATCAGTGTTTAGATACAATTAGTGTTTAGATACAATTATTGTTTAGATACAATTAGTGTTTAGATACAATCAGTGTTTAGATACAATTAGTGTTTAGATACAATTAGTGTTTAGATACAATCAGTGTTTAGATACAATCAATGTTTAGATACAATCAGTGTTCAGATGCAATCAGTGTTTAGATACAACTAGTGTTCAGATGCAATCAGTGTTTAGATACATTTAGTGTTTAGATACATTCAGTGTTTAGATGCAATCAGTGTTTAGATACAACTAGTGTTTAGATGCAATCAGTGTTTAGATACATTTAGTGTTTAGATACATTCAGTGTTTAGATGCAATCAGTGTTTAGATACAACTAGTGTTTAGATACAATCAGTGTTTAGATACAATTAGTGTTTAGATGCAATTAGTGTTTAGATACAATCAGTGTTTAGAAACAATTAGTGTTTAGATACAATTTAGCTTTTAGATGCAATCAGTGTTTAGATACAATCAGTGTTTAGATACAATCAGTGTTTAGATACAATCACTGTTTAGATACAATCAGTGTTTAGAAACAATTAGTGTTTAGATACAATTTAGCTTTTAGATGCAATCAGTGTTTAGATACAATCAGTGTTTAGATACAATCAGTGTTTAGATACAATCACTGTTTAGATACAATCACTGTTTAGATACAATCAGTGTTTAGAAACAATCAGTGTTTAGATACAATTAGTGTTTAGATGCTTACAAGTCTGAAAACATGGAATATTCTAAATATCCAGCTGACTGGTGATACTCTCTGGGTTGTTTCTGCACAACGAGAGTGTTAGCAGAGGCCAGAGCATTTCCTGTGCACGGCCAGTGAGAAGAAACACCAAGACAGGTGAGATACAGGAAGCTTTTGTTTTATGGCTGGTTTATGGCAGGAGGTTCAGAAAAGAGAGAGAATTGAACCGATTGCTCTTACAGAGACGATCCTTATTCAAACAGTATGAAGACTGTGGAACTCTACTTTGGTAAGTGCAACTCAATATCCTCTTTCATGGAACTCCCAGTACGGCTGCCTCCCAGTGCAAACAGCAGACGAAACCAAAGAACAGAGTTAACTGCGTTACTTTCTTTTTGTGCTTCGTTTATAACGCTGGGTTTAACGGTCTTACCTGCAGTCTTGGCTTTGAATCCACTTCGGTTTGCACTAAATTGCTATTACAGGCCACTGAAATCACCTTTTCTCCAACATGTACGGCAACATCAGTCTGATCAGATGATCAATCTCATTATCAACCCAACCTTGTCATTTCATGACTAGCCAAAAGACATAGTGTGTATCTGGAATTGCATCGTTTAGCTTGTAGTGTTTAGTAGAGTTTTCTGAATTCTCAGTGGACAGTTAGATTCTCTATCTAGTCCCTATATTGTTACTCACAAGGCACCGTAAATATAGTGGACAACCGATGTTCACTACTTAAAATGTGTAATGCTTTCTTTGGAACCTGATCTATCTTAACGGCTAAAAGCTTTGATACCAATAGGATGACCAGCATACCGGACATCCTGACTAACAGAAGTAAGAATATGAACAATAACGGCCACAGAATGTTAATATAACCACATATACAGATCCTGTAAATAAAGTTTGTGCTCAAGAAGTAAGGCCTAACGATATTTCACTCTATTGAGTAAATGAAAACATGGAAGTATCTAGAGAATCAGATATTTAACATAATTGTATATTCATGATAAATACATTAGAACATTAAAATAACGTTACAGTGATGTAACCTGAGGATCCAGTAGATCCAGATTGTGTATATGGCGAAAGGTGGAGATGGTTTGTTTCCAGTGTAAGTAAACAGAACAGTCTATGTAGTGACGAGTGACTGAGTAAACCAGTTGGCCATTCTAGACTCACCAAAAGTGTGTGCAGTAGAACCAACAGCCATTTTTATCATTTCCTGTGATGTCTGTCTTCTTCTTTCTGCTCTTAACCCTCAGTGAGGGTCTGGGTGAGCTGGCTAGCTTCAGAGCAGGGGTGGTCAGACTTCTTGTCTTGGGGGTTCAATGTCTGTGGTGGGCTGAGGCCAAAACCCCAAATCCTTATTCAAGTAAAGAGGGTTCCAAGCAGCATTGCCGGGTACTCTGTTATGAAGAGGCCTGTATCCTGTGCTTGTATTCTTCCTGAAGTTCACTTATATCATCTGTGTGACTTTATATACCAAAAACTGTCAGAATCTGTTTTCTCATGACATTAGGAGGAGCCCAGGCCCCTCAGGAACCCCTGTATTTCTCACTTTGCCTAAGCTCATATTGGCCAGCGTTCTGAGTGGCGGCAGGAGAGGGTGGACCGTCCTACCAACCCTCTCGGACTTGTGGTCACTGAAGGAACTTATTTTTCTAAAAACTGTTGTGGTTTTAAAGAGGAGAAAGACAGCCGTTGTTCTTCTCTTCCGTTTGACTGAGCTTGTCAAATGCCATGTGACGAGGTGAACTTTGCTGTCCTGCTACTACAGATATCTTCGTCTCCCTGATTCTTCTGTCTGATCAGACAAATGTTGCTTTCATTCCTCACCCATGATTCTTAGGCTTGGGTGAACTAGTGAAAAGCAGTCTTACTTCATGTCTGTGGTGGATTTCTTGGACTATTTCATATATGGACATTAGTTGAGAAAATTAACTACAACATGCTGGTCAATTAGAAATAAATTCATAAATACACTGTACAATCCATTTTTTACTCCTGCTATTAATGAGTATGTGTGTTTTCTCCACAGGTCTTTTTGTGCTATGTCAACCAGTTCACAGTGTGACGGACATGCTGGTGTGCTTGGGACAAAATGTGTCCTTAAACTGTGATCTTATTGATGTAAAAGAGATTTATTGGTTTATGCAACAGTATCCAGGTCCACCGAAACCCATCTTCCGATCATTTTTTGGAAACCCTTTAATCTATTTCTACAATGATATTTTCAAAGCAAAGTTCTCCTTACAAGAGAATTTTCATCTGGGCATTCAGAATCTAACACAGAATGAACTCGGAATATTCTACTGTGTGAAAACGGGTGACCTAATGTTCAGAAATGGCATCAGGCTGTATGTTACAGGTAAGTTTAACCTTAAAAATCAATTCATGGTTTCACATATACCATTAATATATCTGCATTAATGGAGCTACAGCTAACATTCAATGTGCTCTATATCAAGTTACTGTAGCTCAACACTTTATCCCTCAGCCTCCTTGCCCTTACAAAAAATAAGTATACTTAAAGTTCATTTTATTAAGTATACTTCATGCAGTTACTATACTAATGTCATTGTACTAGTAGTACACTTGTATATGTACTATTTTAATACTTCTTGGGACTAAATTGGCCCACTTTCTAGTTTTTAAAAGTATACTTTTAAGTACACTTTAAGTGTAAGAGTAGTAAACCAAGTATAAACTAGTTTACATCTTTTGTACTGCAACTACACTAAAAGTAATCTTAAGGGTTTACTGTTAGTTTACTAGCTTGTATGTTTTCTTTAAGTGAACTTAACATAATACTTATAATTTACTGATTATATTATTGTTGTACTTTAAAGTATATGACTAGGTTTAAGAGTTTTTTTTCTACTTAAAATAGAACTTAACAATGTTTACTTACTCACCAGTGGACACACGTAAAATTAACAAGACACACTCAGATTATAAACATATTAGTATCTTTATAAATCTTTATAAATCAAATTTTAAATAAATATTCTACTGGATGTGTTTTTGTGCAGAGCAAGAATACTTACTTCTACCATCTCAATCAAAAGATTAAGTACAAGTAAAGACAAAATGTACTTAGACTGTTCTATACTTGTCAGTATAACCCCAGCATACTTAAGTAGAACTGTGTTTAGTATATCACTGAGAAGTACATAAAAAGTAAACTGAAAGCATACTCACTTCCTTTTAGTTAAAGAAGTAAACTAATGGTATACTTGAATAAACTTCTTTTTTGTAAGAGACCTGAAGATAGCAGTGATGGTAAATGTAGAAATGGTTACATTTTTTAATTTTGGTCAAAGTACTTCCAGAACATCTGAAGTATCAGTGATATTTTATTTACCCAACGTAAACCCAAAGTAGACCTTTGGTAAGATGCAATTTCGCTTTCACAGAGCCGACCACTGCACCACCTCACCCCACACAACCGACTCACCAATGTACACATTATGAGATGCCATTGTTGGTTATCATATCGGCTACGCTGAGCTGCATGTTCCTGGCTGTGGCCTTCGGTGAGTTTATTCTTCCATTCTCAGAAGGTAACTTGAGTAGTATGTTTGGACTAGTACAGACAATAGCACTACATGCATTAACTCCACTCCCGTCTCCGGCTGAACTCCTGCTGCTCTGTTAGAAGTTCAGCCCAGCACATCTTATCTTTAGCTTTAATTAATGCTTTCATGAGTAGAACTCTCTTTCTGCAGTTTCAGGGTTGATGCACTTCACTAACCGCAGAAACAGACAGTCTGCAGATGCGGAGGTATGTTTCATGTCATCATCTACTGGGAATAGATAACTTTAAATGTAAAGGTGTCAATCATTTCAGTTTTACTGGCAGATCTGGCTCATTTATGTTAAGCGTTCTCTGGGTTCATTCCATCCTCTCGTTCTCTTGGAAAACTTATGCAATATAGACGGAACAAGCACCAGAACTTGTGGGGCTGGCGTAGCCAATAGTCCAGTCAAAACACAACAACTGCCATAAAGAGATGACAAAAACAAAACTTTGGCTAAATTAATGTTTTGAATATTCTGGAATTTTAAATGATTGTATGATGTTACATCGCTGGGACAAACCATTGGTCCTCCACCATCATGTTTGTTGAACTGAACTCTGAACTGCCCCCTAGTGGGAGCATTGCTTAACATCCATGCCAATGTAAAGAATGCACAGAAGTACAGTATCATGGAACAACACTATAGAAATAAAACTTGGCTATATTGAGAGTAGTCAGTGTACAGCTTGTGTAGCAGTATAGATTTAATGTCTTCTGAAAATAACTCAACACACAGCCTTTAATGTCAAAATAGCTGGTAACACAAATGAGTACACCTCACAATGAACATGTCCAAATTGTGCCCAACAGTCCATCCCTGGTGTGATGGGGCTCATTAGAGTTACAAGGTTCCAGGTGTGAATGGGGAGCAGGGCTATTCCTATATAATCTAGGTTTCTATATAAATCTATACTGCTATACAAGCTGTACGCTGACTACTCTAAGTTATATCCAAGTTTCATTTCTATAGTGTTGTCCCGTGAAAAGATATAAAAGAAAATATCTGCAGAAATGATTTACGTATGTAACTCAAAAATAGGCCACATATGTCTTTATTGGGTCTTGACTATCTTTTTCCGTCTGTATTTTCAGTATCAGTACACCGTGATAATAAGGAATGGGGTACTGACCGGCTGCAGAAGCAGCACCTTCACCTCAGTGGAGTTTACTCAGATCAACGCTGTACTGTAGACTCACTCACCCAATTCTTGGTCCTTTGTTCACACACGCTAATATTTTGTTAGGCCGCCTTAAGTCTTGATTGCAGTCCATCGCATGGCCAACACACACTCACGCACACATTCACACCTACGGGCAGTTTAGAGTGGAGACCAGTTCAGAGTAGAAGATTTACTTTTGAGGATACTGTGGTACAGACATTCTTGGAGAAGATCTCAAACATGGTCTAATATGGTTTCGCCAACTGCACAGCCGTATAAGCCAGCCTCCATGTTCCACCTGGCCCATGTGATCCGTCTGGCCCAGTCATTATCTCCTGGGTTTGGGGCAGCTTTCTTCACTGCACCATAAACTTCTCGTAACCTCTGTAGCATCCGGTGTGCCCATCTGAATAAACCAGCTTTTAACGACACCATAGTATGTAAGAAATACTCACAACACTGGAGTACCAGGAGGAGATCCACTCAATCACGGGGAGAACATTCAAACTCCACGCAGTACGGCCCGGACCTGGAATCCAACCCGGATCAGCTTGCTGTGAGGAGACAGTGCTGACCACTACACCACCATACTGACCGCTACATTTTGTGTAGATTTTTCTGCATCATTTAAACACAACAACAGTTTAGCTCTTTATATTGTGTAAAGGTTTCATGATGAATGGACCAATAGAAATGCTCCAATATCACTTGGAATAAAACCTCTTTACACTGACTTACACTGAATGTCCAGAAAGTATTTGTTCTCTACTGTAAAGCTACTATTTTGGAGATATATAATTTAACTTCTTTACAACATAACATTTCACTATGAAAGTCAAACAATTTAGTTTTCTGTCTAAAAGAATGAGTTGCATGTGATTCCTTCTTATTTCATATGAAAGAGGTGAGACTGACCTTGAAAATTAACTTTGCAACTATTGCGCAACTATATTGTTATTCGTTTGTTGCTTTGTGTCAGATCTTCGCAGCATAACTCGTCCCACAGTGTTTAGAGATACCAACTCGGTTCCAGCTCCAGAGCGTCCGGTCTGATTGTGTGATTTAGGCTTGTATACAGCTTTTTGATCGGATACATGGATTCCAGAACTCCAAACTGCCTCTACTCACAAGTTCAGATCCCCAACCTCTAATCCAATGACATAGTGACCCACACTTCGCTATTCGTCATTCATCCCTTGTTCCTCCCATAGGGGCCTATGCATTTACAGCCGAAACCAAACATTACGGTTTGGTTCAACCTGCAGCCTCCAAACTGCATGTACTCACAAGATGAGGACGCAGATCTCCAACCTCTAATCCACAGGCATACCCACCCGCACTCCTCTATTTGTTGTTTATGCACAACCATCCTGCGTTCCCTTCAGGAAATGCACTTTTCTAATTTCTACCTGATTTTATTATAAAAAGTTTGACACATTTCAGTATTTAATGAAATGTAAAAAGAAATAACAAACTGATGGGTTAACAGAAAAGCCAAATCAGCCACATGTACACGTCAAACAATGTGTGTAGAGAAGAAAATAGAGCCAAAACTTGGTAAAACTTTTACACAGTGATGGTGATTTTGATCTGTACCTGTACATGACGGCTAACAATCATTATAAATGTTTAAATACACATGTATTGGTTAATCATTACGTTTAAAATAAGAATAGAGAACAATAGGACATCGCTGTTGCATGCAGGTGGTGCCCCCATCCATCAGTACTAGTACTATTATATTTTACTCCAAATAATATTATTGTTTGTTTGTTTGTTTGATTTTTCTTCTCTCCCCTTTCTTGAGCATGCAGTGTTAATGGTTCTTGCCTCGGACCTATTGCTGATCTGTTTACAAACAAACAAACAAATGAATAAACAAATAAATAAATACATTAAAAATCAGAATAAAGACGCAGCCAGAAGTTTTCTATTGAGTTGTTTACGTTCGTCGAGGCCGGGGTTAAAACTGTGACGTACAGAGATGGGCGGGGTTTGATTTCTAGGAAGTTCTGGATGATTCCGCTAAAACACCCTGCCTAACGATTTTCGAGCCGTTGTTTTCTAAACTATGAGTATGAGGTACGTACAGTTTGGTTTAGTTTTAAGTATATAGTTTTAGTCTGAGACCAGGTCTGAGGAGAAGGCCTCACCGCCCGGCAGCTCTTAAACCTGCGAACTGCGGGTTTACCATAAAACTCAGACTCGCTCTTAGCCGGAAAAGCTCAACTTCTTGCTTTCTAAAGTTATCATCTTATTGGAATTCCCCGTTCCACCTTAAATGGGGCAGCAATTTCATGCTGGTGCCTCAGGCTTAGCTTAGTTTCTTACTGGAATTCCCCGTTCGACCTTACATATGGCAGCAGTTCCATTCTGGTGGCTTAATTTAGCTTACTATTCAAATTCCTCGTTCCACCTTAAAATGTGGCAGTAGTTTCATTCTGGTACCTCAGGCTTAGCTTAGCTTCTTATTCGAATTCCCGTTCCACCTTAAATGGGGCAGTAGTTCCATTCTGGTACCTCAGGCTTAGCTTAGCTTCTTATTCGAATTCCCGGTCCACCTTAAATGGGGCAGCAGTTCCATTCTGACTCATCAGGCTTAACTTAGCTTCTTATTCAAATTCCCCGTTCCACCTTAAAATGTGGCAGTAGTTTCATTCTGGTACCTCAGGCTTAGCTTAGCTTCTTATTTAAAGTATCCGTTCCACCTTAAATGGGCAGTAGCTCCAATCGCCTTAGTATTACTTAGATATCTGTCATGTAATATAAATATGAATTTGTTTCACTAAATCCTGAGTATTTGTTTATTTCTGTGGTAAACAGTAGTAGCTAACTAGCTAATATCGTCTTATCAGAGTCTCGTCAAAACGGTTGCTAGGAAACGTAACTACTGCGTTAAAATCGACCAACTTTTCACAAGAGCTACGTTAATTTATTACATCAAACTATCTTGTTCGGACCAGTTATTATATTATAGTCAACAATGTAGAAAAACAATAACAGCTTATAAAAATAACCACATGAACGAACTTTGCTTGACGTCAGCTCTGGTAAGTTCTCGGTCCAGCAAACACACAACATTCTTACAATGTTGCCACAACGTTGTCAAAAGGTGGAACTTTTTAAACTTTGTATGGTTCTATGCAGATATAATGGAACGTATGAAGGATTTTAGGACAACGTTGCCACTATGTTGTCACAACCTTGTCAGATAACCATGCCACAACTTTCTGGGGAGTTACGTTTCAACGTTGTGGACACCAAAACAATACGTTGAAACTACGTAGTCACAACGTAACTGTTTGCAAGGTGCCCTGTTATCACAACCTCCTAGAACCTTTCATACGTTCCATTATATCTGCTTGAAACTGGAATTTTGGAATCATTGAACTTTTGCTAAGTTGCCAACAGATATAAATAATACCGTAAATCAAAGTTATTTAATAGTGATGTTGTCACAACCTTGTTCAGACAACGTAAACCGCACCACCTTTCAACAACGTTGTAGCAACGTAGTAAGAACATTGTGTGTTTGTTGGGCTAACAGTTCTGTTGTGTTTACGTAGTGACAACGTACTGTTTTGGTGACCACAACGTTGAAATGTAACTCCTCAGAAAGTTGTGACAGGGTTATGAGACAACGTTGTGACAACATCCTCAGCATGTTATCACAACCTCTCAGAACCCTTCATACGTTACATTGCATGGAACTGGAATTTTGGAATCATGGAATTTTGCTAAGTTGCCAACAGATAGAAATAATACCGCAAAGTTATTTAATATTGATGTTGTCACAGCCTTGTTCAGACAACGTAAACCGCACCACCTTTCAACAACGTTGTAGCAACGTAGTAAGAACATTGTGTGTTTGTTGGGCAAACAGTTCTGTTGTGTTTACGTAGTGGCAACGTACTGTTTTGGTGACCACAACGTTGAAATGTAACTCCTCAGAAAGTTGTGACAACCCTTCATATGTTCCATTACATCCATTGCAAGGAACTGGAATTTTGGAATCATGGAATTTTGCCAAGTTGCCAACACGTAGTCATAATACCGCAAACGATGATATTTAGTAGAAACATGAAAGCAATTTTGATAACGTTTAGCGCGGTTGTGTGTTTGCTGGGCACTCGTTATACTCTTATTAATAAATAAATTCACAGCTTTTACACAACAGCTGATTGAATTACATGGGATGATGAGATGACCTTGGGTCAGCCACAGCCAGCAACCCAAACCTGCATGTATCTGCTCAAGATTATCTGCCAAACATGTTTCTGCAGGTGGATCTTGTGCTGGAGCTCTGCAAGTTAGATCCTGTTCACTGTGCTGGAATCTAGTTTGTGTGGCTGCTGTAGTTGAACTTTAGAAGCTAGTCAGTTAGTCCTGCTGAAGGTAAAGATTAAACATGGAGCCACGGCATTTAGATACTGTGCTGCTCAATCCAGGTCAACACATTTCTGTTTGAGCAGCTTTTGGCTCAGATAGCTCGACTTTTATTATCCTGACGCAAGTTTTAATTTAAGGTTGACTTTATTCTCTGTTGTTTATAACCATTTTATCTTTGTAGTTCCTTGTTTGTAGTTTGAATGACCAAAAGTGTATGATGGGTACTATGTATTTAAACTTGCCTAAACATTTTATTGTTGCAGGTGGATGATCACCTGTGTGTTCCTGATGCTGATAAATAAAGGTGATAACGCAGCACATCTCAACAAATAACAGTTTCTATTTCTCGGGTGTTGGATTATCTTTGATTTGCTGTCTGTTGGTCTGATCCTGTTTTCTCTGTATGTGTTTGATCTTGGTAGCGTCCCTGGAAAGCACAGTTGAAGCTGTTGAAGGAGGCTCAGTCATCTTGCCATGTTCTGTTACCGGTGGTGTTGTTCCAGAGAATAAAGAGTTAAACGTTTTCTGGAGATACAGTGACGACAAGAAAGTGTTTGACATTGTCCAAGGTAGCCCTTCTGAGAACCAGGATCCAGAGTACAAAGGCAGAACTAAGGGTTTTGGAAGTGGCACGTATGTAAAAGGCAACTTCTCCATCGAACTCAGCCCTGTAAGAAGGTCAGATGAGGGCGAATATTCCTGCTGGATGCAGTTTGTAGATAAAACTCTGAAGGTACATCTTCGAGTCAAAGGTAAATTCTTTTTCCTCTTTATCCCATTAAATAATACCAGAAGGGTTACACGAAATACAGTTTGGAGATTTTCCTGCTCAAACACACCTCACAGTTAACAGTGGAATCTGATGTGCTTGAGCAAGAATTTACCAAACTGCGCTGCTTTCAGTCAGTTTGTCTTTATTTTCGCTCAAAAGTACGCTGAGGGTGATCCTCCTTTTCAGTGAGTTTGAGCATTTACAATTTAAGGGGATTTTAAATTTAAAATTTTAATCTGCTGATGTACATTGACTATAGAAAAAAATGACCAACTTTACCTAGATGAATAGTAGAATAATTAAGAGAATAATTATATTTAGGGAATAATAAGATGAACCAGATTAAAAAGATTAACATAAATAACTAAACTAAAATATAAACAGAATTATAAATAACGTAACAAAACAATAATAAACAAAAAGTCTTAAAATAAGAATAATATGAATAATAATAAATAAACAAATAAATTAATTAAATAACTAAGAATGGCGGTGGTTAAAAATTAATAGTTACAAAAAATACCAGCGAGCTGATCTTTAGTGTTTGCTGTAATGTATTTAAGCTCACTGATAGAGTTCAGTAAAAACTCTAGTCATCTGGTCAGTGCAAGGTCAATTTATAGCTGTTTTGATTAATCAGCAAAAGCATTGTTATTAGTTTGTCAATAATTAAATACTAATTATAGCCAACATATGAAACATCAGAGTAATATTTACAACAAAAAAAGCCCAAAACAACAAATGACTTATAAATAAATATGGTAAATAAAACCATAAGCCCTGTGAATTTCCCTTTAATAGTCCCTTTAGCACTGCAGACAGTCATTTGGTTATAGTTTTTGGTTAGCTAAAACCTCAAGTCACTGAATAAGAGCCCCAGTGTTTTCTCTTCAGAGATTTTATTCAACCCTTAAATTTCCTTTGTTTAGGAAAACGTCTTCCCTTAAACTTCACGCATATGCTTTTTTAATATCACCAGTCTTGACAAAAGGATATGTTCTGTTTTAGCCCTCCACACCAAGTCAGTGTGATATGGTGGCCTGTGTACCTAATCGTTAGCCATGGAACCAACTTTCCAGGCTGTTGATGTTGTTATGTACGTGCTAAAGTAGTACTTACCTGAGATCCTGTTGGGTGAAGGGTGTAAAAGAAACTCTGGCGAGAACAGGTGTCTTTCTTTATCCCAGAATCCACCATCATGGAGAAGTAGGGTTCACAGGTCCTGTAAATAAAACCAGACAGAGTAAAAGGAAAACATGAACTGTTAATATTTACCTGTAAAAGGGTGAAACGGCTGATAACAGACTATGACTGTACGGTACTGTTAATACAAAACGTGTTTCTTGTTCTTGTACACCCCTGTTATAGGGTTTGGTTTGACCCGGGGCAGGAGCTCCAGATTATTCATTCACAGGGTGTGTCTCACCTGATCTTAGAATGAGCAAGAGTGAGCGGCTTGTGGCTGTTTGTTCAGTTAAGGGTTTGACTGTAGCCTGAGTCCTGTTTGTAAAATATTAGCATTTACTTTTGTGTTTGTAGTTTTTTGTACACAGTTATACTTAAGTATGCTGGGGTTATACTGACAAGTATAGAACAGTCTAAGTATATTTGGTCTTTACTTGTACTTAATCTTTTGATTGAGATAGTAGAAGTAAGTATTCTTGCTCTGCACAAAAACACATCCAGTACAATACTTATTTAAAATTTAATTTATAAAGATTTATAAAGATACTAATATGCTTATAATCTGAGTGTGTCTTGTTTATTTTACGTGTGTCCACTGGTGAGTAAGTAAACGTTGTTAAGTTCTATTTTAAGTAGAAAAAACTCTTAAACCTTGTCATGTACTTTAAAGTACAACAATAATATAAGCAGTAAATTATAAGTATTATGTTAAGTTCACTTAAAGAAAACATACAAGCTAGTAAACTAACAGTAAACCCTTAAGATTACTTTTAGTGTAGTTGCAGTACAAAAGATGTAAACTAGTTTATACTTGGTTAAGTACTACTCTTACACTTAGTGTACTTAAAAGTATACTTTTAAAAACTAGAAAGTGGGCCAATTTAGTCCCAAGAAGTATTAAAATAGTACATATACGAGTGTACTACTAGTACAATGACATTAGTATAGTAACTGCATAAAGTATACTTAATAAAATTAACTTTAAATATATTTATTTTCTGTAAGGGTTGTAGACCAGGATCATTCAGCCTCATGTATATCTCCAAGCTTCTGCTGTGTCGTGTGTTTTCTGCTCATTTTACACAATTTATAGTAAACCATAGTTTTTACATGGGCAAGTGACAAGTGTTTATATTCTTGACTCTTTTAAATGAGCACACACCAGAACTTTAGATTACTAATTACTAATGAGGAGGGATGCGTACAGGGCTGATATTTTCTCGTATTCACTGATACCATGAGACACATCGTCGCTGTCCAAAGAAAAACAAGTATATCCAAATGAGCAACTTTACAGGAGAGAACAAAAACTCTTTTATTTTCAAGTCAATAGAACCAGATTATTTTTTTCAAGCTATTTGGAGCATTTCCATTGGTCCAATCATCATGAAATTTCAAAAATAAAAATCGCCAAAGATACATGCCAAAGAGATACATGTTGTCCCCCCCGCCCCTCTCTTCTCTCTCCTCTCCTCCACATTGACGATATGCCAAATGTATGCTGGCAGGATCTGCTCACACAGAGAAGCGTTACTGACTCCGTGGAGCTGGTGGCCACTTTAAACATTCCACCTTGCTAAATACCTTTCAGTCAGGAATACACTGTGAAACCTGCAATCCCAATGTGGGTGATGAGGACCACTTCCTCACTGCGGGTGGAGACAAGACAAGCAAGTCCTACCAAAGTCCATAAGCTGACTTGTGAGTGTAGAGAAACTCTAGAGTCACAGGTCCAAACGAAACTTATATTCCAGAGTCGAAAAACAGATTCACAGCCAAATGAACAAATGAAATCCCCACACAAATATTTCTTCTTACTTTTTCTCTAAAATGGCGACCGTAACCGTTCCTATCCTACTGTGTAAATTTCAGTCCACAGCTGCTCAGTTTCTCAGTACTCGGTACGCAGCATATGGTTTTGGAAAAAAACCCAGCAGTTTTGTATAATGAGAGGAACGTTACAGCTTTTCTGAAGTAGTACACATTCCACTGTTCTCCACTGCAGTGTTACTCGACCCAAGGTATAGCTTGCTGATCCACACCTTTTAAATCAGCTAGATTTTATTTATTTGGTATTGTACTCGGTATTGAATACTAAAAACATATGTAGTCGTACTCAGGAAAAATAGGGAAAAAATAGGTCTCAATGTGTCCCTACTCATAGTAAAGCATTTTATCTTTGCCAGGAACTTTTTGTTTCTTACTGAGTGTTTTCTTTTATCACAGTTGCACCTCCACAGACAACAGCTGCACCTCCACAGACAACAAAGGAATCAAACAAGGCCGTGGAATCAAGATGTATCAGGAGTTTACTGATCTTCATTGTTCTGCTGGGATATAACGTGGTTCTGCTGTAGTCAGTGTTATACATTATGTTGTTATAATCTACAATAATAATAATCCTGCTTAGCTCCACCTACCTGCAGTATTAACCACTGAAGTATCTTCAAAATGATTAGAGCTTGGGACATCCAGTCAAGTTTACATTTAGTCACAATATGTTACAATACAGTGTTACAATATTTTGTATAGTGAAACAAGATTGCCCAATCAGTATATTGCTGTATGAAAATGTTTGACTACCTCCAGTCAAATTACATGTTTTGTTGTTTTTAAGTGAAAAAATCTGCAAGCCAAAAAGCTTTAGTAGTTATGTGCAAATCATTTAATTGGTAGTACAAAGACAACATACCAAATTTGTGTTTTGAAAAAATGTGAAATTAATGCAGCATCACGTTTAAAAAACAATAATGATCAGCACTTTGTACATGAGCTCCCTGTAAGCGTTTGGAAACTGAGGATTTGGGATTTGGGAATCTTTCCAGTGGATTACACAGGCCTGAACGACTTGGGCAATGTTTTTTGACCAATGCTGCAGTTGTGATTATTGTTTATAAATCGAGGTCCAGGCCTAAAAGACTTGCGTATCAACTTTTTATTGGCTTGAGGCTTTAACGCAACCACTTAACATGCCAGACTGCAAGTGAATTATGGTTGTACCCAGCAGATGGTCGTTTCTGATTGGTCCAACATATCTGCTGGTGGTTAACAGTAGCCATGTTATTAGGTTAAATGTCCCACTTCAAATTTGTTCAGGCAACATAGTTGATAATGCAGGCTGTTTTTAAAATTGCAAACTGGAGGGTTCCTCTCCTCTGTAGTCCCGGAGCACACAGCATCCATGGTTTCCAAAAAGAATATAACATTTTTATTGATCGGACCACAACACTTTTTCGCTTCTCCTTAGTCCATCTTAACTGAGCTCAGGCCCAGAGAAGGCACCGTATGTATGTATTTAGTTTAGATAACGATAATCTCCCAGTTCTTTTAATAGTTTACATTAAGAAGCATTCTTATTGCACTATTTAGCTTTGCAGTCTTTTACGGAGCGGTGAGCCCTTTGTACTTGTTGCTTCTTTCCAACTTTACTGAGATGTGCATCAAATCCAAAATATTCATTTTTTTCAATGAGTTTTAACATTTGAACAGTATTATTCTTAAGTTAAAAATCAAATCCCACAGTATTATTTTTATATTAAGGAATCCCACAATGATGTTTTTATATGAATGTTTTGCTAATTTTTCCTTTTTGTATTTACCTTTTTTAAAGTAATGTTGTAGTTTCTGACTAAATAGACTGAAAACTTTTTGTTCACAACGTGGGTGGACTAGTGTTGCAGCTTACTGAAGAAGGTAAAACTATTATTATGATTTCACATATGAACAAATGAATAGAATGTTATGACGTTTTGTGATTAATCTATGCTACTCAGGGTAGTAAAATTGCCCTGGTTATGAACGGTAGTTTTATGATTTTCAAAGCGTCAAAACATTTTCAGAAGTGTAAACAGCTGGCACATACCAGTGATATTTTAAATCAAAGATGTAAATATGTTTTGAGCTGCATTAAAACTCTAAATACAGCAGGTTCCTACTTCTTACCAGAAGACTAAAGGACATAATATTGATGTAAAAACCAGAAGCAGACTGAGGCTCAGAATCCTGATAATGATGGATTTTGTGAAATACGGGTACAAGTTCTTAAAAAATAGTTTGGCCTGATTTTACGTTTGAAAACCACGGTGCAGAACAAGGCAACTAACAAACAAGTACTCTTTTGGTCGCAAATTTCTCAAATGTCACGTGGCACCTTCAGAACCATAGAACTTTTATTGTGTCATGCTTTTATGACAATTTTTTTTCCCCCTCATCTTTGTTTTGATAGTCTTTCAACACCTGTTTCCCTGTTGCCTATATATGACATTTGATTTCATTATAGATAAGACTCTATGTGACCTTCACTGTGTAATGCCAAGGTCAGTAGCAACAAGTGTTTCACAAAATTTAGGAGCAATTTCAGCTAAAATGGTTCTGTTTACCAGGTGACGCTTCAAGTATGAAGGTTTTTACGGGTGTCTTAAAAATGCCTGTTAAACTAGACCAGAACAGCTTTACTAACAGAAATAAGCCATTAAGTACTTTATCATATACTATATTTAAGATGCACATACATATGTTTGCACTGATATGTCAATATAAAAATATTTGGGTCTTTTTTGATAAGTAAACCTCCAGCGTGCAGTGGCTTTAAGAAAAAAATAACTGAAACATAACTGATAACTGTAATCTGAAAGAAATCAGAGTAAGAGTATATATACACTGAGAGATCGGAAAGAAATCAGAGTAAGAGTATATATACTCTGAGTAATCTGAAAGAAATCAGAGTAAGAGTATATAAACACTGAGAGATCTGAAAGAAATCAGTGTAAGAGTATATATACTCTGAGTAATCTAAAAGAAATCAGAGTAAGAGTATATACACTGAGAGATCTGAAAGAAATCAGAGTAAGAGTATATATACACTGAGAGATCTGAAAGAAATCAGAGTAAGAGTATATATACACTGAGAGATCTGAAAGAAATCAGAGTAAGAGTATATAAACACTGAGAGATCTGAAAGAAATCAGAGTAAGACTATGTATACACTGAGAGATCTGAAAGAAATCAGAGTAAGACTATGTATACACTGAGAGATCTGAAAGAAATCAGAGTAAGAGTATATAAACACTGAGAGATCTGAAAGAAATCAGAGTAAGACTATGTATACACTGAGAGATCTGAAAGAAATCAGAGTAAGACTATGTATACACTGAGAGATCTGAAAGAAATCAGAGTAAGAGTATATATACACTGAGAGATCTGAAAGAAATCAGAGTAAGAGTATAAATACACTGAGTAATCTGAAAGAAATCAGAGTAAGAGTATAAATACACTGAGTAATCTGAAAGAAATCAGAGTAAGAGTATAAATACACTGAGTAATCTGAAAGAAATCAGAGTAAGAGTATAAATACACTGAGTAATCTGAAAGAAATCAGAGTAAGAGTATACATACACTGAGTAATCTGATAGAAAAAGACTATATATATGCTGAGAAATCTGATTACTGAGCTAAAATCTAGCTCTCTTTACCAGATTTAATAATCAGATTTATGGGTCTAAATCCCAGAAAGGTGCTGTTTACATCACCACTTGAATAATCTGAAAATGGATTATGATCAGATTATTAAGTGCATGTAAATACACTCATTGCTTCATTCAAAAAACATTGTACTGGAATACAATCATGTCATGTCCACTGTTTTATAGGTTGTATTGTATGTAGATTCTTCCAAGCCAGATGAAACACTCTGGTTTCTCTTACTTAAACTGGATAAGCCTGTTTCTATGTACCACACATTACTTGCTGTGCCTTATTGGATCATATCTCACTTGTAACCCTACGCTGTCTCTTGCAACTGTGATTGTTATAATTATGACAATAATAATAAAAGTGATCACGGCCATATTTGCTGTTTCTGTTCTTGTAATTGTCTTTTGGTTTTACATTGTGAGACATTTTCTTTACCGAGACTAAAATGATGAATCTATTTAATAGCCACGTCACAGTGTAAATACTGCTTTTAATTGTGGCTTCAGTGTAGTGGTCAGTATGGTGGTGTAGTGTTCAGTATGGTGGTGTAGTGGTTAGTAAGGTGGTGTAGTGGTCAGTATGGTGGTGTAGTGGTTAGTAAGGTGGTGTAGTGGTTAGTAAGGTGGTGTAGTGGTCAGTATGGTGGTGTAGTGGTTAGTATGGTGGTGTAGTGGTTAGTATGGTGGTGTAGTGGTTAGTATAGTGGTGTAGTGGTTAGTATGGTGGTGTAGTGGTTAGTATGGTGGTGTAGTGGTTAGTATGGTGGTGTAGTGGTCAGTATGGTGGTGTAGTGTTCAGTACGGTGGTGTAGTGGTCAGTAAGGTGGTGTAGTGGTCAGTATGGTGGTGTAGTGGTTAGTATGGTGGTGTAGTGGTCAGTATGGTGGTGTAGTGGTCAGTATGGTGGTGTAGTGGTCAGTATGGTGGTGTAGTGGTTAGTATGGTGGTGTAGTGGTTAGTATGGTGGTGTAGTGGTTAGTATGGTGGTGTAGTGGTTAGTATGGTGGTGTAGTGGTCAGTATGGTGGTGTAGTGTTCAGTACGGTGGTGTAGTGGTTAGTAAGGTGGTGTAGTGGTCAGTATGGTGGTGTAGTGGTTAGTATGGTGGTGTAATGGTCAGTATGGTGGTGTAGTGGTTAGTATGGTGGTGTAGTGGTCAGTATGGTGGTGTAGTGTTCAGTACGGTGGTGTAGTGGTTAGTATGGTGGTGTAGTGTTCAGTACGGTGGTGTAGTGGTTAGTATGGTGGTGTAGTGGTCAGTATGGTGGTGTAGTGTTCAGTACGGTGGTGTAGTGGTTAGTATGGTGGTGTAGTGGTTAGTATGGTGGTGTAGTGGTTAGTATGGTGGTGTAGTGGTCAGTACGGTGGTGTAGTGGTTAGTACGGTGGTGTAGTGGTCAGTACGGTGGTGTAGTGGTTAGTACGGTGGTGTAGTGGTTAGTACGGTGGTGTAGTGGTCAGTAAGGTGGTGTAGTGGTTAGTACGGTGGTGTAGTGATTACTATGGTGGTGTAGTGGTTAGTATGGTGGTGTAGTGGTTAGTATGGTGGTGTAGTGGTCAGTACGGTGGTGTAGTTGTTAGTATGGTGGTGTAGTGGTCAGTATGGTGGTGTAGTGGTTAGTATGGTGGTGTAGTGGTTAGTACGGTGGTGTAGTGGTTAGTATGGTGGTGTAGTGGTTAGTATGGTGGTGTAGTGGTTAGTATGGTGGTGTAGTGGTTAGTACGGTGGTGTAGTGGTTACTATGGTGGTGTAGTGGTTAGTATGGTGGTGTAGAGGTTATATACGGTACTGTCTGAAAGTGAGAGGCCCCAATCAAATCCCAGTCAGCTGAGTGGTGGGAAGCAGTGTTATTATAGTTAATATTATTATTATTATTATTATTATTATTACACCCAGTTCTAAAAAAGTTGATGTGAAAATAATTTAAACCTTATATTTAATTGAAACTAATGCAAAAACTGCATATCAAATGTTGAATTTTTTTTCATTTTTCATTTTTAAATTCTCAAACCCATGTTTCATCCATCTGTACATTTGTACAACAAATATAAATATAGTAGAAATAAATCAATTGGAAATAACATTAAAGTTGTGTTGCCTTTAAGTCTGTAGTGTCCAATATACTCAATTATTATGAATTTTAATTTTACTGTCACACCCTGCCCCTGTCTTCACCTGTCTGTTTACGTTCTGTCAGTCCCATGTGCTTGTATTTACGTTCTTCACTATGTGCTTCTGTTTGGTCATGTGCTCCTCTTGTTCTGCTCCGCCCTTACCCCGCCTCTATCACCTGTGCTTTGTTTGTAATCAGTCCCGTCAGCTATTTCCCTCTTGTTAGCCTGTGTATATATTCCCTTTGTTTTCAGCCCCAGTCCTCTGACAGGCACCTGTACACGTAAATGTTGTACTACTGCTTGGTGCACGTGTACACTGTAATTTCAGGTTCAGCTGTGAAATTTAAAATTTGTTTGCTTTTAAGATGAATAACAACGTATATCTATAGTAACTGAAACAAACGGATGAGTATGGACATTCATTAAGTTACAGAAATACTTGTCACTGTACACAAAGTCTCCTAGTCTTCTGTGTCTACTTGGTGTAGATACACTATGAGCTGCTTCTTTTGAAGATTAGAAAAAAGCTGTGGTCAGTGTACGTCCCACTTCCTTTCACTTGAGGCTAAAGCTCTTTTCAGTTAAACTGAAGTAACTCGTTAAGCTTTCAAGTGACAGCATGAAGAACTTACAGCTTCAAATATGTAAGTTTGTTTTTGTAGCAACAGAAAATAATTATTTTAGGTTTTGAAGATAAATTTAATGTTTTGTATGTTTTTTCTCTTATGTTTCTCTTTGTAGATCTGATCATGTGGTTTGAAGCAGTTAAAGGTTTGAAAGTTGTAAAAGTTGAACTGGGACACAACATCACGGTAAACTGTGATCTTCCCAGTATCACCAGTAGTACAGAGGTATACTGGTATATGCAGATACAGGGCAGTGCTCCGGTACAGATATTACGTTCTTACGTTTCTGGCACACAAACACCAAATACCACAAACCAGCTTTTAAACAGAGGTTTTCATTAATAAACCAATCGTTACTGATACTAAACATCACAGAAGCTGAACTGGGAGTTTATTACTGTGTTAAAACTAAAGAACTGGTTTTCAGTAATGGAACAAAGCACTCCACTAGTAAGTTTACTGACCCGTTGAACTAGATCAGCCCATTCAGACCGATTCTATTCATGGCAGCTTTACTGCTAACTCACAGCTCAACTGATTGAAGATCGTTTTTATATAGTACTGTGCAAAAGTTTGAAGCACTTGAGGATGTTATTATCATAGAAGTGTAAGTAGTGTAGTAGTATAGTAGTGTAGAGCTGTTTTATACGTCAGTGTGTTTATTGAACTCTTTCCAAGCTTCTCCTAAACAACCCAGTATTATTATCAGTTCTCATCTAATACCTGCTTTGACTGCTCAGTACTTCATTAAGATAAATCAAGATTTGCTGCTGAAGGAACTGAACACATTCATACAATGTCTGGGGCGTCCAGGAGAAATCTGGAACCTAACTTTGTTCTTCAAACTGGAGCTCAAGATCTGATCTACTTCTCTCACAATAACATATTCATGTTACTTTGTATTATATGTATGATTATTTACATCTATTCTAATCAGATCTGCTGTTCTTACTGGTGAACATACACTTATTGATCAGATAAAGACTATCAGTTCAGGCGCCTCAGACTTACATGGGAAATTAGAAATGCAAGCACAGTAGAAATTTTAAAATGCAAATAAACAGATTTGTTCAGGGTTATATGCCTGGAGTACTATGGCTTATTTCCTCTTGTTTGTTATTATACTATTAATCCATTTTTTCTAATGTTTTGCTTCTATTGCTTCTGTTTCTTTACTTCTAAGCACTCTGATATTTTGTAACTGAAAAGTTAAATAATAATAATAATGATAAGTATTATTGTAATTATTATTGTAATTATTATTATTATTATTATTATTGTTGTTGTTGTTGTTGTTGTTGTTAGCTAAATAGTTTTACCTGTGGTATTATACCATTTGCAGGACATCTAAATAAAACAGAGCAGAACAATCCACAACTACTGAATCACTACCCACTATGGCCAGTTCTGACCCTATCTGCTCTACTTAACTGTGTTTTTATTGCTGCAATCGCTGGTGAGTGATTATCAGTATACAGTATTACTACACAGTTCACTACAAACTATTTAAGTATTAAACATGGACTTTACTTATATTGTTTATATGTCCTTCAGTTATATCTATATTGTTATAGATAGTATCATTATGATATGATAGACATTAACTTGTGACATCAGTGTTACCCAACTGGATACATTTCAATTGAGGCCTGATGTTATCAGCTAGAATCAATCGAGATGGACAAATTAAAGACAGATTACATACAGTGTACCTACAGACAAATTAATAATATAGTATAATAATATTATACTATATAATACAATATTATGATATTATAACTATTATTTTCAATGTGGCAGCTCTGCTAGCAAGTCACTGCAAAAGATCTTCACAAGGTAGACAACAACCTTCAGAGTCCAATCTACAGCACCATCAAGACCCAAATACTACACAGGTAGGAATACTCTGCGTTAGCAACAAGGCTTACACCTGGAATGCACCACTGGATACATAATATTGATATTGTAAACCTGATATACTCCACACATAATGACAGATTCAGTAAGGGGTTTTTTGTCATGAGAGCTCTCACAGTACAAGACCAAAACACCACACACCTTCACATTTTGCTGACGAGTCATGATCAAGTCCTAAACTTTTTTACAATGTTTATTAGAACAAAATTAGTCTGATTCTTCTATTCAGCTTGGCTAACTGGTGACATTGAGCATCGTCTTTGCTCAGAAAAGCCGTGTGAGTTTTACCTACTCTCGCTCGTTAGGTTTAGAAAGCAGTACTGACATCTATTGTCACTGTGCAAAGAAAAACATCCATCTCCAAAATAGTAACTTCATAGGAAAGGACAAAAACATACATTTTAATGTAAGTTAATGCAAAGAGGTTTTATTAAAAGTGATTTTGGAGCATTTCTATTGGTCCATTTATCATGAAACTTTCATACAATATAAAGAGCAGCTGTCGTTCATATGAGAATCAACAAAAACACATGTTTTTTGGACAGTGAGGATATAGTCTATATATAGTTTTTTACTATAGATTTTTTTATTATTTCGCCCAATACAAATATTTTAGATTTACTTCCGTTTTTAAATATGGTGATGTGAAGGGGCATTCAGAATAATATACCATTGTTAATCTAAAAAAAGGTTTACTTACACTTCTGAAATGGTTTCATTTGAAAAACATTCCCATAAATACACTGAAATATGGCCTGATTACTTTCCGTTACTTCCGCATTACGTGTCCAGTCTTACAATTAAATACAGGCCAGAAAAATCAGCAATACGTTTGTTTCCATCAATAAAAAGTCATTCAGTCTATATATATCATTCAGTTCATATATATATATATATATATATATATATATATATATATATATATATATATATATATATATATATATATTTTGTTTTTGTTTGGTCTGCTGAGAGTACAACTGTTCACTGTGTTTAATATACATGCAAATGCGATACAGTTAGATACTACTACTATGCTGCTCTCCTGCTGTTTATGGCTTACCAAACCAAAAGGTCAGTTTGGTACACGCTGTCTTTCCAGACCCTCATCATTAATAATTATTAAACAGAATGCGCATCTTTTGTGTACTAACAGCTGAAAGTTCTATATTTGCTTTATACTAGTGAATCATACTCAGACATGAATCAAACGTGTCCTCCGAGTTTAAAAGGCGTTCATTTCACAAGAAGATGAGGACTGAGTGATTTTATTACAAATCATTTACAGATATTACCATTTGTTGGAAAATCTACTGAATAAACTGTGAAACTAACTTCGCCGCTAGTGATGCGTTAAAGAGCCTGGTTCAGATATCTTTAGGAAAATACTGCAGATCATAAATCTGCCAATAAAAACACAAACTTTTCTGAATATAAGAGGGAGATTCTATAAAATGTGAAACTCTTCACATCTACACACCTGATGTGGCATATTTGTCACTCCGAACAACAAATTTTGGGGAAACATGACGGGCTTACTTGCTGGTAACAGTGTTAACTTTGACAGCAAATTTTGATTTAGTCTTAGTCGTAGTCTTTTGACTAAAATGTCATTTAGTTTTAGTCATAATTTAGTCATCTGAAATGTTTTTAGTTTTAGTCTAGTTTTAGTCGACTAATTATCATAAAAATATAGTCTAGACTAAATCTACAGTCAATTCAGTCGACTAAAATATAAAGGGTATAAAATGTAAATACTTTTTCTTCAGTTCCCTTCGATTATTGAAATTATTATATACACTTACATGAAATTAAACAGTTTTTAACCAGTTATGGAATATTATTTATGTTTGTAAGACCAATACACACACAAACAGATTTAACAAACAACATCTGAGCTCAAGTGTACCATTAGTTCACTTCTTTTAAACTAAAAGGAAGTGAGTATACTTTCAGTTTACTTTTTATGTACTTCTCAGTGATAAACTAAACACAGTTATACTTAAGTATGCTGGGGTTATACTGACAAGTATAGAACAGTCTAAGTATATTTGGTCTTTACTTGTACTTAATCTTTTGATTGAGATAGTAGAAGTAAGTATTCTTACTCTGAACAAAAACACATCCAGTACAATATTTATTTAAAATTTGATTTATAAAGATTTATAAAGATACTAATATGTTTATAATCTGAGTGTGTCTTGTTTATTTTACGTGTGTCCACTGGTGAGTAAGTAAACGTTGTTAAGTTCTATTTTAGGTAGAAAAAACTCTTAAACCTAGTCATATACTTTAAAGTACAACAATAATATAAGCAGTAAATTATAAGTATTATGTTAAGTTCACTTAAAGAAAATGTACAAGCTAGTAAACTAACAGTAAACCCTTAAGTTTACTTTTAGAGTAATTGCAGTACAAAAGATGTAAACTAGTTTATACTTGGTTTACTACTCTTAAACTTAGTGTACTTAAAAGTATACTTTTAAAAACTAGAAAGTGGGCCAATTTAGTCCCAAGAAGTTTTAAAATAGTACATATACGAGTGTACTACTAGTACAGTGACATTAGTATAGTAACTGCATAAAGTATACTTAATAAAATGAACTTATTAGTATACTTATTTTCTGTAAGGGGAGGCGTGAATCTGATTTAAAATCATGTCAGTTATCCTGTAGTGTGGTTTTTGCATTAATCATGATTGGTATCCATCAAAGCAACATGATAATCTCTATCTATGTAGCTACTACTGTAAAGTTTATGCAGTAAAATCATGTTGTGCTATGTAAGTTGAGATAATACTTATTCCTAAGGTCTAGTTTAAAATTAGGGAATTGTAGTGACGTGTGTTAAAACAGCTTCTAAACGTATCTACTGTTATTAGAGTACCTATAAAGAGGGGTTTGCATGCTACTACCCAGTCACCCTGTTATTTTCTCAGTATGAAGAGATTGTGTTACTCCCGTCAACCAGAGAAGCGAGGCCGTGTCAGGCCAACACCACATACGCTATAGTTAAATTTCAGAACCCGTGAAGATATGCAGGAAGGAGTTCAGCTGCAGCGAGAACCTTCGTACAGGTAGAGTGTAAAGACTGAATCCACTAGTTATACTGAATGTTGGACTTTTTAAAACATGGGTAGTAAAAGAATCGCATGGCATTGGTACAAACTTTAATGTACGTCTGAATATTTATTTTTATTTTTATGTCTTTTTTTCCCCTTTGACTACATAGTATACACAAAACTCTAGTGATGGAATGAGTTGTAGCTTAGAATTTGGTGAAAAGTCATTCGTAACTCTTAATGATGATCTGCATCTTTCTGTTTCACTGTAATAGTAATATGAGAGACATGTAGTTCATCTGTAAATCAGTCATCTACTATCATGGGAAGGAGAGGACAAACCACAAATGAATGACTGCGAAAGCAATATTTAAAAAACAACTTAACACTTAAAAAATATCTTCTCTGTCATAGGAGCTGTGATGAACCTGCTGGGAAGGAGATGCTTCTGTATGCTGGTGTACTACTAACGTTATCTTCACTTACTATCAATTACTACTTAACTATCGTTTCTGAACTTTGACCATCCTTTTATTTATTCTTATTATTTTTAGTTACTACTTAACTCTCGTTTTTTAACTTTTACCATCCTTTTATTTATTCTTATTATTTTTAGTTACTACTTAACTCTCGTTTTTTAACTTTTACCATCCTTTTATTTATTCTTATTATTTTTAGTTACTACTTAACTATCATTTCTGAACTTTGACCATCCTTTTATTTATTCTTATTATTTTTAGTTACTACTTAACTCTCGTTTTTTAACTTTTACCATCCTTTTATTTATTCTTATTATTTTTAGTTACTACTTAACTCTCGTTTTTTAACTTTTACCATCCTTTTATTTATTCTTATTCTTTTTAGTTCCTACTTAACTGTCGTCTATGAACTTTTACTCTCCTTTCACTTATTTTTATTATTTTTAGTTACTACTTAACTCTCGTTTTTTAACTTTTACCATCCTTTTATTTATCCTTATTATTTTTAGTTACTACTTAACTCTCATTTTTTTACTTTTACCATCCTTTTATGTATTCTTATTATTTTTAGTTACTATTTAACTGTCAGCTATGAACTTTTACTCTCCTTTCACTTATTTTTATTATTTTTAGTTACTACTTAACTCTCGTTTTTTAACTTTTACCATCCTTTTATTTATCCTTATTATTTTTAGTTACTACTTAACTCTCGTTTTTTTACTTTTACCATCCTTTTATGTATTTTTATTATTTTTAGTTACTACTTAACTGTTGTTTATGAACATTTACTGTCCTTTTGATTTGTTATTATTTTTAGTTACTACTCAACTATCATTTATGAACTTTTACTATCTTTTTTATCTGTTTTTATTATTTTTAGTTACTACTTAACTATCGTTTATGAAATTTTACTATCCGTTTAATTTATTTTTATTATTATTCGTTACTTCTTAACTATCGTTTCTGAACTTTTACTATCCTTTTATTCTTCATTCTTATTCTTCATTCTTGCATTTAGTTAGCTATTATACAGTTGTTTTATATCTTAATTGTCTCACATGAATTTCTCTTTTGTTGTTCAATCAACATTCCATGTATCAGCTCGGCTGTATTGTAAATGAGGGTCAACCTCAATGTACTTTAAGTATAAATAAAGATTAATTTAATTTTTCTACCTTTGTCTCTGTACACCTTCAAAGTGGATTTTAAATGAAGCAATCAAAATGGGAATAAAGCGTAGACTTTCAAGGGGGTCAACCAAAATACTGCATTAATCACGTACGGCATTCTTCACACAGAGCCCAAAAGTAATAGGCTCAAAAGTAATCAGACAGTTGGGTCATAAGCACTCTCTTGGTGAGGAGCGGTCGAGTTCCTTCTTATAAGATTGAAGAGATAAAAGGTCTACAGTTTGGTTTATATGTGGTAGCTGTTCAGGGGAACTCTTGACTCAACGTTTGTGAACATCATGGTGATGTTTGTTGATTCTACAGGATGTGTTAATGTGATTGCTATTTAAACTTTTGCATATGACTGTATCTTTCCACCCTACAACAGCCAGTCCTGAATTTCAGAGTCCTCTTTGCTTTTACCAGACCATTGCCCAATGTTTAGTGACGCAGTTTCAGTAACCACGAGCGTTCAGGGCCTGTCTGGGTCTGTGCTGACAGTGCTGCTGTGGCCTGCGCGGTTGAAAGTGTCTGAGAAGCTCACACATTTAAAACGAAACAACCGCTATGTTAGCGATTAGCCCAACACAGACACAGCCTCAGTGGTTTACCTGCTTCTAACACAGTGGGCTGCTAACTGTGGGACACAAACACAACAAACAAAAAAAAAAAAAACGAGTTGCAAGCATGCAGGGTGGTGGGTCATTCTTAGCAATGCACTGGTGTTTTAGTATGTGTTGTGCTGGAGTGAGTGGATTAGAAACAGTAGTAGAATTGTGTGTGGGTGTATATATGTATATGCATATGTATAGATATGTGTATGTATGTATGTATGTATTAGGGCTGGGTATTGCCACCGATGTCCCCGATTGATTTGATCCCGATTCACAACGTCCCAATTCAATTCGATTTTCAATTCAATTTAATATGGATTCATTTAGAGACATTTCAGTTACAATAATATGTTTAGTTTGAATATGAAAAGAGATTTTCAGAGAACTAATGTTGTAAAATGTCAAAGGAACACTCAACCATTACTAAAAACATTAGTGTTTATATGTTTATATTAGAGATGGAAGGATCGATCGGCTATGTATCGGTACTGGCCGATTTTTAATCAAAATATGTGATCTGCAATCGGCCCATGTTTCTCCAATGTAGCCGATCCCGAGAGCTGATCGATGGCGTTAAACAAATGAGCTTAATTTCTGTTTTTCCAGCTAGCGTTTCATCCAGGAAGAGGAGCCCTCTGGCCAGCTCCCTGCAATTCCTATCTGAACCACTAGGTGGAAATACATACCCTTTCATTTTCCACAGACTGACTAAAGCAGCAATGTCGCAAGAAAAGCATGCGCTGATAGAAAACATGTCGTTCGTCTGGCAGTGTTTACCGTATGTGACGTTTTTTAAAACTAGTAAAATCAGCGTCTCTTGCGGGAACCAAGACAAAGACATTAAACTACTAATCTGATACGACACTGCACACAACTGAACACAGTGAGTATCAGTAAACAGCAGAGCTAGCACGCACAGCTAGCACAAAACTAATAACCCAGAACACCTACAGACCAGATCTGACCGGTACGAACAGAACAGCAGCAACAATTCAATATTCTACATTTAATGATTACAGATTTAGTTTAAAAAAACAGAGTCTGAGTTTAATGACTGCAGTTTTTTTTTAAATTAAGGGTCTAAATGTAATGATGACAGTATTGGTGATATTTGTTTGGTTTACTTTGTTTATTTACTGATAATTTAGTTTAAAATGTTATGGTGTTTCACATGAGCTTGTTAAAAATGGTAATAAACAGTTTAGATCATGTTTTATGACTTGCTTGCACTATTAACTACATGTAGCCCTGCAGTGGAATATAGCCCCGCCCTCGATCGGTATCGACTATCGGCCAATCGCGTTAAAAGGTGACCGGCGATCGGAATCAGCCTCAAAAATGCTTATTGGTCTATCTCTAGATTATATACCGTCATGGTTTCTGAATCCAGATCTCGTTGCGTGAAAAACAATGGCTGATCACACGAGACTTGGTGGGTTTGGGGGCAGGGGGGGCTGAAATGCTAATTTTAAAGGATGATCTCGGGTTTATATGAATCGATATCGGATTATTCAAATGAAGATCGTTTTGAATCGAAAAATGTATTTTTTAAACACACCCCTAGCATGTATATCTATTTTGATTTTTTTTTCTTTCTTTATTTATTTATATTTTTTGTTTTTGTTTTGTTTTTTCTCTTTTTCCCCTCCTTTATTGTCAGGGCTGACGTAAATAGCTAAATAAAAAATAACTAAAAATACAAACATTAACAACAATAGACTATAAACAAATTGCAAAGGTTGCCAGCTGGAGTGTTTAAACACTGTGTCCACTCACTGTCCACTCTATTAGACACTCCTACTACTTGCTGGTCCACCTTGTAGATGTAAAGTCAGAGACAGTAGCTCATCTGCTGCTGCACAGTTTGTGTTCCTCTAGTTCTTCATCAGTGGACACAGGACGCCGCCCACAGGACACTGCTGTCTGGATAGTTTTGGTTGGTGGACGATTCTCAGTCCTGTGGGGGTCCTGACCATTTAAGGACAATTTTAAGCTCTGTTTTTGGAGGGGGGTGGATGGGTGGGTGTTGTGTGATGGAACTCTGCAACATCACCTCTCAGCTACTGACAACAATCATATGATCTAGAGCATGGTTGACACCTTAGGTCTTCAAAGACTTCAGCTTGTTTTATGATATAACAGGTGTGATCGAGCCACAGAGGTTTGAACTGGCGACTGTTGTCTCACATGCTGTGAACGTTCTACTGATTCTAATGATCTGGGTCACTCATACACTTTTTATTGTATCTGTTTTTAAAGAAGCAGAGAAACAGAAGAGTGTCAGGACTGTAGTTCACTCTGCTGTAGGACGCAGCTCACCACAGCTTTTTATAGACCTGTGGTTTGAATGGCGGGTGACTAAACAGCATCGTGTATTGCAGGTTTGACTGTTGTTGTGTGAAACTGCTAGTGCTGTTGCACTAGTTTAGAACGATAGTAGATGATTAGTAGAATTTCTTCATAAGTTTTGTTTGGACCTTAGATACAAAGTTTGTGTATATTATATCATTTTTTAAAAAACTGGGATTTAATATGAAGGTTAATGCAGTAGGATACATGTCTTAGTAGTTATTACTTTCATGGCGGCACAGTAGTGTAGTGGTCAGCACTAGGGGTGTGTTTAAAAAATTGATTTTTCGATTCAAATCGATCTTCATTTGAATACGATATAGATTAGTATGACTCTAGATCCCACACCCCGGTGATCCTGACTATCGGGTTCAAGCAGAAGATAATAGATGAATGGATGGCTGGATATCTTCATGGCTCAGGTATGAACTCTAGTGGACACTTTTAAAAGAGGTTAAAAGAATCAGCTACTGTTTGATTCTCTTTTGATTGTTTGTTGATTCGAAGGAACGTTAGTATTTCAGTTTAGCACAGTCCTGAATTCTGGTCTGAGTCTTCTTTGCTTTCACCAGACCTTTACACGTCTATAGTGACGTAGTCTCAGTAACCACATGTATTCAGGGCCTCTCTGGGTCTGCGCTCACTGGTAAACAGTGAGTTGGTGCGTGGTTGAAGTGACTGAAAAAAGAGAAAGTCATACATACCGCTACGTTAGCGATTAGCCCAACACAGACACAGCTTCTAACACGGTGGTCGTGAACTGGTAGGACACAAACAATGAGTTGCAAGCAGAGAGTGAGTGTGTTCTTCAATTAAAGATTCTTTATATGAGTTTACAAAAGTTTGAACTGTTTCCTTTTATCTAATGATCAGGAGCCCCATAGGACCCCCACAGAGCGGGTACTAATTGGGTGGTGAGTCATTCTCAGCACTGCAGTTACACTGACATGGTGGTGTGTTAGTGTTATATCCAGCAGCTTTCCTGTGTCTGATCCACTCACACCAGCACAACACACACTAACACACCTTCACCACGTCAGTGTCACTGCAGTGACTGAACAGATGGAAGTGTAGGTGTCTTTAAATGATTAACCAAGAGAGGAGATTCAAACTCACGATGGTCACAGTGGAGCTCACGTTTAGTCAGAATGAATCAGAACAGCTGAACACTTTTATTAGTGGTTTATGATGTGACGCAGTGTGTAGGACTGTTTTAGCAACACAGGGAGTTTGTGTAAGACGATGTATGTGTGTATGTGTGTTTAAGTGAGTGAGTGTGTATGTGTAATTGTGTATGTGTGTGTTTAAGTGAGTGAGTGTGTATGTGTAATTGTGTATGTGTGTTTAAGTGAGTGAGTGTGTATGTGTAATTGTGTATGTGTGTGTTTAAGTGAGTGAGTGTGTATGTGTAATTGTGTATGTGTGTGTTTAAGTGAGTGAGTGTGTATGTGTAATTGTGTATGTGTGTTTGAGTGAGTGTGTATGTGTAATTGTGTATGTGTGTTTGAGTGAGTGTGTATGTGTAATTGTGTGTATGTGTGTTTAAGTGAGTGAGTGTGTATGTGTAATTGTGTATGTGTGTGTTTAAGTGAGTGAGTGTGTATGTGTAATTGTGTATGTGTGTGTTTAAGTGAGTGAGTGTGTATGTGTAATTGTGTATGTGTGTGTTTAAGTGAGTGTGTATGTGTAATTGTGTATGTGTGTGTTTAAGTGAGTGAGTGTGTATGTGTAATTGTGTATGTGTGTTTAAGTGAGTGAGTGTGTATGTGTAATTGTGTATGTGTGTGTTTAAGTGAGTGAGTGTGTATGTGTAATTGTGTGTGTGTGTTTAAGTGAGTGAGTGTGTATGTGTAATTGTGTATGTGTGTTTAAGTGAGTGAGTGTGTATGTGTAATTGTGTATGTGTGTGTTTAAGTGAGTGAGTGTGTATGTGTAATTGTGTATGTGTGTGTTTAAGTGAGTGAGTGTGTATGTGTAATTGTGTATGTGTGTTTAAGTGAGTGAGTGTGTATGTGTAATTGTGTATGTGCGTGTTTAAGTGAGTGAGTGTGTATGTGTAATTGTGTATGTGTGTGTTTAAGTGAGTGAGTGTGTATGTGTAATTGTGTATGTGTGTGTTTAAGTGAGTGAGTGTGTATGTGTAATTGTGTATGTGTGTGTTTAAGTGAGTGAGTGTGTATGTGTAATTGTGTATGTGTGTGTTTAAGTGAGTGTGTATGTGTAATTGTGTATGTGTGTGTTTAAGTGAGTGAGTGTGTATGTGTAATTGTGTATGTGTGTGTTTAAGTGAGTGAGTGTGTATGTGTAATTGTGTATGTGTGTGTTTAAGTGAGTGAGTGTGTATGTGTAATTGTGTATGTGTGTGTTTAAGTGAGTAAATGTGTATGTGTAATTGTGTATGTGTGTGTTTAAGTGAGTGAGTGTGTATGTGTAATTGTGTGTTTAAGTGAGTGAGTGTGTATGTGTAATTGTGTGTTTAAGTGAGTGAGTGTGTATGTGTAATTGTGTATGTGTGTGTTTAAGTGAGTGAGTGTGTATGTGTAATTGTGTATGTGTGTGTTTAAGTGAGTGAGTGTGTATGTGTAATTGTGTGTTTAAGTGAGTGAGTGTGTATGTGTAATTGTGTGTTTAAGTGAGTGAGTGTGTATGTGTAATTGTGTGTTTAAGTGAGTGAGTGTGTATGTGTAATTGTGTATGTGTGTGTTTAAGTGAGTGAATGTGTATGTGTAATTGTGTATGTGTGTGTTTAAGTGAGTGAGTGTGTATGTGTAATTGTGTATGTGTGTGTTTAAGTGAGTGAATGTGTATGTGTAATTGTGTATGTGTGTGTTTAAGTGAGTGAGTGTGTATGTGTAATTGTGTGTTTAAGTGAGTGAGTGTGTATGTGTAATTGTGTGTTTAAGTGAGTGAGTGTGTATGTGTAATTGTGTATGTGTGTGTTTAAGTGAGTGAGTGTGTATGTGTAATTGTGTGTTTAAGTGAGTGAGCGTGTATGTGTAATTGTGTATGTGTGTGTTTAAGTGAGTGAGTGTGTATGTGTAATTGTGTGTTTAAGTGAGTGAGTGTGTATGTGTAATTGTGTATGTGTGTGTTTAAGTGAGTGAGTGTGTATGTGTAATTGTGTGTTTAAGTAAGTGAGTGTGTATGTGTAATTGTGTATGTGTGTGTTTAAGTGAGTGAGTGTGTATGTGTAATTGTGTGTTTAAGTGAGTGAGTGTGTATGTGTAATTGTGTATGTGTGTTTAAGTGAGTGAGTGTGTATGTGTAATTGTGTATGTGTGTTTAAGTGAGTGAGTGTGTATGTGTAATTGTGTATGTGTGTGTTTAAGTGAGTGAGTGTGTATGTGTAATTGTGTATGTGTGTTTAAGTGAGTGAGTGTGTATGTGTAATTGTGTATGTGTGTGTTTAAGTGAGTGAGTGTGTATGTGTAATTGTGTATGTGTGTGTTTAAGTGAGTGAGTGTGTATGTGTAATTGTGTATGTGTGTTTAAGTGAGTGAGTGTGTATGTGTAATTGTGTATGTGTGTGTTTAAGTGAGTGAGTGTGTATGTGTAATTGTGTATGTGTGTGTTTAAGTGAGTGAGTGTGTATGTGTAATTGTGTATGTGTGTTAAGTGAGTGAGTGTGTATGTGTAATTGTGTGTTTAAGTGAGTGAGTGTGTATGTGTAATTGTGTATGTGTGTGTTTAAGTGAGTGAGTGTGTATGTGTAATTGTGTGTTTAAGTGAGTGAGTGTGTATGTGTAATTGTGTATGTGTGTTTAAGTGAGTGAGTGTGTATGTGTAATTGTGTATGTGTGTGTTTAAGTGAGTGAGTGTGTATGTGTAATTGTGTATGTGTGTGTGAGTGGGACTAGCTAAATAAAGTGGAAGATATTGGATGGATGTATTATATCAAATTATCAAAAAGTATTGTGTGTGTGTTAAAGTGTGAGTATGTGCGAGTGTGTGTGCTGGTGTGTGTGTTTGTGTGTGTGTGTATATGTGTGAGTGAGTGTGTGTGGTAGTGTGTGTTTGTGTAAGTTTGTAAATGTGTGTGTATGTGTGTGTAAGTGAGTGTATGTTTAAGTGAGTGTGTATGAGTGAGTGTGTGCATGTGTGTGAGTTTGTGTGTAAGTATGTGTGTGCCTGTAAGTGTGTTTTAAGTGTGTGTGTGAGTTAGTGTGTATCTACTTGTGTGTGTATGTGTGAGTTTTTGAGTGTGTGTATGTGTGTGTGTGAGTATCTGTGTGTGAGTTTGTGTGTGTGTGTATGTGTGTGTTTAAGTGTGTGAGTGTGTGTGCGTAGGTGAGTGTGTGTGACTGTGTTTTAAGTGTGTGTGTGTGTGTGTGTGAGTGTGTATCTGTGTGTGAGTTTGTGTGTGTGTGTGTGTATGTGTGTGTGTGTGTGTGTGTGTGTGTGTGTGTGTGTGTGTGTGTGTGTGTGTGTGTGTGAGAGTGTGAGTGTGTGTGGTTGTGTGTTATCTGATTATGGTCCAGGCTACAGCTCTGGGCTTATTTGTTTTTTGCTGTTGAATCTTTGCTGCGGCGCTCGTCCCACAGTTTT
Source organism: Megaleporinus macrocephalus (assembly GCA_021613375.1). NCBI lineage: Eukaryota > Metazoa > Chordata > Actinopteri > Characiformes > Anostomidae > Megaleporinus > Megaleporinus macrocephalus. The sequence goes on from CM038728.1 coordinate 3,883,833, forward strand.
CCAAATATCAACAAGGTTCTGACTCCAGACTGTCCAGCTAAACTGCCTGTACCCCCTCAGAACAGACCCCCAAACACACTGACCCGCCCTCCTCTACTGGTTTATTCATCCCTCGCTCCTCACACTGCTTTCCTGTGTTTCTTCAGGAGATACACTTTTCTAGTTCACACATTCTACACTCTTAACGTTAAGAAGCTGAAATATGAGGAGGTCAAACACTGCTGCTGCTGCTGCTGTCACCTGTGTGTGATTCAGACTCTGCTACCTGCTTCATTTCTGAACTGCTCATGTTGTCTTACTAGTAACTGAATCATAGAATTAGAATAATTCAGTTCTTTGAGGTTTAATGTAAAACACTGTTCAGATACACTTTAAAATATCTTTACTTTCTTTTATTGTTATTTAATAAAACCGGTTTCTGGATACGGACGGCGTTTGATAGATTCTCAGTGATGGAAAAAGCTGCGGTCAGTGTCAGTTAAAGCCGCACTTCCTCTTATATCTGTAGTTTAAACTGACTTCAGCTGAACTGCTCTAGACTCTCCGGTGACAGCATGAAGACTTTACAGCTTCAGATTTGTGAGTCCATTGTTGTAGCAACAGAAAATAATTATTTTAGATCAGATTTGAATGTAGATCTTATTGTTTGTGTGTTTTTATTTTCTCTTTGTAGATCTGATCATGTGGTTTGAAGCAGTTAAAGGTTTGAAAGTTGTAGAAGTTGAACTGGGACACAACATCACGGTAAACTGTGATCTTCCCAGTATCACCAGTAGTACAGAGGTATACTGGTATATGCAGATACAGTGCAGTGCTCCGGTACAGATATTACGCTCTTATGTTTCTGGCACACAAACGGTGGCCAAATACCACAACCCAGCTTTTAAACAGAGGTTTTCATTAATAAACCAATCGTTACTGACACTAAACATCACAGAAGCTGAACTGGGAGTTTATTACTGTGTTAAAACTAAAGAACTGGTTTTCAGTAATGGAACAAAGCTTCACTCCACTGGTAACTCCACTGGTAACTCCACTGGTAACTCCACTGGTAAGTGTGTTTAAAGTTGTAGTTGACACTGGTAATGAGTTATTGTTACTGAATGATGCTACAATCTCTGGTTTTACTCTATTTTGTAGAGCATAACACGCAGATGGACGTTCAGCAGCTGCCTCAACACACACCATGGCCAATTCTGACTCTTGCAGCTTCTCTGCTTAACTGTGTTTTAATTGCTGCAGTTATTGGTGAGTAATTATCACTATTATAACAGTACACAGTACTGTTTCTGTCCAAATCTATACTTTTCTTCTTTTAGTCTTAGATTTAGATTAGATTTGACACGGTGGTGTAGTGGTCAGCACTGTCTCCTCACAGTAAGATGATCTGGGTTGGGTTCCCGGTCCGAAAGAAGTTTATTCAAGTGTATTAGTTTACTTCTTTTAAACTAAAAGGAAGTGATTATACTTTCAGTTTACTTTTTATATACTTCTCAGTGATATACTAAACACAGTTATACTTAAGTATGCTGGGGTTATACTGACAAGTATAGAACAGTCTAAGTATATTTGGTCTTTACTTGTACTTAATCTTTTGATTGAGATAGTAGAAGTAAGTATTCTTGCTCTGCACAAAAACACATCCAGTACAATATTTATTTAACATTTAATTTATATTTCATTTATATTTTATAAAGATACAAATATGTTTCTTAATATAAGCAGTAAATTATAAGTATTACGTTAAGTTCACTTAAAGAAAACTTACAAGCTAGTAAACTAACAGTAAACCCTTAAGATTACTTTTAGTGTAGTTGCAGTACAGAAGATGTAAACTAGTTTATACTTGGTTTACTACTCTTACACTTAAAATGTACTTAAAAGTATACTTTTAAAAACTAGAAAGTGGGCCAATTTAGTCCCAAGAAGTATTAAAATAGTACATATACGAGTGTACTACTAGTACAATGACATTAGTATAGTAACTGCATAAAGTATACTTAATAAAATGAACTTTAAGTATACTTATTTTCTGTAAGGGAAGGTCTAAGAATATGTCAGGTGGCACAACCATTCACCGATACACACAGTTTAAATACAAATATTAAAAGAGCAATTTAGTCATATACAATTCTAAATACAATATAATGCTTAAAACCTTAAAATCAAAACGTGGACAGTGTGCTACACTATTTATGGGTGTTATCTCTTCTATAAAACTAATATTAGTAGAAAGTAATATCATATAAGTTTGTATGTAATAACGTTGTTTGTTATGTATCAGTTTTGCTGGTAAGCCACAGATCTCCAAAAGACCACCTAAAGCCTCCAGACTTTATTCTACAGCAGCATCAAGTCCTGAGTTGTGCACAGGTAGCTATTTTTAATGTCCACCAGTAAACCTGTAAATTAGTCCTCATACAGTCGTACAGTCTGGTTTAAATTTAAATGTAATGGTGAAGTTAAGTATGGATCATTTTGGCTGCTATATATAAACATTTGATTGAACACCTGTTGAAGTACAATTCACCAAATAACATCTTGTCGCTGTGTTATTGTTTCAGTATGAGCTGACTGAACTACCAGCGTCGGCCAGAGACACTTATGTGGTGACGGCGTTTAGCGAGGGACGCCAGCCGTAGCAGGTAACTTCACACTTTAGGGGTTAGAGCCCGCGGCATCACTGTAATAATACATTATTGATGGCTCGTTGGAACTGTGCAATTTTTCCTTTTACCTGACGGTGGCAGCAGCACATATACATGTATAGTATGTTTCACTGCTGTGTTAGCAACGTTATCTAAACTTAAACAACATTAATTTTCTAACTGGGCTCCTGAATTTACAGAACGGCATGCAGTGATGGTTACGTCAAAAAAGCAGGACTTTACGCACATCAGCCAATAAAAACATCAAAAATGGATATATACATGTGTGACTTAAGAAATATAGGACTTGCTATTATTGAGTGTCATAAGTTTGGTAATGCATAGCGAGTGGGTAACATACAGTCTACAGGAGAAACACTGAAGATGTAGAAATGTTGTTCAGACAAATAATAATTATTATTAATTAATAAATTACTCATTATTATGTACATTTGTGAGTTTGTTTCATATTTTGAATTCAGTGTTATTTATAGTTTATGAATGATACTTTTGGAAAAAGAGACCAGCCCTTAGGTACTTTGATATTGTCCAATCAGTCCCTGATCTAGATAGTAGTGAACGCGTAAGAACAGGACGCACTCTATGAAATGTAAAGTCAGGTGGTCTGGAGCTCAAATTCATTCCTTACAGTTTGAGTTCTTGGTCTTGAATTTACTACACGTGGAACCATAAATAGCTTTTTGGAGATATGGAAGCTTTAGATACATCATTAATTCATTCATTCATTAATTAATTCATGACTCCCAACCAATCGCTGCCATATACCTGTCTTTAAACTGACTCTGTTTGTCTTATGCTGCTTTTAGGTGCTGAGGCTTTGACGTTCCCCTCTTTCCTCCCTACCAACACCAGTTTGGCTGCATCCAGTTTGCTGGGGTCTCACCTGGAATGAAGCTAAAGCTGATGTCAAATAGTCTTTAATTTCCAAATAATTGTTATACCTCACATCATAAAATCATATTAATGATTCAAATGATTCTCTTCACTCGTTCTGGTAGATCATTACAAGGTCTTGTTCATCTCCACAAAGACAAATATAAAGTTATTTAGGAGTCTGTATTCTTGTCCTGGAGCTGGTTTATGTATCTGTGTTTGTTTTCTTCTCTCTTTGGTGGTCAGTAAAAATTCTCCAAATCGTTCTAAGAATGAATGAAATCATTGATGTTCTACAGGACTGTGTCTGGCTGCAGTTCTGTTACTATTAGGTTCCTGTGAGTGTTTAGCTGGAGTCACTGGAGTTAACCTAATTCTCAGTAATGTTCTTCAGAAACTCTGAACGGGCAACCACGTCTTTGTGTTTCACTGGGATATAAACAGGAGGACATGGGGTCCAATCACTCATCGTCATCACCATGGAGAATTCACACACTGAGGAGGTTAAAGGTTTAATGTACTGGTTCCAAAAATGTAGCTCCACACATGAAAACATCTCCACTACTACTGTGCTGTGAAGACCCGGCTTGGAGGGGGATAGTCATGTTCTCCAGTGTAGACTGGACAACTATAGGAACTGTTCACCAAGACAGGCTTACCAGACAAGACTGTGAATCATCAAACCACAAACAGAGGCACCTGAACATCACTGGAACTCAAAACTTCTGGATTACATTTTGTAGGAAATCTCCATATTTAGATTGGGCTCTATAGATGATACGTGAACATACTGTTAACTTTAACTGTCTAATTTATGGATAATAGTATGTTGAACATATTGAGAGAAGTATGTATTGGATTTCCGATACAGAAAGATACATAAAGCAGAAGATAATAGATGAATGGATGGCTGGATATCTTCATGGCTCAGGTATGAGTTCTAGTGGACACTTTTAAAAGAGGTTAAAAGAATCAGCTACTGTTTGATTCTCTTTTGATTGTTGGTTGATTCTACAGAACGTTAGTATTTCAGTTTAGCACAGTCCTGAATTCTGGTCTGAGTCTTCTTTGCTTCCACCAGACCTTTACACGTCTATAGTGACGTAGTCTCAGTAACCACATGTATTTAGGGCCTCTCTGGGTCTGCGCTCACTGGTAAACAATGCTGCTGTGGCCTGAGAAACTCATACCTACTGCTACGTTAGCCATTAGCCCAACACAGACACAGCCTCAGTGGTTTACCTGCTTCTAACACGGTGGTCGTTAACTGGTAGGACACAAACAAACTTGAGTTGCAAGCAGAGAGTGAGCGTGTTCTTCATCAATTAAAGCTTCTTCATATGAGTCTACAGATGTTTGAACTGTGTCCTTTTACTGAATCTGATGAAATCCAATGATCAGGACACCCACAGGACCCCCACAGAGGAATTTTCCATATTTCTTTTCTCATAGAGAATGAATAGGATGGAAAAGTGCACTTCAATCTACTGAATTTCTGCTCGAACAACAGACAAAGTTTCACATTCACTGACTCAGAGCGGACCCCCGACCACGACTGCCGTGATGGTTTGACCCACACTCGTCTGTTTGTAGTTTTTTTTCCATCCCTCTTTTTCACCCCATAGAGTCGTTTAACCTGCAGCCTCCAAACTGCCCCACTGCTTTCAGTCAGAGCAGATCTCCACACTGACCCGCCCTCCTCTACTGGTTCATTCATCCCTCGCTCCTCTCACTGCTTTCCTGTGTTTCTTCAGGAGATACACTTTTCTAGTTCACACATTCTACACTCTTAACGTTAAGAAGCTGAAATATGAGGAGGTCAAACACTGCTGCTGCTGCTGCTGCTGTCACCTGTGTGTGATTCAGACTCTACTACCTGCTTCATTTCTGAACTGCTCATGTTGTCTTACTAGTAACTGAATCATAGAATTAGAATAATTCAGTTCTTTGAGGTTTAATGTAAAACACTGTTCAGATACACTTTAAAATATCTTTACTTTCTTTTATTGTTATTTAATAAAACCGGTTTCTGGATACGGACGGCGTTTGATAGATTCTCAGTGATGGAAAAAGCTGCGGTCAGTGTCAGTTAAAGCCGCACTTCCTCTTATATCTGTAGTTTAAACTGACTTCAGCTGAACTGCTCTAGACTCTCCGGTGACAGCATGAAGACTTTACAGCTTCAGATTTGTGAGTCCATTGTTGTAGCAACAGAAAATAATTATTTTAGATCAGATTTGAATGTAGATCTTATTGTTTGTGTGTTTTTATATTTTCTCTTTGTAGATCTGATCATGTGGTTTGAAGCAGTTAAAGGTTTGAAAGTTGTAAAAGTTGAACTGGGACACAACATCACGGTAAACTGTGATCTTCCCAGTATCACCAGTAGTACAGAGGTATACTGGTATATGCAGATACAGGGCAGTGCTCCGGTAGTGATATTACGCTCTTTAGGTTCTGGCACAGAAACATTGGCCAAACACTACAACCCAGCTTTTAAACAGAGGTTTTCATTAATAAACCAATTGTTACTGATACTAAACATCACAGAAGCTGAACTGGGAGTTTATTACTGTGTCAGAACTGGAGAACTGGTTTTCAGTAATGGAACAAAGCTTTACTCCACTGGTAACTCCACTGGTAACTCCACTGGTAACTCCACTGGTAAGTGTGTTTAAGGATGTAGTTGACACTGGTAATGAGTTATTGTTACTGAATGATACTACATCTCTGGTTTTACTCTATTTTGTAGAACATAACACACAGATGGACGTTCAGCAGCTGCCTCAACACACACCATGGCCAATTCTGACTCTTGCAGCTTCTCTGCTTAACTGTGTTTTTATTGCCACAATTATTGGTGAGTGATTATCACTATTATAACAGTACACAGTACTGTTTCTGTCCAAATCTATACTTTTCTTCTTTTAGTCTTAGATTTAGATTAGATTTGGCACGGTGGTGTAGTGGTCAGTATGGTGGTGTAGTGGTCAGCACTATCTCCTCACAGTAAGATGATCTGGGTTGGGTTCCCGGTCCGAAAGAATTTATTCAAGTGTATTAGTTACTTCTTTTAAACTAAAAGGAAGTGAGTATACTTTCAGTCTACTTTTTCTGTACTTCTCAGTGATATACTAAACACAGTTATACTTAAGTATGCTGGGGTTATACTGACAAGTATAGAACAGTCTAAGTATATTTGGTCTTTACTTGTATTTAATCTTTTGATTGAGATAGTAGAAGTAAGTATTCTTGCTCTGTACAAAAACACATCCAGTACAATATTTATTTAAAATTTGATTTATAAAGATTTATAAAGATACTAATATGTTTATAATCTGAGTGTGTCTTGTTTATTTTACGTGTGTCCACTGGTGAGTAAGTAAACATTGTTAAGTTCTATTTTAAGTAAAAAAAAACTCTTAAAACTAGTCCTATACTTTAAAGTACAACAATAATATAAGCAGTAAATTATAAGTATTATGTTAAGTTCACTTAAAGAAAACGAACAAGCTAGTAAACTAACAGTAAACCCTTAAGTTTACTTTTAGTGTAGTTACAGTACAAAAGATGTAAACTAGTTTATACTTGGTTTACTACTCTTACACTTAAAGTGTACTTAAAAGTATACTTTTAAAAACTAGAAAGTGGGCCAATTTAGTCCCAAGAAGTATTAAAATAGTACATATACAAGTGTACTACTAGTACAATGATATTAGTATAGTAACTGAATAAAGTATACTTAATAAAATGAACTTTAAGTATACTTATTTTCTGTAAGGGGAGGTCTAAGAATATGTCAGGTGGCACAATCATCCACCTATACACACAGTTTAAATACAAATATTAAAAAGCTATTTAATCATATACAATTCTAAACACAATATTATGCTTGAAATCTTAAAATCATAACGTGGACAGTGTGCTACACTATCAGTCAACAAGGTGCCAATCAAATCCCTTTCAATATGAATATTTTATTATTTTAAATATATTCTATGTAACTAACATGATCTCCTATTTATGGGTTTTATCTTTTCTTTAAAACTAATATTAGTAGAAAGTAATATCATATAAGTTTGTATGTAATAACATGTTGTTTGTTATGTATCAGTTTTGCTGGTAAGCCATAGATCTCCAAAAGACCAACTAAAGCCTCCAGACTTTATTCTACAGCAGCATCAAGTCCTGAGTTGTGCACAGGTAGCTATTTTTAATGTCCACCAGTAAACCTGTAGATTAGTCCTCATACAGTCATACAGTCTGGTTTAAAATTTAAATGTAATGGTGAAGTTAAGTATGGATCATTTTGGCTGCTATATATAAACATTTGATTGAACACCTGTTGAAGTACAATTCACCAAATAACATCTCGTTGCTGTGTTATTGTTTCAGTATGAGCTGACTGAACTACCAGCGTCGGCCAGAGACACTTATGTGGTGACGGCGTTTAGCGAGGGACGCCAGCCGTAGCAGGTAACTTCACACTTTAGGGGTTAGAGTTTGTTAGTGTCTTTGAATAAAGCTGTTTGAAGCAGTGTTTATCAGTATACATTACTGTGTGTTACTGATACAGATCCTAGATTAACTTTTGAATTTACACTATTTTATTTTATCCTCTGAACATAAACTGTACATACAACCACAGGAAAGCAGACAGATGCCCAAATTATCCAAACCAAATATCCAGAGTGATAGAAGCTACCTTAATACAGGCATCTAGATCAGTGGTGTTCAAAGTCCAGCCCTCGGGCCAAACCTTACAGAAAATACTAAAAGTATACTTAAAGTTCATTTTATTAAGTATACTTTATGCAGTTACTATACTAATGTCATTGTACTAGTAGTACACTTGTATATGTACTATTTTAATACTTCTTGGTACTAAATTGGCCCACTTTCTAGTTTTTAAAAGTATACTTTTAAGTACACTTTAAGTGTAAGAGTAGTAAACCAAGTATACAACTAGTTTACATCTTTTGTACTGCAACTACACTAAAAGTAAACTTAAGGGTTTACTGTTAGTTTACTAGCTTGTAAGTTTTCTTTAAGTGAACTTAACATAATACTTATAATTTACTGCTTATATTATTTTCTATTTCAAATAGAACTTAACAATGTTTACTTACTCACCAGTGGACACACGTAAAATATACAACACACTCAGATTAAGAAACATATTTGTATCTTTATAAATCTTTATAAATCAAATTTTAAATAAATATTGTACTGGATGAGTTTCTGTGCAGAGCAAGAATACTTACTTCTACTATCTCAATCAAAAGATTAAGTACAAGTAAAGACCAAATATACTTAGACTGTTCTATACTTGTCAGTATAACCCCAGCATACTTAAGTATGACTGTGTTTAGTATATAATTGAGAAGTACATCAAAAGTAAACTGAAAGCATACTAATGCTACACTTGAAAAAGAATACATTATTGGTGGCCCGTCGGTACTTTGCAATTTTTACTTTCACCTGACGGTGGCAGCAGTACATATACATGTATAGTATGTTTCACTGCTGTGTTAGCAATTAAAGTTATCTAAATGTTAATATCATTAATTTTCTAACTGGGCTCCTGAATTTACAGAACCGCATGCAGTGATGGTTACGTCAAACAAAGCAGGACTTTACGCCCATCAGCCAATAAAAACATAAAAAATGGATGTATATATATATATACATATTTGTGTGTTTGTTTCATATTTTGAATATAGTGTTATATATAGTTTATGATACATTTGAAAAAAGAGAGCAGCCCTTAGGTACTTTGATAATGTCCAATCAGCCCTTCCGATCTTGACAGTAGTGAATATGTACAAACAGGACGCACTCTATGAAAAGTATAGTCAGGTGGTCTGGAGCTCAAATTCATTCCTTACAGTTTAGGTTGTTGGTCTTGAATTTACTAAACATGGAACCATAAATAGCTTTTTGGAGACATAGAAGATTTAGATACACCATTAATTCATTCATTAATTCATTCATGACTCCCAACCAATCGCTGCCATACACCTGTCTTTAAACTGACTCTGTTTGTCTTATGCTGCTTTTAGGTGCTGAGGCTTTGACGTTCCCCTCTTTCCTCCCTACCAACACCAGTTTGGCTGCATCCAGTTTGCTAGGGTCTCGCCTGGAACGAAGCTAAAGCTGATGTCAAATACTCTTTAATTTCCAAATAATTGTTATATCTCACATCATAAAATCATGTTAATGATTAAAATGATTCTCTTCACTCTTTCTGGTAGATCATTACAAGGTCTTGTTCATCTCTACAAAGACAAATATAAAGTTATTTAGGAGTCTGTATTCTTGTCCTGGAGCTGGTTTATGTATCCGTGTTGGTTTTCTTCTCTCTTTGGTGGTCAGTAAAAATTCTGCAAATCGTTCTAAGAATGAATGAAATCATTGATGTTCTACAGGACTGTGTCTGGTTGCAGTTCTGTTACTATTAGGTTCCTGTGAGTGTTTAGCTGGAGTGACTGGAGTTAACCTAATTCTCAGTAACGTTCTTCAGAAACTCTGAACGGTCAACCACGTCTTTGTGATTCACTGGGTTAGGGTTAGTCAAGGTTGTAGCAGATGGCACGAATGAAGAGGAGAACTAGTTAGTATCAGTTGAGGAGGAGGCCCTGATGGTCAGTCTTCCACCAGCATTCCCCAGGACAGTAGGGCTCTGTATGTGTGTATAAACTCCAAGTCAACTCTGAAGTCTCCAGTCTCCTGACTTCTTCTGAATGCTGGATTTCTAACAATACACACTATCCGAGTCTCAGGGTCTCGTTCTCAGACTGTTGTTCCCACCAGACCTTGGTTTGGTTTCACAGAGGCATAGTCTGGGTAACCACAAGCTTTCAGGGCCTCTCTGGGTCTGCACTCATTGGTCTACAAAGCTCAGGCACTCGAAACACAACAACCACCATGTAAGTGATCAACAAAGTGATCAGCGGTCTGCCTGCTTCTAATGTAGTGGCTCTCAGCTGGTAGAACATAACAAAAGAGTTGGTTACTAAGAAACAATGGGTCATACGTGTGCTCTATATTTATTGATTATTATTTATTGTTATTTTAAAAGGAAGCTGCTATTAACTTCTTATGGCTGGCGTCTGTCAGCCATACTAAAATGAACCTGAAGACTTGCAGGGTCAATGAAATTAGGAGGTTAATTAGCATAACAACACTTCCAACTCCAGATTGTCGGGTCTGATTGTTTGATTTGGGCTTGTATACAGCTTTTTGATTGGATGCATGGATTCCAGATAACTACAGGTTCTTTCCACAATTTTTCCAAATAGAGAATTAATAGGATGGAAAAGTGCATGCCAACCTACTGAACTGAAATCCCCCCATAATTGAGGAAGAAATGTTTTGTATCACATGGGGTCTCATATTAGGTCCAATGAAATATATGACAAATTAGCCCTTTAACCCTTTGATGCACAACAGGGTTAAACTTGACCCGTATTCATTTCCTGCATTCATGTTACTGCATGTACTGCTGAGTATCTGTTTGGTAAATTTATTAAAATCAGTTTGTTTCATTATTTAATGTTCCAAGTGTTCATTAAAAATCTTGTTTTAGATCTTAAATCATTTTAATTCTTATTTATTTACTTCAAGAAGAAAATCAGTGTTTGTAAATATGTTCCTGACTGCAAATGTTCAGAATGTCAAAGTCCATAGTGAACACATAAGGTTTAAATTTGAGCCAGGTTGTATGATTGAAAGTGCTGATACAAAAAATGATTTTTAGTAATAAAGTAAATAATAACAACTAGTAAACTGAGAAATTAATGGAAGCTTAAATGATGAAATTAATTTATTGTAAAGATATAGAGAATAAAATCTTTTTTAATTTGTTACACTCTACTGCCCTCTACTTGTGAGATTTTGAGAAGAACAATAGACAGGCAGCTACAGACAGAAGGTCCAGCTTGCTAGCTTTTGGCTTTGCTGGTTGGCTTTAACCCACTAAGTTTCTCTGACTCTGAAACTGTTTAAGACTTGTGATTGGTCGGGGAAATGTTTACAGAAGTGTTTCCCAAGATTAGGCTGGTTTATATGTAGAGGAGAGAAATTTGCAGCATATAATTAAACATCTATCTATTATGTTACACTTTATCACAGGGTGGCTGAAGCCAATCCCAGCGTCATTGGGCGAGGGCGGGGTACACCAGGGACAGGTTGCCAGTTCATCGCATGGTCAACACACATTCACGCACAATCACATATACGGGCATTATCTATACGAGCAAGTGTCTGATCACCAGTAAGAACAGCAGATCTGATTAGAACATACGAAAATAATCATACATACAATACAAAGTAACATGAATATGTTATTGTGAGAGAAGTAGATCAGATCTTGAGCTCCAGTTTAAAGAACAAAGTTAGGTTCCAGATTTCTCCTGGACGCCCCAGACATTGTATGAATGTATTCAGTTCCTTCAGCAGCAAATCTTGATTTATCTTAATGAAGTACTGAGCAGTCAAAGCAGGTATTAGATGAGAACTGATAATAATACTGGGTTGTTTAGGAGAAGCTTGGAAAGGGTTAAATAAACACACTGACGTATGGTAAAGCACTACTTACTGTACTAATACTATATTTGAAATACAATAAAGCCTATTTTAGACTATTTTTAGACTAGTTCAGACTATTTTAGACAGACACGGTCATCCTCTTTATACTTATCACAAAGCAGAAGCTGTTAAAGTTCTTCTTATAGTTTTACCTCAAACTTCCTGATCTGTGAACTTACTTTGTGTATTACTATATCAGAAAGTGGTTCAGCCAATCACAGCGTTTAGAATAGGTTTAAACAGTTCATCTGGAACCTACAGCTTTAATATTGGGGTATTTACTACAGAAATATCATGTACCATGTTTTCTTAAAGCAGCGATCTGAAGGCTTCAACTACTTACACTGTAGTGCCACCTAGTGGCGCAACATAAGCAGTTTGGGCTTCACATCTTCTGGAGGGAAAAGTTTGATGGCCTATGTCTAGAATGTTTTGAGCATATCAAAATATTCCAAATTGGGTTTTTTTTATATTTGTTTATCGGCTGGATTATTATCACTCAATACACTAACTTGCTTGGGATTATGCTTGGGAACTTAATACAAGCTATGATTGTAAGTTTTTTTTTCTTTAAGGATTTGAAAAATTCTGCAAAATTATATTTTTTTTAACTTCAGTAATTCAGAGTGGGTTGGCATGAAATGCCAAATGAAGGGAACCAAATGTGTTTACTACCATTAAAATCTGCTTTACAGTTTTATATATATATATATATATATATATATATATATATATATATATATATATATATATATATAGCCGATCGATCCTTCCATCTCTAACCAAAAGTTTCATGGTTATTAGGATTATAGCAGTCAGGTTTTATTTTGCAAACCACCAATAAAATTAGCAGCTCATGTTGTTTGCATAAACATTATACATAGATATACATGTCCAAAATAGCAACTTTACAGGAGAGGACAAAAAGAGTCTTCACTTTCAATGTAAATCAATGGAACCAGAAGTTATTCCAAGCTATTTTGGAACCTTTCTATTGGTCCATTCATCATGATTTAGAAAAATAGAAAGGAATAAAAATGGAGATACACGCTGTTCATTGGACAGCGACGATATACATGATAACACCAACAACATAGCTGAAACCTTCCTATGAAATTAAATGTATTAAATGTGCATTAACATTAAACTTGGCACCATGTGGAGAATTAAATGGTTCAAACATGAAATTATAAGAGACGGAAGGATCGATCGGCCAGGTATCGGTATTGGACGATTTTTAATCAAAATATGTGATCAGGGATCAGCCGATTTTTCTCCAATTTAGCCGATCGATGATGTTAAACAAATGAGCCTAATTGAATACTCATGTATGATCATATCATGTACAAACAGTGTCCAAGATTAATGTTCTAATTTTCCTTCATAAGCTGTTAATACTGGAAATTTATGCAATTAAGACTAATTTTTTAATACAGCATCACCGAACCATGTGCTTTAAGATGGCAAAGCAATTGTTGCTATGATTTTACTCAAAACATTTGATCATCATTGTCAATGTGGGTATTTTTGTTTATTAATAATAATGTTAGCTTTGAGCAAATTACACTTTATTAACTCCACTGCATGTGCAATGATTCAAACATGTTTTAATTATCACAGTTTCTCTAATTTTCACATTTTCAGCAATATGTTACAGATGAATTAATTAATGATTAAATCATTGAGATGTAAACAAGAACTTTCAAAATTGTGTGACGTCCAGTGGTGCATTGTAGAGAAACTTACCTGCTCAGACTACTTTACAGTGGTAGTAATAAGAAACAGAGGTTGCGCTGTACGCTTTATTGCTTAACATAATTTTAGTGTGAAATCAACAAGATTGCCCAATGTCGCTATTAACCCCAGTGAAAAAGGCCATTAATAACAAGCCACAGTTAATATTTGTGGTTCATATTGTGGTTATTGTTCTTTCAGCCTTATTCCTAATTTTTTCTGTAAACATAATGTCTGAAAAGTAGAGTTAATAGGTCAGAAGTTTAATGGATCTCCTATCCGGGTAATGTATTCACAATGCCCAAAAGACATACAAATACCACATGGATTAAGATATTCAACAACCTTATTTATTTTAGGAATGAATTTTAATAACGTGATCAATCGCATGTATTTATAAAGAAATTATAATACATGTGTACATGTAAGCTTGATTCCAGATTTTAAGGATTTTAATGGATTTTGTGGTAGTTTGTCTGTTGTGTTAATGAGGTTTTATCTAGACGTGTTCAAGGAAATATAAATAAATATAAACAATTGTCAAAAAAAGTCTTACTAATTATACTTTCAATTAATAGTTTGTGGAAAAGATTTCTAATGTTTTGACTTTGATTTAAACTGCAGTTATTTCTGTCATAATTTTCTGGTTTTGTTGTTAGGCAGTTACATTTCCCTCACAAAAAATCTTTACTGATAATGTCAGCTACTGTACACTAAATACAAGCTTACATGAGAAATTAATGATATTAATTAATAATTGCAGACTTTGCACTTTCTTTACTTACAATTATTTCACTTTTCATATTCAAAAACAAACAAAAGTCAAAACAATCAGCATTTCATAACAATGACCCACCTGATCTTTGCAGAATCGTTTTCAGATCATCACAATCAGACGGAGGAGAATCAGCAGCTGCAGAAAGAGACACATAAAGAAATCAGACTCTCGCAAAACCTTCTTATCGTATCCAGCCTGCAGATCTGTATTCTGGTCACTGCAGTAACAGGTGGGTTATAAACAGTACACAAAGCAAATAATACTGAAAATCATGTTGATTGTATGTACACACAGAACTAAAGTATACATTTCTACAATCTATACCTTTAAGAAATTCTTACTGAACTTGGGTTCTTCTTTCTGAATCAAATTTTAAATTTACATTTCTTAGAATATGCTTTCTTATTCCAGGTGTGATAATAAGCAACTGCAAAGAGTCTCCAAACATCCAAATGCAACTTCCAGACTCCACTAAGCAAACCAATGGCATGCAGGTCAGCACTTTTTGAGCCCAGTTATGAAATGTAAACATCAAAATAATCCGTTCCACAAAAATATCCATATATATCCATATATATACACACACACACACAAACAGAAAACAGTAAACGACAGCTGCTGCATTAAACAAATGTGAAACAATAAAAAAACGCCAAATATATTTATATATTTTAAATGTCACTTAGATACACACATTAACATTGTATACTTTGTTATGATTTTATCATGTATCGCCACTTTTCTTACGCATGTTAAGATATAAGAAATTAGGGTCATTTGTTTAACGCCATCGATCGGCTCTCGGGGTCGGCTAAATTGGATCCTTCCATCTCTAGTATTTAACATGAGTTTTTACGACGATTAAAATTGAAAACTAACCGTCAGAAACTTTATCTTGTTTTACAGTAAAACAGATAATCTTTCGATGCTATGAGACATGTACAGATATCTGGTTTTGGATTACAGTATTTGAACCTTCAAGTTGTTTCCTTGCTGAGTGTTTGTGCTTATGTCTAAAAGTTCTGTATATGAATGAGAAACATCTCGTAAAAAAAGTCCATCGTTTATCATATAACAAACTAAGTAGTACTGAGCATATATGTTTAAACCATGTTTTACACATTCTGTATCTACTACAATCTTTTGGTTCTCTACCAAAATGTAGAACAAAGTGTGGGTTGGAGTAAAGTTCAGGTGTAAAATTATTTTAACAGTGACAATTTACAGATCTCAAAAACTTGTGTATCAAATATGGTTCACTTGGCGTTGAAGGGTGAAACATAAACATATTAGTGTTTATTTACAGAGGAAGTGGAAATTCTGATGGTTTTGTATTAAGCATGTTGTATATTAAACAGCTTAAACAGACAAATAGTAATATTAGTACATATATTTTATATAAAGAAAAGATAAGATAATTTATTGATTACTCATGTATGATCATATCATGTACAAACAGTGTCCAAGATTAATGTTTTAATTTTCCTTCATAAGGAATATTGAGATACAAGTGCATTGGTTATTACCCCGCCCTTAGACTTTAGAGGGTGTTGTCTGATGTTATCTGTGATTTCAAATACTTTGTTTTTAAAACAATAATTTAACCTTCAGTTTTAGGTATTTTGGTTTCTGGTCTTATCCAGTTAGAAATAACTTCCAGTGTTTAAAACATCTAAATAGTGAAGCAGAATTAATTTTTATGCAAATTAATATACATCAGGCAACAATAGACTGGTCAGTGCTGAAAATGATCCACCACTCAAGTAGTACCTGCTCTGTGGTGGTCCTATGGGGGTCCTGACTACTGAAGAACAGGGAAACAAAGCATACAGAGAAGTGTAGAACTACAAAGTGCTCCTATATGGCCAGTGAAGCTGACAAACTGGGCAATGAATGCATGCCATCGCCATTTAAAGAAAAACTTGTTTCTCCATTTTTGTTGATATTTTTATAATTTAAAAATTTTGTCAATGTTTATGATGAATGGACCAATAGAAATGCTCCAAAATAGCTGCTTCCACTGACTTACATTAACATTAAAGACAGTGTTTGGCCTCTCCTATAAGTTGCCATTTTGGTGAAACGTTTTTCTTTGGACAGCGACAATTGGAGATGGACCAATCAGCGTTTTTTGATCGTTGATCACCTTTCAGCGCGATCGGCCTATAGCCGATACTGATAGAGGGCGGGGCTATATGCCACGGCAGGGCTACATGTAGTTATTAGCACAAGCAAGTCATAAAACATAGTCTAAACTGGTTTATTACTATTTTTAACAATCTCATATAAAACAGCATAATATTTTAAACAAAATTAACAGTAAATAAACAAAGTAAATCAAACAAATATCCCCAATACTGCAATCATTACATTTAGACCCTTAATTTAAAACTAAAAAAGATAATTAAATAAATACAGTAAAAACTGCAGTCATTAAACTCAGTCTCTGTTATTTTTAACTAAATCTGTAATCATTAAATGTAGAATGTTGAATTGTTGCTGCTGTTCTGTTCGTACCGGTCAGATCTGGTCTGTAGGTGTTCTGGGTTGTTTGTTTTGTGCTAGCTGTGCATGCTAGCTCTGCTGTTTACTGATACTCACTGTATTCAGCTGTATTCAGCACTAATATCAGATTAGTGTGTTAAATGTCTTTGTCTTGGTTCCCACGAGATTTCACTAATTTTACAAAACGTCCTGAATGAGTCTGTTTCATGCCATTCTTGCTAGACCGCTGCTTTAGTCAGTCTGTGGAAAATGAAAGGGTGTGTGTTTCCACCTAGTGGTTCAGATAGGAATTGCAGGGAGCTGGCTGGAGGGGTTTTTAATGAAACACTACCTGGAAATACAAAAATTAAGCTCATTTGTTTAACGTCATTGATCAACTCTCGGGATCGACTAAATTGGAGAAATATCGACTGATCACCGATCACATATTTTGATTAAAAATCGGCCAATACCGATAAATAGCTGTTCATCTCTATTGACAATATAATTAAATCTATTGAAGATCAATTAGCAAAATTATGACATTTGACACGAGTGTGCGAGTTAAACCACAGTGCTATTTAGTGGGAAATAGGCTTCCGACACTCCTTTTAGTACAAAACTGAAGAAGCAACGTTCACTGGTGTGTGTAATCTTTCACTGTGTCAACTGATCGATTATGTTGTGAGTGACACAAAAATAAATCAGTAAACAGACCTACTGAGTAGCTAACAGAATATGCAGGTCATTGTATTGTTTGTGTAGACGCTGAGTCCTAATGCAGCTTTTGCTCTTCTGCAGAATCTGTTCTCGGTGATGATACAGGAAGGAGTCCAGACGGGCCGCAGAGGCAGCACCTTCACTGCGGTGGAGTTCACTCAACTGAGCCCTGTGCTGTAGGACCAACCACACTTCATACGCTGTTCCTTGAGAACGTGAGGCTGAAGTTATTTTTATATGCTCTGCTACAGAAATGTGGTTAGCTTAAGTGTCTGATCAAAGGCCAAATGCACACCTGACATAGACAAACATTGCTTTCAGTTTCCAGAGTGCAAACTTTCTTTACACTGTTGTCAATTGTTGTAAGATTGTTGCTCAGAATTAGACGGTTTAATAAACAGAGAATTACTGTCATTGTATACGCTGACCTGATACGGTCACAACATGCACTGTGAATAAAAATATTTACTTAACACCTTACGATCCCTGACTTATTACATACTAAGACTTATTAAACAGTAACTACGAGAACTGTAACACAAGCTGGTTGGGTTATTGTTAAGTTATTAAAGTGTGTAGTAACACTTTGGGTCCACTGGTGGACCCTGGCTTTCTAAGGGGTTAAGGAATCCAGCGGGAGCTCCTTTCTTAATTCTGTAGTTTTGTTTGCAAGGTTTACAAACAGCAATCTGTAGAAAGCTGTTATCAAAGCAGTTCCCCCGCGAGTCACTCCTCGTCTCAGGTCGACACACCTGGGCACCATTAGAGGAGCTAATGCATCCAATAAGATGAACCCATGTGAATGTGTTTTAGGTACTTACTAAGTTGTTTTTGGTCAGTTTGGTCAATTTTATCAATTTGATGTGTAAATCAGAAATCTGTAACATTTCAGCTCCTTGTCAGATGAATAATAACTCGAGCATCTGTAAACATACGAGCCGGACATTTATAAAGAGCCTATAGAGAAAGACCCTCACCACTCCACGACCCACTACACTCCCAGTGCTCAGTCTCACAGTCAGAGCAGACCCTCACCACTATATATATATATATATATATATATATATATATATATATATATATATATATATATATATATATATATATATATAGGAAAACAATAACAATCAAATGGTAAAACAAATTAAAGGGCATAAACAAACAAAAAAGGTATTAACAACAACAACAATAATAATAATAATAACAATAATAATAATAATAATAATAATAAACAAAAATGAACAAATACTATGGAACACAACAGAGAAGGAACAGAAAAAAACTAAACTAAAACACGACTTATGTGCACACCACATTCCAAGTAGCACAGCTTAATTAATAACTTAATTAATAACGTTTTGTGTGTGTCATATGAACCATATTTTGTAATAAAAAAAAGAATAATAATAAACAGAAATCGTATTTTATAATTAACATTATTACTTTATTAGTAGTATAACTATTATTATTATTATTATTATTAAAGTATGGTTTGTTTGTATTGTTGTTATTTTCATAAAACAAGCAATAAAACAAGCAATTATTTCCTAATAACAAAGAGTCGCTGCTTAAAAGTGGTTAATTTAGGTTTTAATCTATGCTGTGTACGTTAATGTCGCACATAACACATGTCGTTAAAGCTTCGAGGAGTCGATTCCATCGATTGTAGCTGCAGGAGAGTCGGAGTCGGCTCCACTAAACATGGCTCGTTACTGGTGATCCGTTAAATTCCGTTGAATTTTGAATTAAAGAAGCGCTCGCGCTTTAGCTACTGCTTCTAATTCAACCACTTTAGAATTTTAAATCTAAACTAAGTATTTAGTATTCAGTACGTAAATAACGTTACACTTTATGTACGTATGTTTCGGGGTCTCTCTGGCTGTGTCTACAGGAGAGCCAAGCTTCTGTAGTATGGAGGACAAAAATGATATAAGTATAAATAAATAAATGTACAAATAAATAATTAAGTGCATAAATACATAAATTAATAAATAATTCAATAAATAAATGTATTTATTTCCATATTTCTACATTTATTTATTTAATTATTTTTTATTTCTACATTTATTTCTGTATTTTTACCTTTAATTATTTATGTAGTGTTTAAAACAGTTAGCTGAAGGTCCATTTCGGCACTGAACTGAACAAAACCAAAACTTTCCAAACCAAACTGAAGGAAGTAATTTGGGGCATGGCTCTTAAACCCATTCGCTAATGATCTTAAATCATTGTGTTCTTAAAACACTACCATTAGCAACACAGCGCTGATGTAAATGAATGAGCGTCAACAACTTTTAGCTTTTCGCTAGCTGTACAGCTATCAGTGCTCCTGAAGGCCCAGGCAGTGGTAGCAGAGCCGGAACGACCAGAGCTCTTTAGTATTACACTATATGACAGTGTTTGAGGTTCAGGGTATGTACAGTTCTGTGTACTGAACTCAGTATTGCACTATATAACAGTGTTTGAGGTTCAGGGTATGTACAGTTCTGAGTACTGAACTCTCAGTATTACACTATATAACAGTGTTTGAGGTTCAGGGTATGTACAGTTCTGAGTACTGAACTCTCAGTACCACACTATATAACAGTGTTTGAGGTTCAGGGTATGTGGAGTTCTGAGTACTGAACTCTCAGTATTACACTATATAACAGTGTTTGAGGTTCAGGGTATGTACAGTTCTGAGTACTGAACTCTCAGTATCACACTATATAACAGTGTTTGAGGTTCAGGGTATGTACAGTTCTGAGTACTGAACTCTCAGTATCACATTATATAACAGTGTTTGAGGTTCAGGGTATGTACAGTTCTGTGTAATGAATTCTCAGTATCACACTATATAACAGTGTTTGAGGTTCAGGGTATGTACAGTTCTGAGTACTGAACTCTCAGTACTACACTATATAACAGTGTTTGAGGTTCAGGGTATGTACAGTTCTGAGTACTGAACTCTCAGTACTTAATTATTTAACAGTGTTTGAGGTTCAGGGTATGTACAGTTCTGAGTACTGAACTCTCAGTACTTAATTATTTAATAGTGTTTGAGGTTCAGGGTATGTACAGTTCTGTGTACTGAACTCAGTATTACACTATATAACAGTGTTTGAGGTTCAGGGTATGTACAGTTCTGAGTACTGAACTCTCATTATTACACTATATAACAGAGTTTGAGGTTCAGGGTATGTACAGTTCTGAGTACTGAACTCTCAGTATTACACTATATAATAGTGTTTGAGGTTCAGGGTATGTACAGTTCTGAGTACTGAACTCTCAGTATCACACTATATAACAGTGGTTGAGGTTCAGGGTATGTACAGTTCTGAGTACTGAACTCTCAGTATCACACTATATAACAGTGTTTGAGGTTCAGGGTATGTACAGTTCTGAGTACTGAACTCAGTATTACACTATATAACAGTGTTTGAGGTTCAGGGTATGTACAGTTCTGTGTACTGAACTCAGTATTACACTATATAACAGTGTTTGAGGTTCAGGGTATGTACAGTTCTGTGTACTGAACTCAGTATTACACTATATAACAGTGTTTGAGGTTCAGGGTATGTACAGTTCTGAGTACTGAACTCTCAGTATTACACTATATAATAGTGTTTGAGGTTCAGGGTATGTACAGTTCTGAGTACTGAACTCTCAGTATCACACTATATAACAGTGGTTGAGGTTCAGGGTATGTACAGTTCTGAGTACTGAACTCTCAGTATCACACTATATAACAGTGTTTGAGGTTCAGGGTATGTACAGTTCTGAGTACTGAACTCTCAGTATCACACTATATAACAGTGTTTGAGGTTCAGGGTATGTACAGTTCTGAGTACTGAACTCTCAGTATCACACTATATAACAGAGTTTGAGGTTCAGGGTATGTACAGTTCTGAGTACTGAACTCTCAGTATTACACTATATAACAGTGTTTAAGGTTCAGGGTATGTACAGTTCTGAGTACTGAACTCTCAGTATTACACTATATAACAGTGTTTAAGGTTCAGGGTATGTAAAGTTCTGTGTACTGAATTCTCAGTATCACACTATATAACAGAGTTTGAGGTTCAGGGTATGTACAGTTCTGAGTACTGAACTCTCAGTACTACACTATATAACAGTGTTTGAGGTTCAGGGTATGTACAGTTCTGAGTACTGAACTCTCAGTACTTAATTATTTAACAGTGTTTGAGGTTCAGGGTATGTACAGTTCTGTGTACTGAACTCAGTATTACACTATATAACAGTGTTTGAGGTTCAGGGTATGTACAGTTCTGAGTACTGAACTCTCAGTATTACACTATATAATAGTGTTTGAGGTTCAGGGTATGTACAGTTCTGAGTACTGAACTCTCAGTATCACACTATATAACAGTGGTTGAGGTTCAGAGTATGTACAGTTCTGAGTACTGAACTCTCAGTATCACACTATATAACAGTGTTTGAGGTTCAGGGTATGTACAGTTCTGAGTACTGAACTCTCAGTATCACACTATATAACAGTGTTTGAGGTTCAGGGTATGTACAGTTCTGAGTACTGAACTCTCAGTATCACACTATATAACAGTGTTTGAGGTTCAGGGAATGTACAGTTCTGAGTACTGAACTCTCAGTGTTACACTATATAACAGAGTTTGAGGTTCAGGGAATGTACAGTTCTGAGTACTGAACTCTCAGTATTACACTATATAACAGTGTTTAAGGTTCAGGGTATGTAAAGTTCTGTGTACTGAATTCTCAGTATCACACTATATAACAGAGTTTGAGGTTCAGGGTATGTACAGTTCTGAGTACTGAATTCTCAGTATCACACTATATAACAGTGTTTGAGGTTCAGGGTATGTACAGTTCTGAGTACTGAACTCTCAGTACTACACTATATAACAGTGTTTGAGGTTCAGGGTATGTACTGTTCTGAGTACTGAACTCTCAGTACTTAATTATTTAACAGTGTTTGAGGTTCAGGGTATGTACAGTTCTGTGTACTGAACTCAGTATTACACTATATAACAGTGTTTGAGGTTCAGGGTATGTACAGTTCTGAGTACTGAACTCTCAGTATTACACTATATAACAGTGTTTGAGGTTCAGGGTATGTACAGTTCTGTGTACTGAACTCAGTATTACACTATATAACAGTGTTTGAGGTTCAGGGTATGTACAGTTCTGAGTACTGAACTCTCAGTATTACACTATATAATAGTGTTTGAGGTTCAGGGTATGTACAGTTCTGAGTACTGAACTCTCAGTATCACACTATATAACAGTGTTTGAGGTTTAGGGTATGTACAGTTCTGAGTACTGAACTCTCAGTATCACACTATATAACAGTGTTTGAGGTTCAGGGTATGTACAGTTCTGAGTACTGAACTCTCAGTATCACATTATATAACAGTGTTTGAGGTTCAGGGAATGTACAGTTCTGAGTACTGAACTCTCAGTGTTACACTATATAACAGAGTTTGAGGTTCAGGGTATGTACAGTTCTGAGTACTGAACTCTCAGTATTACACTATATAACAGTGTTTAAGGTTCAGGGTATGTAAAGTTCTGTGTACTGAATTCTCAGTATCACACTATATAACAGAGTTTGAGGTTCAGGGTATGTACAGTTCTGAGTACTGAACTCTCAGTATTACACTATATAACAGTGTTTGAGGTTCAGGGTATGTACAGTTCTGTGTACAGAACTCAGTATTACACTATATAACAGTGTTTGAGGTTCAGGGTATGTACAGTTCTGAGTACTGAACTCTCAGTATTACACTATATAACAGAGTTTGAGGTTCAGGGTATGTACAGTTCTGAGTACTGAACTCTCAGTATTACACTATATAACAGTGTTTAACGTTCAGGGTATGTAAAGTTCTGTGTACTGAATTCTCAGTATCACACTATATAACAGAGTTTGAGGTTCAGGGTATGTACAGTTCTGAGTACTGAACTCTCAGTATTACACTATATAACAGTGTTTGAGGTTCAGGGTATGTACAGTTCTGTGTACAGAACTCAGTATTACACTATATAACAGTGTTTGAGGTTCAGGGTATGTACAGTTCTGAGTACTGAACTACTGAACAGTATTACACTATATAACAATGTATATACAGTTTTTTGGTGCCTTCAAAGTAGAAACTCTTAGAGAACTGAGAGAGAGTTGGGGATGAGGGCAACTGCAGGTGTCTTCTTCGTTTACAGGAGAGAATCGTCTTAACTTTTGACGTAAGTCAATGTAAAGACGTTTCCAACTGATTTTGGAGCATTTCTATTGGTCCATTCAGACAGTCTACACGTACGATTGCTGATTCATTGTTACACATGAGCCCTCCAGACTCCAGAAACTGTGCCACCAGTGAGATTTAGTCAGCAAAGATAGTGTCACTCTTAACAAGCTCAGGTTTAGTCAGGTTAAAGATTCCCGAGGGTCACCTTTCACCCGGTTATCGTCCTTCTCAAGAAGAAACAAACATCGCAGGCCACAGATGGAGTATCTTCCTTCCTTAACACAGCAATGGACTGACGGGTCTCTAAAGAAAACTGTTTCTTTCTGGTCATTGTTATTCGGTCAGCAAGCCATCAACTGCTGATCTTCAGATACTAAACTAACCTAGAATGTTGTTCTCCCTTTTATACTCACTTATTAGTAGAATGTTCTCAGCTGTGATCACAATTGAGCAAGAGTGTCCTAACAACCAATTAGTCCTATAACATCCTTAACTTGGATTGGCGGCCGTACCAGGAGATTTAGACAGAGGACTGAGAATGACTGATAATAGAACTATATGTTAAATAAACCTCTATACAAAAATAGACTTTAATACAAACACTTTTATTTTTTAAACATCATCTGATACACTTACATTAATTGTGAAATGAACAATATTGTTTGTGAATTGCATAAAATGAAATTCTAAAGTGATCCTAAATTTTTGAGCGGTAGTGTAGATATATATATATAATTACAATTATATAATTTTTCACGGTCCACTCACTGCCCATTCATGCTGGACAGAAGTCCGGTCCTGGTACTGGAGTCCTGGATCTGGGAAATAAACAATGTTATTCAGGTTGAGCATCACAACATTCATCCAGCCAATCAGTGAGGCTGCAATCACATGTTTGTGGAAGACGACAAACTGGATATTCCTTTGTTTTCATTGGAGCCTTAGCAGAAAATTCTGGTGGCGAGCCAAATACTACTTTGCTATTTAAGGTGCACCATTTAAGGTGGACCAGGAAAACTCTTAAACAAGAAGCGAGTCATCTGAATGAAGCCTAATTGCTGCACCATTTAAGGTGGAACAGGAAAACAATTGCAGTGACAGTTTAGTTAACCCATAATCTGGTAACATTAACTACACTGGTCTGTACAACGGTTGCAAAAGATTTTATGGCCATGAAGATCCAAACAAACAAGTTTGCTAGTCCAGTGTTGTTTACCGAGGACGAGTTTTGGAAGGGGCTTTAAAGGAAGGAGTGAGTTTGTTTCCTTGCAGAAGCTGCAGAGTAGTCGGGAAGGTCGTGGCTTGGTGACCCTCGCCATATAGGGAGTCACATATCTGGCTTAGCAGACCCTGCGGAGTCATCTTTAGAACTTCTGTTCGAGAACCTCTGCCCACCCAATAGATAACGACTCGGACTAGGTGTACCACATGGGCCAGAAGGAGCAGGAAGGCGGGCCTATAAAGGACAATGCAGCCGGAGACACGACTGAGACCAGGGTTTGAGAATTCTTACAGTCCTAAGAATAAAAGCTTACTCTGAACTGGTCCTTACTCTGTACTGAACTGAATTAATTATTTATAAACTTCTAATAAACTCACTTCAATAAAAACAAGAACTACATTAAACAAACAGTGTTTATTTATAGAGAGAGTAAATAAAACGTACGTCTTCTTGTTAGCTTAGCTTCACAGATTGACATGTTGGTTGTACAGAGCGGTTATTCTCCAAAACTAGACAAGCAGGTCCATTCCAGAACCGTTCCTGTTAAACACTCAGATTTCTCGGTTAACGTTTCTGTTTTTAGAGCTCCTTATTCTCTTATAACTGATCTGATTGGCTGAGGAGCCTTCTCTGATCTTACAGCACACGTGATTGGTCTCTGAATAAAGACTAACCCTACAGAAAATAAGTATATTTAATGCAGTTACTATACTAATGTCATTGTACTAGTAGTACACTTGTATATGCACTATTTTAATACTTCTTGGGACTAAATTGGCCACGTTCTAGTTTTTAAAAGTATACTTTTAAATAAAAATTAAGTGTAAGAGTAGTAAACCAAGTATACAACTAGTTTACATCTTTTGTACTGCAACTACACTAAAAGTAATCTTAAGGTTTTACTGTTAGTTTACTAGCTTGTACGTTTTCTTTAAGTGAACTAAACATAATACTTCTTTATAAATCAAATTTTAAATAAATATTGTACTGGATGTGTTTTTGTGCAGAGCAAGAATACTTACTTCTACAATCTCAATCAAAAGATTAAGTACAAGTAAAGACCAAATATACTTAGACTGTTCAATACTTGTCAGTATAACCCCAGCATACTTAAGTATAACTGTGTTCAGTATATCACTGAGAAGTACATAAAAAGTAAACTGAAAGTATACTCACTTCCTTTAGTTTAAAAGAAGTAAACTAATGCTACACTGGAATAAACTTCTTTTTTGGAAGGGTAGAAAAGCTCCACCTCTTAAATTAAACACAGATTAAATTAAATTATTCTCAGTAGTTTATCAGTTTGGGTCCACATCGGACAACGTCTTTTTTTTAGACATGGTTTTTGAGGCCGGAATTATATTTTCACTCGTTTTGCTGGCAGACCACCAACTGTTGGTTTTCATTGACTCGGTCAGCTGCTCAGCAGATTCTGTTTGATCTGTAATGAGTGTAGAGATAAGAAAAGAGATAAACTCAGCTTAGTGATTACATAACCAGGAGACTTTGTACCTGCGAGTAAAGATGAGTGATCTGTTTTCACTCTCGCTGTAAAAGAATGATTTGGCGTTTATTCCGAATAAGCCAAAGTTACAGCTCTCTCACATCCCCACACAACATCCCCCTGGTCACCCCTCCAATGCCCGATGAGGTCAGTCCGTGGACTTCAGTCACGCATGCCTACAGAATAAATCTTGCCAGCCCCCAACAGCTCCACTAATCCTGACTCTCCAACTGAAGTAACAGTGGCTGGTCAACAGCTCGGTGAGAGGGTAATCAACTCGTCCTGGAACAATGCTCTGGAAATCTGCAGTGGGTCTGGTTCTTGCAATGCTCCTGTGCTCCTCGGCTCTAGGGGAGAAGAAAGAAAGCAAGAAAACTGGAGAAACTAAGGTGCCTGTGGTGCCTGAGGGGACTCCTGGAACTGGAAGAACTAAAGAAACTGTTGGAACTAATGGGACTGAAGAACGTAGAGGAACTGAGGAGACCAGCAAGTCTGGGAAGACTGAAAAAGCTCATGGAGGTGGTTGGACTGGCAAGCTGTTGGTGGTGCCCATGGATGGCAGCCACTGGACTGGGATGAAGGCCGTGGCGGAGGAGCTGGGTCGCAGGGGCCACACCGTGGTGGTACTGATGCCGGAGATCAGCGTTCGTTTAGACTCTGGTAAACACTTCACAACCAAAACGTTCCCTGTACCTTATGGACGGCAATTACTCGATGAGCTGCAGGCGCGTAATGTTGATGCCATGCGCAGCACACAGGCTCCCCTACTGGAGAGAATCAGCACCAGGATCAGCAACCTAAAAAAGTTTGTGGCCTACCAGCGGGAAACCAGCGAGGCGCTGCTGTTCAACCAAGAGCTGATGGACTTCGTGAGGGAGCAGAAATTCGACGCCGTGCTGTCCAGTCCTGTGGACTGGACGCCACAGCCACGGCCTGCCCTAACCCTCCCTCCTACGTCCCTCGCTTTTTCACCAAGAACTCAGACCGGATGAGCTGGAGCGAGCGGGTACTGAACGTGTTGGTGAGTTTGGTGGAGCCTGCCATGTGCAAGGTGCTGTACTGGACCTTTGAGGATGCGGCGTCCCGCCTCATGCACAGGTCAGTCAGCATGCCGGAGATCCTGAGGACGGGAGCGCTGTGGCTGCTGAGGTACGACTTCGCTGTGGAGTTCCCCAAACCCCTCATGCCCAACATGGTGCTGATCGGTGGATTCAACTGTGCCATCACGAACCCCCTCAGCCCGGTAAGTGCCGCAGACGAACACACAGTCCATCTAGAGTTCAAAGTAAGAAAGCTTGTTTTATGTCTTAGTACGGTGGTGTAGTGGTTAGTATGGTGGTGTAGTGGTTAGTACGGTGGTGTAGTGGTTAGTACGGTGGTGTAGTGGTTAGTACGGTGGTGTAGTGGTCAGTACGGTGGTGTAGTGGTTAGTAAGGTGGTGTAGTGGTTAGTACGGTGGTGTAGTGGTTAGTAAGGTGGTGTAGTGGTTAGTACGGTGGTGTAGTGGTTAGTTTGGTGGTGTAGTGGTTAGTACGGTGGTGTAGTGGTTAGTACGGTGATGTAGTGGTTATTATGGTGGTGTAGTTGTTAGTAAGGTGGTGTAGTGGTCAGTACGGTGGTGTAGTGGTCAGTACGGTGGTGTAGTGGTTAGTAAGGTGGTGTAGTGGTTAGTAAGGTGGTGTAGTGGTTAGTACGGTGGTGTAGTGGTTAGTAAGGTGGTGTAGTGGTTAGTACGGTGGTGTAGTGGTTAGTACGGTGGTGTAGTGGTTAGTATGGTGGTGTAGTGTTTAGTAAGGTGGTGTAGTGGTTAGTAAGGTGGTGTAGTGGTTAGTATGGTGGTGTAGTGGTTAGTAAGGTGGTGTAGTGGTTAGTACGGTGGTGTAGTGGTTAGTACGGTGGTGTAGTGGTTAGTACGGTGGTGTAGTGGTCAGTACGGTGGTGTAGTGGTTAGTATGGTGGTGTAGTGGTTAGTATGGTGGTGTAGTGGTTAGTACGGTGGTGTAGTGGTTAGTACGGTGGTGTAGTGGTCAGTACGGTGGTGTAGTGGTTAGTATGGTGGTGTAGTGGTTAGTATGGTGGTGTAGTGGTTAGTACGGTGGTGTAGTGGTTAGTACGGTGGTGTAGTGGTTAGTACGGTGGTGTAGTGGTTAGTATGGTGCCGGTGGTCCTCCTTCGCAGGAGCTTTTCTCTAATGTGTGGTGTCGGATGTGAGATAGTGGCCCCCAAAGGACGAGATGAATGATGCCACCGTGTACGCTGAAGACTGAGGACTGTTAGGAAGAAGGAGCGTGGTGAATACTGTGGAGGAGGCCACAGGACAAGGCCTGCCAGCAGAGCTTGGCTGAAGCAAGGAAGCCTGGACAGTGCCAGCGGTGAAGACCTGCCAGCAGAGCAGCCCTGTGGTCGGGGCTCCAGCCTACACGTTCAACACACTCGCTGGCATTTAAGAAGTGGTGGACACTAGCAGCCACCTTGCTGTCACCTTCACTGCCACAAGGGATGACATCATGAGCAACATCATGAGGAGTGTCAAGACTGTCTGCTCTAGCCCCCCCCCAATGGAGAGGACTTTGTGAGGTCACTGGGACAGTTGGCCAATACCTGCTCTGTGGTGGTCCTGTGGGGGTCCTGACCATTACAGAGTAATAAAGTATACAAAGAATCAGATGAACTGCAGTCTGTAAGTGGAGGTCCTGTATGGTCAGTGGAGCTGAAAATAAATTGATGTGGGTGATATGACTAAATATATGAAGTTATAATAAGAAATAAGTGCCTTGTCAATTATATTTACTATAAAACCCAGCTGTAAACAATTATCAGCTTAATTTTGACCTGTATTAGTCCTAAACACCATGTTTATGTTATTAATGACCTTTACTCCTATATATATATATATATATATATATATATATATATATATATATATATATATATATATATATATATATATATATATATATGCTTCAATTAACCAGCTGCAGTTCATGCTTTTGCCCACAAGGTGTCAGTGATGTGTAACGATTTTAAAAGCTTTGAGTAATGAACCTGTTTTGAACCAAGAAGATGTGAGATCTTCTGAACGTTCAAGATTAATCCATGTATTCCAAGAACAGGGATGAGAGCACTGTTGCTAACTCCTCAGTGAGGAAAGTCGCTATTGGCTGTGAGATTGAGCACTGTGAGTGTAGTGGGTGGTGGAGTGGTGAGGGTCTGCTCTGACTGTGAGACTGAGCACTGTGAGTGTAGGGGGTGGTGGAGTGGTGAGGGTCTGTTCTGACTGTGAGACTGAGCACTGTGAGTGTAGTGGGTGGTGGAGTGGTGAGGGTCTGCTCTGACTGTGAGACTGAGCACTGTGAGTGTAGTGGGTGGTGGAGTGGTGAGGGTCTGCTCTGACTGTGAGACTGAGCACTGTGAGTGTTGGGGGTGGTGGAGTGGTCAGGGTCTGCTCTGACTGTGAGACTGAGCACTGTGAGTGTAGTGGGTGGTGGAGTGGTGAGGGTCTGCTCTGACTGTGAGACTGAGCACTGTGAGTGTAGTGGGTCGTGGAGTGGTGAGGGTCTGCTCTGACTGTGAGACTGAGCACTGTGAGTGTAGTGGTGGTGGAGAGGTGAGGGTCTGCTCTGACTGTGAGACTGAGCACTGTGAGTGTAGTGGGTGGTGGAGTGGTGAGGGTCTGCTCTGACTGTGAGACTGAGCACTGTGAGTGTAATGGGTGGTGAAGTGGTGAGGGTCTGCTCTGACTGTGAAACTGAGCACTGTGGGTGTAGTGGGTCGTGGAGTGTTGAGGGTCTTTTCTGACTGTGAGACTGAGCACTGTGAGTGTAGTGGGTGGTGGAGTGGTGAGGGTCTGCTCTGACTGTGAGACTGAGCACTGTGAGTGCAGTGGGTCGTGGAGTGGTGAGGGTCTGCTCTGACTGTGAGACTGAGCACTGTGAGTGTAGTGGGTGGGGGAGTGGTGAGGGTCTGCTCTGACTGTGAGACTGAGCACTGTGAGTGTAGTGGGTGGTGGAGTGGTGGGGGTCTGCTCTGACTGTGAGACTGAGCACTGTGAGTGTAATGGATGGTGGAGTGGTGAGGGTCTGCTCTGACTGTGAGACTGAGCACTGTGAGTGTAATGGGTGGTGGAGTAGTGAGGGTCTGCTCTGACTGTGAGACTGAGCACTGTGAGTGTAATGGATGGTGGAGTGGTGAGGGTCTGCTCTGACTGTGAGACTGAGCACTGTGAGTGTAATGGGTGGTGGAGTAGTGAGGGTCTGCTCTGACTGTGAGACTGAGCACTGTGAGTGTAGTGGGTGGTGGAGTGGTGAGGGTCTGCTCTGACTGTGAGACTGAGCACTGTGAGTGTAGGGGGTGGTGGAGTGGTGAGGGTCTGCTCTGACTGTGAGACTGAGCACTGTGAGTGTAGTGGGTGGTGGAGTGGTGAGGGTCTGCTCTGACTGTGAGACTGAGCACTGTGAGTGTTGGGGGTGGTGAGGGTCTGCTCTGACTGTAAGACTGAGCACTGTGAGTGTAGTGGGTCGTGGAGTGGTGAGGGTCTGCTCTGACTAAGACTGAGCACTGTGAGTGTAGTGGGTCGTGGAGTGGTGAGGGTCTGCTCTGACTGTGAGACTGAGCACTGTGAGTGTAGTGGGTGGTGGAGTGGTGAGGGTCTGTTCTGACTGTGAGACTGAGCACTGTGAGTGTAGTGGGTGGTGGAGTGGTGAGGGTCTGCTCTGACTGTGAGACTGAGCACTGTGAGTGTTGGGGGTCGTGGAGTGGTGAGGGTCTGCTCTGACTGAGACTGAGCACTGTGAGTGTAGTGGGTCGTGGAGTGGTGAGGGTCTGCTCTGACTGTGAGACTGAGCACTGTGAGTGTAGTGGGTGGTGGAGTGGTGAGGGTCTGCTCTGACTGTGAGACTGAGCACTGTGAGTGTAGTGGGTCGTGGAGTGGTGAGGGTCTGCTCTGACTGTGAGACTGAGCACTGTGAGTGTTGGGGGTCGTGGAGTGGTGAGGGTCTGCTCTGACTGTGAGACTGAGCACTGTGAGTGTTGGGGGTGGTGGAGTGGTCAGGGTCTGCTCTGACTGTGAGACTGAGCACTGTGAGTGTAGTGGGTGGTGAAGTGGTGAGGGTCTGCTCTGACTGTGAGACTGAGCACTGTGAGTGTTGGGGGTGGTGGAGTGGTGAGGGTCTGCTCTGACTGTGAGACTGAGCACTGTGAGTGTAGTGGGTCGTGGAGTGGTGAGGGTCTGCTCTGACTGTGAGACTGAGCACTGTGAGTGTTGGGGTTGTGGAGTGGTGAGGGTCTGCTCTGACTGTGAGACTGAGCACTGTGAGTGTTGGGGTTGTGGAGTGGTGAGGGTCTGCTCTGACTGTGAGACTGAGCACTGTGAGTGTAATGGATGGTGGAGTGGTGAGGGTCTGCTCTGACTGTGAGACTGAGCACTGTGAGTGTAGTGGGTGGTGGAGTGGTGAGAGTCTGCTCTGACTGTGAGACTGAGCACTGTGAGTGTAGTTGGTGGTGGAGTGGTGAGGGTCTGCTCTGACTGTGAGACTGAGCACTGTGAGTGTAGTGGGTGGTGTAGTGGTGAGGGTCTGCTCTGACTGTGAGACTGAGCACTGTGAGTGTAGTGGGTGGTGGAGTGGTGAGGGTCTGCTCTGACTGTGAGACTGAGCACTGTGAGTGTAGTGGGTGGTGGAGTAGTGAGGGTCTGCTCTGACTGTGAGACTGAGCACTGTGAGTGTAGTGGGTCGTGGAGTGGTGAGGGTCTGCTCTGACTGTGAGACTGAGCACTGTGAGTGTAATGGATGGTGGAGTGGTGAGGGTCTGCTCTGACTGTGAGACTGAGCACTGTGAGTGTAGTGGGTGGTGGAGTGGTGAGGGTCTGCTCTGACTGTGAGACTGAGCACTGTGAGTGTAGTGGGTGGTGGAGTGGTGAGGGTCTGCTCTGACTGTGAGACTGAGCACTGTGAGTGTAGTGGGTGGTGGAGTGGTGAGGGTCTGCTCTGACTGTGAGACTGAGCACTGTGAGTGTAGTGGGTCGTGGAGTGGTGAGGGTCTGCTCTGACTGTGAGACTGAGCACTGTGAGTGTTAGGGGTGGTGGAGTGGTGAGGGTCTGCTCTGACTGTGAGACTGAGCACTGTGAGTGTAGTGGGTGGT
Organism: Megaleporinus macrocephalus; assembly: GCA_021613375.1. Classification (NCBI taxonomy): domain Eukaryota; kingdom Metazoa; phylum Chordata; class Actinopteri; order Characiformes; family Anostomidae; genus Megaleporinus; species Megaleporinus macrocephalus. Next base: position 3,916,763 of record CM038728.1, read on the forward strand.
GGAGTGATGAGGGTCTGCTCTGACTGTGAGACTGAGCACTGTGAGTGTTAGTGGGTGGTGGAGTGGTGAGGAGTCTGCTCTGACTGTGAGACTGAGCACTGTGAGTGTAGTTGGTGGTGGAGTGGTGAGGGTCTGCTCTGACTGTGAGACTGAGCACTGTGAGTGTAGTGGGTGGTGGAGTGGTGAGGGTCTGCTCTGACTGTGAGACTGAGCACTGTGAGTGTAGTGGGTGGTGGAGTGGTGAGGGTCTGCTCTGACTGTGAGACTGAGCACTGTGAGTGTAGTGGGTCGTGGAGTGGTGAGGGTCTGCTCTGACTGTGAGACTGAGCACTGTGAGTGTTGGGGTGGTGGAGTGGTGAGGGTCTGTTCTGACTGTGAGACTGAGCACTGTGAGTGTAGTGGGTGGTGGAGTGATGAGGGTCTGCTCTGACTGTGAGACTGAGCACTGTGAGTGTAGTGGGTGGTGGAGTGGTGAGGGTCTGCTCTGACTGTGAGACTGAGCACTGTGAGTGTAGTGGGTGGTGTAGTGGTGAGGGTCTGCTCTGACTGTGAGACTGAGCACTGTGAGTGTAGTGGGTGGTGGAGTGGTGAGGGTCTGCTCTGACTGTGAGACTGAGCACTGTGAGTGTAGTGGGTGGTGGAGTGGTGAGGGTCTGCTCTGACTGTGAGACTGAGCACTGTGAGTGTAGTGGGTGGTGGAGTGGTGAGGGTCTGCTCTGACTGTGAGACTGAGCACTGTGAGTGTAGTGGGTCGTGGAGTGGTGAGGGTCTGCTCTGACTGTGAGACTGAGCACTGTGAGTGTTGGGGTGGTGGAGTGGTGAGGGTCTGTTCTGACTGTGAGACTGAGCACTGTGAGTGTAGTGGGTGGTGGAGTGATGAGGGTCTGCTCTGACTGTGAGACTGAGCACTGTGAGTGTAGTGGGTGGTGGAGTGGTGAGAGTCTGCTCTGACTGTGAGACTGAGCACTGTGAGTGTAGTTGGTGGTGGAGTGGTGAGGGTCTGCTCTGACTGTGAGACTGAGCACTGTGAGTGTAGTGGGTGGTGTAGTGGTGAGGGTCTGCTCTGACTGTGAGACTGAGCACTGTGAGTGTAGTGGGTGGTGTAGTGGTGAGGGTCTGCTCTGACTGTGAGACTGAGCACTGTGAGTGTAGTGGGTGGTGGAGTGGTGAGGGTCTGCTCTGACTGTGAGACTGAGCACTGTGAGTGTAGTGGGTGGTGGAGTAGTGAGGGTCTGCTCTGACTGTGAGACTGAGCACTGTGAGTGTAGTGGGTCGTGGAGTGGTGAGGGTCTGCTCTGACTGTGAGACTGAGCACTGTGAGTGTAATGGATGGTGGAGTGGTGAGGGTCTGCTCTGACTGTGAGACTGAGCACTGTGAGTGTAGTGGGTGGTGGAGTGGTGAGGGTCTGCTCTGACTGTGAGACTGAGCACTGTGAGTGTAGTGGGTGGTGGAGTGGTGAGGGTCTGCTCTGACTGTGAGACTGAGCACTGTGAGTGTAGTGGGTGGTGGAGTGGTGAGGGTCTGCTCTGACTGTGAGACTGAGCACTGTGAGTGTTGGGGGTCATGGAGTGGTGAGGGTCTGCTCTGACTGTGAGACTGAGCACTGTGAGTGTAGTGGGTGGTGGAGTGGTGAGGGTCTGCTCTGACTGTGAGACTGAGCACTGTGAGTGTAGTGGGTGGTGGAGTGGTGAGGGTCTGCTCTGACTGTGAGACTGAGCACTGTGAGTGTAGTGGGTGGTGGAGTGGTGAGGGTCTGCTCTGACTGTGAGACTGAGCACTGTGAGTGTAGTGGGTGGTGGAGTGGTGAGGGTCTGCTCTGACTGTGAGACTGAGCACTGTGAGTGTAGTGGGTGGTGGAGTGGTGAGGGTCTGCTCTGACTGTGAGACTGAGCACTGTGGGTGTAGTGGGTGGTGGAGTGGTGAGGGTCTGCTCTGACTGTGAGACTGAGCACTGTGAGTGTAGTGGGTGGTGGAGTGGTGAGGGTCTGCTCTGACTGTGAGACTGAGCACTGTGAGTGTGGGGGGTGGTGGAGTGGTGAGGGTCTGCTCTGACTGTGAGACTGAGCACTGTGAGTGTAGTGGGTCGTGGAGTGGTGAGGGTCTGCTCTGACTGTGAGACTGAGCACTGTGAGTGTAGTGGGTGGTGGAGTGGTGAGGGTCTGCTCTGACTGTGAGACTGAGCACTGTGAGTGTAGTTGGTGGTGGAGTAGTGAGGGTCTGCTCTGACTGTGAGACTGAGCACTGTGAGTGTAGTGGTGGTGGAGAGGTGAGGGTCTGCTCTGACTGTGAGACTGAGCACTGTGAGTGTAGTGGGTGGTGGAGTGGTGAGGGTCTGCTCTGACTGTGAGACTGAGCACTGTGAGTGTTGGGGGTGGTGGAGTGGTGAGGGTCTGCTCTGACTGTGAGACTGAGCACTGTGGGTGTAGTGGGTGGTGGAGTGGTGAGGGTCTGCTCTGACTGTGAGACTGAGCACTGTGAGTGTTGGGGGTGGTGGAGTGGTGAGGGTCTGCTCTGACTGTGATACTGAGCACTGTGAGTGTAGTGGGTGGTGGAGTGGTGAGGGTCTGCTCTGACTGTGAGACTGAGCACTGTGAGTGTTGGGGGTGGTGGAGTGGTGAGGGTCTGCTCTGACTGTGAGACTGAGCACTGTGAGTGTAGTAGGTGGTGGAGTGATGAGGGTCTGCTCTGACTGTGAGACTGAGCACTGTGAGTGTAATGGGTCGTGGAGTGGTGAGGGTCTGCTCTGACTGTGAGACTGAGCACTGTGAGTGTTGGGGGTCGTGGAGTGGTGAGGGTCTGCTCTGACTGTGAGACTGAGCACTGTGAGTGTAATGGGTCGTGGAGTGGTGAGGGTCTGCTCTGACTGTGAGACTGAGCACTGTGAGTGTAGTGGGTGGTGGAGTGGTGAGGGACTTTTATTATTGTCCTCACCTCGAGCTCTCCCTCTGAAAAAAAAAACAACAACACTTCCTCACTCTCAGTGGCCTCCGTGGGGGAGTGGTTAGGAAGTCAGTTCTCCTCCCTCGAGTCAAAAGTAACCCTTCCTCATGTTTTTCACTCTTTTGTCTTCCTCTCACTACCTGTCTTAATTGTTCTGCGCTTGGAGGTAGCCCCTGGGTCTTCTGGGGGGTTACCCTGTAGCGTTTTTGACTGCTTACATTTCATTAATGTCAGTAAATTTGAGAGCTGAAGTGTTGATGTGTCGTCAAACTGTTCTGCAGATGATGTGTAACCATCACATTCTACATCTCCAACCTATATGGTGGAAAATTACAGAAAGTCAACAGTGAAGTCATTAGCTGGGAATCAAACCCAACTTCAAAGTATCAACTGTTCTAAAACGGAGTCTTGCCACTACCCTAGAAAGTAGAGATGGACCGATCAGCGTTTTTGAGCTGGATTCCCATCACCTTTCAGCGCGATCGGCCGGAAGCTGATACCGATCGAGGGCGGGGCTACGTGTAGTTATTAGCGAAAGTAAGTCATGAAACATGGTCTGAACTGGTTTATTACCATTTTTAATGAGCTTAGTGAAACAACATAATATTTGTAACAAAATTAGCAGAAAATAAACAAAGTAAATCAAACAAATATCCTCAATACTGCAATCATTCAATTTAAAACCCTTAATTTAAAACAAAAAAAGTTAAATAAATACATCCAGTCATGAAACGCAGACTGGTTATTTTAAACAAAGAAAAACTGTAATCAATAAATGTAGATCTTGAATTGTTGCACATGCTGTGAACGCAAACTGTTCTCGCGAGGCCGCCGCCTTAGTCCGTCTGTCACAAATGAAAGGATATGTATTTCCACCTAGTGGTTCAGATAGGAATTGCAACCTGACCAGAGGGGGTTTCAACGAAACGCTAGCTGGAATTTAAGCTCATTTGTTTAACGCCATCGATTCATAGCCGATCAATCTTTCCATCTTTACCAGAAAGATACCGCGGACTTGTTTACCTGAGAAAAAGCACTTTTATTGATGTCAGTGCTGTGTAGTTTTTTTGTGCTTTTGTGGTGAACGACTGTAAAGCTGTTTTACATGTTGACTTATTTTTGTGTCCTACAGATCGTCCAGATTCATCAGGAACGAACAGTAACTCTAGAAACAGTGACGTCAAAAAAAGACCAGACACTATTTTGCTTTTCTTTGTGTTTCTAATGGGACGCTCTCTGCTGTACGCCTGAGCTCTGCTGTGTAGCTAGTACTGTACTGAATGGACAAGTATAACTGGAGCTCAGGGTTGATTCACCTCTCCTCTGTTAACCGTCCAAGCTCACTTCTTGACACGCCTACAGCAGATTCTGACACTCACTCCCGGACTCCATTTCCCAGAGTGCACATCCCAATGATGTCATGCCTAGATGTTCTCATCCAACCAATCACAAATTCCACGCAGCTGTTTATCATGTAGATTCTATATAAGCCACACACACACACTTTTTTACTGTGTTTCTGATTGTCTGTTCTGGTTTTTGGTTTGCTTTGTTTCTCGACTTCACTCTCTTTCGATATTTCCCTCTCTGGTTCTGTTTGTCAGTGTTTCTCTGCTCTTAGGTTTTGACTTCCCTTTCGTCTTTTCGACTTTCCTTCTGATTCTCCCTTAAGACTTGTTTGCCTAGATCTCTGATCTTCTGGTTAAGACCCTATGCCTGTTTCCTGGTTTATGATTTTCTCTTGCCCCCTCGTAGTGTCTGTTTGTATATTGCTGCTTTGTCTCACTGCTGCTGATTTTGTAAATGAAGCCTGTTTGACCTGTAGCTCTGCAAGCGTTGCGCCAAGTTCTTTGTTTATGACACTTCTATCCAGGTGGGAATGGATATTTAAGGCTGAACCAACTCCAAAAAGCGTTACAACTTACAATATAATTATATTATATAAAAATGAATACAACATTTGTCACTGCTGAAAATAACTGTGAATGTTTGTGGTTTCTGGTTCTGCTGCTGTTCGTCTCTGTTTGTGGTCTATTCGAGGCTAAAGCACACCCAGCAAATATTCTATTCTATTCTGTTTAGTTAACTTTACATCGTCTGGGGAAAGAAGTGATGAGCCAGAATGAAAGGAGAGAGAACATTTTAGACTCTTTTGTTTTTGTTCATTGGTGTCAGTCTGGTCAGTGAGCTTTGATCTTTTCTCTAACAAAAACGAGGTCAAGTGTAATGCAACAACCACAAATGCAGCAGCTGCAGCGTTTACCGTTTAAGCTTTATGACTAATTTCTCACACACACACACACACACGCACACACACACACACCCACACCCACACACACCCCTACAACCTAACATGCATGGTTTGGACTGAGGAAGGGAACTGGAGCAAGTTTCTAACACCACAACAACCGTTATCATAAATAATTACAGGACAATGTTTTGTCTAAGTCTAGTCTTATAAACAGGGGACCCTGCCACATGATCAGGCCATCAGATGGCGTCAATGCCACATGTAATATTTCAAGATGATTAAATATGGCAACGCATCAACAAACAAAAAAACATTTTAAACTAACAATTAAATTTGTACATCACTGCATGTAATTTCACTTCAGTGAAAATTTAACTGCATGTAATTTCACTTTAGTTTAATTTGAAGTTCAATTTAAAAGTATTATTACACAAGATTTGCCTGAAGTGTATAATTATATATAATAAGTATATTTTTTTAATGCTGAATTATATAAGAGATCTGTAAATAGTTTAAAATAAATGTTGAGGAATCTGTACCGTAGTGTTTCATTACTCTGTACCAAGAAAAACTACAAACAGCCCTTTTTTATTAGACCTTAGACAGATCTCTGATTACTAAATTAGTTTTAAAAATGTATCTGCACAGTAAAACGTTAAATACGAACCTTGAAAAGCGCTGGAAGCTCCTTGTTACCGATGCTTAAGAGTGTTTTCGCGTGGGAAGAAACTCAACTCATCAGCTCCTCTGAAGCACATCCAGTCTCTGTGGTTAACGTTTCACTCTGCTTGCTGATACATTGGCTTTCTACTATTTTCAGTTAAATAAAGGGTTTAAAGGATTTGCTCATCATTGTATTCTGTTATTATTAAGATTTTGCATGGCGTCCTCACATTTTTGTGGTTGTAGGTTCAATAAATAAACGCAGGGCTGGACTGGTAATCTGGCGCACTGGGCACAGTGCTCAGGGGCCGATGCTGGATATAGGATGAAAGCAGCCCCACCCTTTCTCTGCGTGGTCCGCCGTAACTTCCGCTAGTTTCAGTATTGTGCGTGTGTTAAAGGAGAGGCCACATGGAGAAACCGTGTCACTGTAGATGAAGAGCATCGCTGTAGATGAAGAGCATCGCTGTAGATGAAGAGCGTTGCTGTAGAGACGCAGGCTTTTGAAAGTGAACCAGAGGGACAGAGTGAGCAGGAGAGTGTAGTACGTAAGCCTCTATGCTGCGGTTCAACATGTTTTTAAAAACACTCAAACAAGTGAAATAACAGATCTTAAAACTGATAAATGATAAAAGCTTTGTAATTTAAGTTTTACTAAAGTAAGTGTATAAAAGTATTATTAGTAAAAGCTATGTCCACAGTAGACAGTGTCAAATGCTGTTGCATGAGTTTACAAAGCAGCCCTGTCTGTTTTTAGTCTGATCCAAATGCAGTTTATAGCTTTTTAAAGGAGGAGCAGCTTTTAACCTGAAAAATTAGAATTGAGCTGCAATATTAGGGAAATTCAGTAAATACATATGAGTAGACTAAAGTGCTAGAACTACAGTATGTGTAAACTTAATTATTTGCTTTCCACAGTGGTTATTTGATACGCTTCTAAAGTAATGATTAACTGTAAATTTCTAGTAAGGGTAAAAGTTATGCTTTTTAAATATTATGCTATTATTTGATAATTAATATATGATAATAATAAAATACATTCCTTCGTGGAACACATACATAAATTACTGGTCGACTTTGCTCCGCTAATTATGACGGGCCGGTCTAAGCCAAAAATGCCAGGGCCGATTTTTTTGTCCCAGTCCAGCCCTGAATAAACTCAATGTGTCACCACCACTGTGAAGAATCTTGGTTTGGAAAGCTTCCCTAGAACTAAGAATTGAGACAATAATGACAAAAAACAGATTTGATTTCTGTTTGTTTAAATTTCCCAGAAAATCTGCTTGCTTGCACTGTACACCAATGTCGCCATCTAGTGGACCACACAAGTTTTAACATCTCCAGCACAAGCTTAAAGTAGAATTCCACCAACTTTCTTTATTATATCACCAACTTCTTATTATTTAATCAATGATATGTAGTAGTTCAGGCCATGAGATGAACTGGCGACCTTTTCATGATGTACCCTGCCTACGCCCGATGATGCTGGGATTGGCAGTAGCCCCCGACTAACAGGATAAAGTGGAAGATAATGGATGGATGGATGGATGTAGTAGCTCGGAGTAGTTTGATGTATAAAGAAACCGAAACTGTTCTCTTCATAGTGGAGGTGATACAACTCCAAATCAGAAAAGGGTGCATTTGCAACATTACAACATTGTTGTTCCTTTGAAGTTTTAAGGTGTGCAGCAGTGGGTGGCGGCTCTTCGTCGTCACATTTTCTATCCGGTTTCCATGTTTCTGTTTCCAAGAGGCTGCATGTACAGAAAGAGAAGCAGTGGCCTGAGTACTGATCCTTGGGGGAAACCATATTTTACTAGTGTACGGTCATCTTTAATAACAGCAAGTTTTAATGATTTAGGTAAATATTCAAGACTGAGGGACGAGTTTATTATAGAGAGCAGAGGTTTAACGACACAGGGACAGTTTTGTAGGTACTGCATCAAGAATGCATGTACATGTTTTGGATGAGCTAATCAGTGAGACTAATACATTCTGATGGATAAGGCTAAAAGATAGCAGTTGGAGTTTTGGGCTGGCAAGGCACGTATCCTGTTGTATTAATCCTATTGGCAGATTTTGGATTTGTAGTCAAATATTCTCTATTTTACTGTTGAAGAATCAGACAGCTGTTGTATGTTGTTTGAATATCATCTTCAAACTGTTTAATGTTGCCAGTTAGTTTAGATATGGTGGAAAACAGGACCTTAGGATTATTTTGCTGTTCTCAGTTAGTGCTGAGAAATAGGAAGCTCTGGCTGCGTTTAGGGCACGCTTATATTCTCTGACGCTATGGCCACTTTATTAGAAACACCTACCTTGTACCTGCACTACCTGGCCATTGTATTAAAAATATCTACCTTGTATTTCCACTAACTGGCCACTTTATTAGAAATACCCACCTTCTACTTTCACTAACTGGCCACTTTATTAGAAACACCCACCTTGTATTTCCACTAACTGGCCACTTTATTAGAAACACTCACCTTGTATTTCCACTAACTGGCCACTTTATTAGAAACACTCACCTTGTATTTCCACTAACTGGCCACTTTATTAGAAACACTCACCTTGTATTTCCATTAACTGGCCACTTTATCAGTGTAACTGTTTCTACATCCTGTACCAAAAGGACAGGGCCCCAAGTTCGTTCTGTAGTTAGGGAACCCAGATTATTCCTGGTTCACACTACATGACTGGTCAGCAATACAGGGTCTCAAATTACACGACTAACTCTGGAGAATCGCCGACTCATCTGGCTTCACGAGAACACATGAGAACGCATGCGAGAGCTAGCGATACCACGTAGAACATACACCATTTCCAAAACGAACAGCAACAAACCAGCTTTGTTACTGTGCTGATCTACAAGAAAGAAGAAAAAGGTACGAAGATGGATAAAGACACAGGGCCAGCAGGGACTGTCTGTTCTGCAGAGAGCTGGAGGTAAATATTTAATATTTTATCAATGAAAACGTTTCGCACAGCCGCAGAGAGATTGTGTGACCGGTGACACGGTTCTCTCTCTACGTGATCCCATTTACTGTAGCTAGATGCTGCTCTTGACTTACAGTAGCCGACTGGCCTAGATATTAAACATGCTAGATATTTGCTGGGCGTCTGCGATTAGTCGGCGAGCGTCTTTCAGCCGTTCATACTACACGATTGAGCGAGCGCCAAGTGGTCGACGATTTACCTCCGAGCAGAGGTTTTTGTCAGCGATCTGCAAAATACTGTCTGCGACTGAAAAACCAGGCTAAAATCGTGTAGCGTGAACTAGGCATTAGCAGACAAATAGCTTATCCAGTGACCAGAGACTTAAGCTTAAAAGTACATATATTTATTTTCAGCTGTAGGAACGAAAAATTTTAAAAATAAAACATTTACTGCAACATTAAATGTAAGCCACGTGTGCTTGAAGAATAAAAGAATATGATTTAAAGAACAAAAATAAATAAACTAAAATTTGAAATGTCCTTAGTTCACTTAATACCGCTCACAAAATGACCTGAAACTCTTGAAATTACATCAGGTGGTGGGAAAGTGAGGTGCTGGCGTTGTGAAACACACTGCATTGTGGGTAGTGTAGTGTGTGTAGTTGTAGTCACCAGGTGTTTGTTTTGCAATAAATGGCAAGTACTCGTTGCAATACGACTTCGACTCGCGATATTTTTGGGTATTACCTCAAAACAGGTCAACAACTCGGCTCGTCCTGGCCCTGGAGCTGGCTGGAGAAAAGCAGCCCCCCTCGAGTCGTCGCGACCACGGTCGGGAGGCAGTAGCGGGGAAAGGTAACACAGGTGCTCACAAACAGACAAAACATTAGCCCCAGTACAGTTTTACTCAATATCAATAAAACTAAAGCCGACATGACAAAACTAAACAATCCCCTCTGCAGGCCTGATAACTTGGTCCCAACTTGCTCAGTGCACTCACAGCCTCTCTGGACCATCTCACCGTGAGAAGCTAAGCTGAGCTGAAAGTGGCGGGAAAGGTGGCAGAGGGCGGACTCCAACGATGTTCGTCCGGAGGTCTGTGATGCTAACCGGGGTAGAGGTTCTCCAACGTGGCTCTCAGAGAACCCTCGAACGTGATCTGGGTAGTTGGTGGAGCTATCTGAGAGGAGAGCGTCGTCTTGACGACGGTTCACTTTTCCAGTTCTCCACCGCCTAGTGCGTAGCGGTTAGCGGCTAAGCTAACGCGGCTAGTGCTAGCTACTACGGTGGAGCAAAGAGTTATACAAACGTTTTCACCGCCTGATACGGCAGTAAAATAATTATTAAATCCGAATTAATACTGGTACAAGTACTCACATTAAAGTATTTACACACAGCTGGGCTGGAACAGGACCTCATCTCTTAAAACTACCGGAGCTCGGAGTTTAGCCAGGCTTTCTCTTCAGGTCCCTATCGGGGAGCGCGTGCACCCCTCCTCCCCGCGCTCGTTCAGAACGCCCCAGCCAATCAGATGCCAGGAAACCCAAACAGACATTTAGACTAGCCAACAGAAACAGACTTGGTTATATTTTATTTTTTTACATATACAAACAAAACCATAGTAAACTTATATACACTCTCTAATATCTTTACAGGTTTGTTTAAATATCAACTATAACCTTTATAACTTATGTTTTAGCTTTTTAGCCTACGGCACTGACTTCTTTACAGCACTGACTTCTTGAATATTTTTAAATTGAATGTTATTTTAAATATAATATTAATTTAATATTTAATAATTATTATTAAATACCTATCTTGTTTTTCCACTAGCTGCCCACTTTATTAGAAAACCCACCTGGTACTTTCTTTAACTGGTCTTTTTATTTGAAAACCGACCTTGTATTTCCAATAAGTGGCCACTTTATTGGAAACAAATATCTTGGATTCTCACTAACTGGTCAAATGTGACCGCTGCTAAAGGGCTTAATGGAAAACATTCAGTTTAAGTCCACTAGATGACGACATTGTCTTATAATATTAAAATATACATAGGGCTATATTAGAAATACCTATCTCGTTATTCCACTACCTGGCCACTTTATTAGAAACACCTACCTTGTTTTTCCAGTCACTGGTCACTTTATTAGAAACACACACCTTGTACTTCTACTAACTGTCCACTTTATTCAATCAATCAACCTTTATTTAATCTCGGAAATAAATTGAATACATTATTAGAAACACTTACCTCGTACTTCCATTAACTGGCCTTTTTATTAGAAAACCCACCTTGTATTTTCACTAACTGGCCACAACTGCTCAAATGTGTCCACTGCTAAAGGACTTAATGGGAAATATTTAGTTTAAGTCCACTAGTTGGCGACATTGTCCTAACTTAAACTCACATAAAGGCTGAACTAGTAAAGAAATAGAGGTATGTCACTATGACAGCATGTGGATGTGGAGCCCTACTGGCAAAAACACTTTGTTTACCCTGCAATGACTGATTTATCCAGATATTCGGTTTTATACTTAAAAGAAAAACTGAAGGTGTGTTTTGCTAAAATCTTAAGGACTTTATTGTGTGTAATGCACAAATAGAGGCCAAACTCTGCCAATCATTTGGGTTGTATCTGCTAAATGGTCAGTGCTGACCTCACTTCATTGCACTTTCTAGCAAACACACAACACACCAAACCGTTTTTGAATACATGTGGAAATCAGGTGGGGTTGTTGGGGACTCTTCCCCCCGTCTCCTCAATCTGCAGAAGGTGGTTCTCAGTGCTCAACTGACTTTTCTCCATTGTGAACTTGGTTTGTTAATTGCTTTAGAAGAGCCTGTGGAGTCTGGAGGATTACAGAAAGCAGTAAGTCTGAATTTATATCATTACTTCATTACTACCTGATTAACTGTGTATTATTAATCTGATAATAACCCTTAGCATGATCAGTCTGGTTATGGGAAGGTTATTATTAATGTGATGGACAGTTATTCATACAGACCGACTTAAAAGACATCAGATGTAGAAATAATGAAAGGACAGATGGTGCTTTAGGGGAACTACACTGGTATTGTAAACTGGTCTTTGATGTTCTACATAGCAGGTATGTGACTTTGTTTCAGGTGAAAAATGTCCAGAAGCAGTTTTACACCATTTACTCCCGCCAACAAACCTGGCCCTTACAGAAAATAAGTATACTTAAAATTCATTTTATTAAGTATATTTTATTCAGTTACTATACTAATATCATTGTACTAGTAGTACACTTGTATATGTACTATTTTAATACTTCTTGGGACTAAATTGGCCCACTTTCTAGTTTTTAAAAGTATACTTTTAAGTACACTTTAAGTGTAAGAGTAGTAAACCAAGTATAAACTAGTTTACATCTTTTGTACTGTAACTACTCTAAAAGTAATCTTAAGGGTTTACTGTTAGTTTACTAGCTTGTAAGTTTTCTTTAAGTGAACTTAACATAATACTTATAATTTACTGCTTATATTATTGTTGTACTTTAAAGTATATGACTAGGTTTAAGAGTTTTTTCTACTTAAAATAGAACTTAACCACGTTTACGTACTCACCAGTGGACACACGTAAAATAAACAAGACACACTCAGATTATAAACATATTAGTATCTTTATAAATCTTTATAAATCAAATTTTAAATAAATATTGTACTGGATGTGTTTTTGTGCAGAGCAAGAATACTTACTTCTACTATCTCAATCAAAAGATTAAGTACAAGTAAAAACCAAATATACTTAGACTGTTCTATACTTGTCAGTATAACCCCAGCATACTTAAGTATAACTGTGTTTAGTATATCACTGAGAAGTACATAAAAAGTAAACTGAAAGTATACTTACTTCCTTTTAGTTTAAAAGAAGTAAACTAATGGTACACTTGAATAAAGAATTTTTTGTAAGGGTATCTAGAGTTAGGGTTAGTGTTAGGGTTATTTTATGCGGAGAACAATCGGAGAAGATGCGACAACACAGAGGAAAACTGTGTGAAGATTCATTAGAAGGTGTTAAAGTTATTAGAGAAATTTGAAATATAGTTATCCTGATTTAAGTCTACTTCATGTCAGTCAATTACAACCCAACCATTCTGATCTTGCATAAGTTCAGATGAAGTAATACGGGAGATGTATGTAAAGCAACACCACATTTTAATTATGATATATAATGGCAATTGAAGCAAACAAAACTTTAACATACAATACAAATTGAAATGATATTAGTTAATGTGATCAAAGTGTTTTGATGTTTGCATATAAATGATGTGTTTAATATTACAGGAGCCTGAAGGTTTACAAGTGGACCAGCTCTCAATGCCAGCTGTTGTGGACTTGGGAGCTTCTGAAAGTGATGGTTTGAAGGTCACTGGTATTGTTATTGAAGGGGTGCAGGTTCTCACAGAACTGAAAGATGTTGCCACAGCTCATGCTGTCCTCTTTGGCCTGACATATTAACCCAACTTTAGTTATCCCATCCAGCTGAAACACACCTTTGAGGTATTCCAGAAACGTTTTTAGAGACTGATGCTTTTAAACTTGCAAAGCCCAGTCCCTCTAGAAATTACTGCCTGAAACACAACTGCTCTTTTAAGAAGGCCTGCATCCAGAGGCATAAAGTATTAAGCTTCTCAAAGGCCGACTTTGTAGTATACACATTAGCTCAAGTGTCAGTGAATTATGTTATAATCTGTGGCAAGATTCATTACTGACTGATGTTATTTTTGCATTTGATTTTTATTTCTTGGATGGTTGAGTTTTTTTTCCTGTCGAAGTCCAGTCCATTGAACACATTACTTGAATCAAGACCACTGAAGAACAGAGTAATAAAGTATACAGAGAAACAGATGAACTACAGTCTGTAAGTGTAGAACTACAAACTGCTCCCATACGGTCAGTGAGCTAAAAAAAAAAAAAAGAGTGTAGATCTAAGGAGATGATTATAGTGGTCAGTTGTTGGAATGTTTAATGTTTAAGCTGAGTTTCAAAAATTTAAAGGAACAGTTTAGACATTGCCTTCAATGGGCCAATGAATCTTGTGTACTTGTATATATTTTAAGATTACTTTTTGATGTTCTCTCTGTTTTTGTTTTTTCAGTAACTGAATATATATATTTCAAAAATACATTTCCTCCAAGTCAGATGTTGATGGACATTTATGTTGAAGTAACTGAATCAAGGAATTAAGATTTTCTATAGCACTGTTTGAGTCCATGAAGCTTTTATTTGAATACTGTTCACAGTGACTTAAAAATAAAGTAGTTTTCTGAGCTTGTTGGGTCCTTTTTTCCTTTTCACATGTTCCATTTACGGCTGTTCATACTGAATGGTTAAATTTAAGATTAAATTAACTTAATATGCATGGTTATATTTTATCGATAATATTGCTTGTAATCTGTTGTCTTAATTTTACTGAGTAAATGTGGCTAATTGTGCTGTAAAGTCCACTTAATTTTATTAGTGCTATTTCTACTTTGCACTTTGAACATACTCAATATTCATGTGTTTGAAATGAATCAATTTATTTATTGTATTTACTTTTACTCAAATTTAACTAGTGATATAAAAGTGAAAAAAATCATGTTTTTACTCAAACCCAGGACTAGTAAAATTTGCTTATTATTATTGCTTGTGGTTTATTGCCTCAATTTTATTAAGTAAATGTAGGGAAGCATTTTTTACAGTGTGAGTAGATTAAAATATGGCAATGAAATATTCTCTGTACATTGACTGCAGGATTATTTCTGCTGCAATGTTTTGTAATTTGGAGTGGTATTACTGTATTGTCCTGAAAGAACAGTTAATATCTTCTAGACAGTAGAGGTTTATTGTTATTTATAATATCCAATGTATTTAAGCCACATATGCCACAGGCCAATACAGTTTTCAAGTATGTTTAAGTTAAAAAATTACGTTTAAATTCTGTTTAAGTTTAATTTTCAGTTACTATATGCCAAATGTCTCGGTAAAAACATATGAAATATATTACCTTTTCATTAAAAGAGTTCTTCTTTTATTCATGTTCTCCTTGTATGTTGAATAACTAGATATGGTGGTAAAGTAAGTGGCAAGTTGTGATGAGCGAAGAACTCAATCAATACTGATCAGCAAATGGTGTCACCAATAATTGAAATGACTATAAAGGTTTTGACCAGCAGGGGGGGTTGTGTGCACACCTTTTTTGAACCAGCTGGATGAAAAGCTTCAAGACTTCATGAGGCTTCACCTGGCCGTCCCTAACTGTAATTACACATATTTGTATTGGTTAATTTTACAATTGAATGCCATGTGCTCTGGAACAAAGTCAAAAAGGATCATCCTGATAGCAGCTGTTACTCTGTGATGCACCATAAAAGCTTTAAGATGTTCTATCCAGGTACATCAACAAGACAAGCAGGGTGCTGGTGATGGATGGTTTGGCCTGCACTCCTGACCGTCCCTGATAGAAAATGTGACAGTGAAGACCCCCCTACTGCTGCACACCTTAAAACTTAAAACTTAAACAACAGTTTTGTAAAGTTGTAAATGCTTTACTCTTCCAACAATTTGAAAATATATAATATAATAATTAAAAGGTGATTATTTCAAAAAATAAATCAAATATCAAATAATGTGTTACAAATAATATTTTACAGATCATTGTTGAAAATAATCTGTATCACCTCCACTGTAAAGTAAACCCAATTTCTTTTTTTCATCAAACTACTCTGAATGACTCTGTTTACATATCATTGAGTAAGTGATGCAATAGTTGTGATGCTTGTGCTGGAGATGTTAAAACTTGATGTTGTCCACTAGACAGCGACACTGCCCTTCAGTTCAGAGAGGACAGGCCTCAAATTCAAACTGCTGAAACCTGTCCTACATCAGAACATCCACTCAGAGATGCTTCTACACTAAAGTATTTCCACAGTGAGCAAACTGTGAAGCTCAGGAATCCCAGTTCAGTGAAAGTTCTCTTCAGACTGTTCAGATGTTTAATGTCATCTCACAGTAACGTTCATTAATCTAAACCTCGCTCATTTGGGACCAATGACAACCAATACTATGCTAATAAAATAGTTATATAACAATAATATAAACAGTAAGTCAGAAGTCATGTTTAAAAATAATAAGACAATATAACAATGAATCTTTGTTATATCAGTCAGTCACCTGAGGTATTAATTAGAGATCAGCGTTTTTGAGGCCTATTCCGATCGACGATCACCTTTTATACCGATCGAGGGCGGGGCTATATGTAGTTATTAGCGCAAGCAAGTCATGAAACATGGTCTAAACGGGTTTATTACCGTTTTTAACCAGCTCATATGAAACAGTATAATATTTTGTACAATATTAACAGTAAATAAACAAAGTAAATCAAACAAATATCACCAATACTGTAATCATTACATTTAGACCCTTAATTTAAAACAGCAATCCATCAACTGCTGATCTTCAGATACTAAACTAACCTAGAATGTTGTTCCCTTTTATACTCACTTATTAGTAGAATGCTTTTCAGCTGTGCATCACAATTGATCAAGAGTGTCCTAACAACCAATTAGTCCAATAACATCCTTAACTTGGATTGGCAGCCGTACCAGGAGATTTAGACAGAGGACTGAGAATTGCTGATAATAGGACTATATGTAAAATAAGCCTCTATACAAAAATAGAGTTTAATACAAACATTTTTATTCTTTAAAAATCATCTGATACACTGAAAATTGCATGAATTGCATGAAAATTGCATGAAATTAAATTCTAAAGTCATCCTAAACTTTTGAGTGGTAGTGTGTATATATATATATATATATATATATATATATATATATATATATATATATATATATATATATATATATATAAAATCTATAATATATAAATAATTATAATATAAATAATATATATAAAATATATATATATATATATATATATATATATATATATAAAATCACAACCAGAGTCAACACTGGTGCTGTTTCCACCACTGGAGACGCTTTTGGAGAGGAAAGGTAGGAAGTTTGATGCTGAAGGTTTCTTCTAGACTGGTACGGAGTGAAGAGTGATAAGGGGGGACTCTGTGTCCATCCTGATAATCTAATCATGCTGAATTTTGGTGAATTGGAATTTCCATTCCAGACAGTACGAGCACACTGGGTGGTGTTTTGTTTTTGGGAAGCTGCAGTTTAACCGTCTTAACCGTCTTTCTGTTGATGCCCAGTTTTGGTTCCTCATGTTTTCAGAGTTTAGAAGGTTAGTTCGGCTCTCGTGCTAAGGTCAACTGGAAGTTGTTTATTGAATCATTTGCAGGACTTCAGTGTGTCTGGTTGACCTTCTGCTAGTAAACGGAACCGGACTCATAAATAAATAACCAGTTAAATGACCCTTTACTACGTTTACTATGTTTACTGTGTTTTGTTTATTCCCCGCAAGGTCCACTTTTGACATTTGACAGGTTTTATGTACCAAACATGGCCACCATTCATGACCAGTTTCCAGCCCCTGTCTTTATCCCTTACAATAAAACATGGTTTTGTTGCTGTACCTTCAAAACTGAGATCCAGAGATCCATCATCATTTTTGATAGTCTGACCCTAAAAAAAACACGTCTTTTGCAAATTGATTCTAAACCACATTTGGAAGTGGTTTGAAATGTGATTCCAATCAGATTTTAACAGATGCGTCTTAGTCTGGATGCTCTGGATGCTTGAATCAGATTTCTACAAACAATTCAATTCAATTTAACTTTATTGTTATTATACATGTACGGGGGGTACACAGTATAATGAAATGCAGTAGGGCAACATCTCCGGTGTGTAAACATTACATTTAGAAAATAAGGTGCAAAGACAATAACCATAAATAGATAATACAAATATGGGCAAACAGAAAATACAATGAATACACAATACAATACAACAGACTATAGACAATAAAGACAGTACAATAGAATCAGGTGGTGTAAGTGTATTGTTCTTGGTCCATAAAGTTCTGTAACAGGAATGTTAGAGTCCAGCGTGGTGGTCATGGTCTTGCGAGAGCGGCGTCCAGTTTCAGTTCTTGAATATGGTGGTACAGGCTCACACGTTCTGATATCTCCTACCAGATGGCAGTGGGTGGAACAGGAAGTGCCGGCAGTGTGTGGTCTGTGCTGATGCTGCTGATGCTGCTGACTCTGCTAAGGCATCTTCTGTCATAGATAGATGTATGGGTGGAAGGACAGCTGCAGTGATGGACGGGGCAGTTTTCACCACCTTTTGCAGGGCCTTTCGATCTACAGCAGTGGAGCTGCCGTACCAGACTGAGATGCAGCTGGTCAGGATGCTCTCCACTGTAGATCTGTAGAAGTTGCAGAGGAGTTGATGTGGCAGGTTGGCTCTCCTCAGCCTCCTGAGAAAATGGATGCGTTGTTGGGCTTTTTTGTTGAGGTGTGATGTGTTCAGTGTCCAAGTGAGATTCTCAGATATGTGAACTCTGAGGAATGTGTCTGTGCACCATTCTGTGGAGTTCCACCTCCTCAATGATGATGTCAAATGGACTGACAGAAGTGCTGACATCTGCTAGTTACTGACACTTGTGTCGCTACCACAGCAGCCCATGAAGACAGGTTGGTGATGCCTAGACACACAAATACGAATGACATCTGATTTGACAAACAAATCCAATTTGCCTGTGGTCTGTTCACAGCCTCAGAGGCTGCCTCAGAAGTAAAACCTCAACATAAGTAGGTGGTTATGTGTAAATGAGTTGGTTCCTGTCACCTTTTGGCAGCATTGTTTTATAGTTTTTGCACTTTATTGACTGCTGAACATTAAAACTTAAACTTTATAAAGTGAGGGAAGTTCAGTTTTCCATGATACGAGCCCTTAAAACTAAGAAACATCCAGGTGATTACATGATTGTGTCACTTCACCCTGAAGTCCAGTCCTGGAAGGCCTGATTCCTGCTCATTGTTCCATCTCAAACACTCCTGATTCTACTCATCTCTTAACTGTCAGGTTTAGTTGGGGTATTATGGCAGGGACACTCTTCAGGTTATGTTGCCTGAAACCTACAAGAACAGTCCCATATGTGTCAAAACACAGCAGTCTTTGGGCCACATGAGTTCAGCCTATTAGATAGACATATTAATAGCCAAAACTTAATTAAGTCTCCATGTTACAATTAAATAGGCTTCTTGTACTGACTGTTCACTTTATTGGGGACTTTTACTTTGAATTTTATCATTTTGTCCATTTATATCATATCAGCTCCGTCTACTCTACAGGTTCACCACATATTGGCACAGTTAGACCTACTGCTGCATAGTTTATGATACAAGTGTATTGAAATAATAATAAATACACCAGAACAGCTGCTGATCACCAAGTGTTTCGGTGACCAGGATATGGAGCTGAATCTAAACATAGCGGTGCTCCTGTAGCTTGAAATACGAATGTTGTCCGTCATCCAAAACAGGCGGTTCTAAAAATTAAAAGCAAACAGAATTAATTAGATATAATTTATTAGTTTTAGAAAAGACAGAAAAATTATACTTTTCATATTTTTTGGTTTTAATTTGTCTGAATATTTATTATCCGGCTTTACGTCACGTAGAACCGTTATATGCGCATGCGCTGCTTAAAGGATTTGTAACACAATTTAAGGCCTGGAGGTGTTTTTTTTTGTTTTATTTCTTATAAATTATTTAAACTAACAGCCAAAGGGACAAAATGAGGTAAGCATCTTGTAAGAGGTATCAGGTGATGCTAGGGACCATTTGTGGATAAAGGCTGATGTTGGTGTGGCCTTGTTTTGGGGAATTCCTCTCAGAGGAGCTAACGATGCTAACCGGAACTCCCAAAATAACAAAATAACTAATATCAGTGAAATTAACTTCAGTTGGTAGGTCAGCTATAATGAAACATAGCAAAGCAGGATTTATTCCACATTACACTGTATTTAGGTCACGAATAGCTGGTTAGTTGGTCAAAACACCTCAGAGTAGCTAAACTAGGTAGTCCGTGAGGAGCTTCTGTAGCTAGTAAGTAGCTGAAGTGACAAAAACTGCTGTTTATTTGCAGCAGAACAAACAAAAAACACATACAGACCCCTAGAAATCAGGTTTAGACCAATAAAGCGAGTTAAAAATATATTAGTCGTACAAGAAAAAACAAGTATTTGTTGATTTTTAGCTTTCTGCATCAAATAAACAGGAAATAATCATTTTTTTATTATAAATTGACTGAGCACAAGCACGGATCTCTAACCTTCAGGCCCCGACTGCACTACTGTCTTAACCCTGAATGTGAGTAACTGGTTTAACAGCTTTGGTTAGACCTTCTCTTTGGAATATGGACTGTTGTGTAAGCGGTCGTGTAATAATTACCCCGTGTTTGATGTATATGACATATTGTTATCTCATGACTAGGAGTGGCTCAACTAACAGTGGCTCGTACCTAACATTAACAGATGCTGCCTAAGCAAATGGAAAGTTCATAGTATAATAGATGTAGACCACCAGCCTCAACCCCAAACAACATCCAGCCAGCCAGAAGATGTTCCAAAATAAAAACAAGATTATAATCAGCCTGAACAGAACCTGTTTCTGTCGAGTTCCTGCTATTTCAGTTCCTGCTGTTTTTTATGATTAGTTTTCTGTTTTTTCTCTCAGGTGTTTACCTGTTTCTGTTCTGTACATGTTCTGGCTGCTCATACAGAAAGGTAAGCACCTTCTGTCCTTCAGTGAACACACATTTCCAAGAAATAATCAGCACATGGAAAACTCAAAGCCAGACTTACTTGTAATTTCTGTGTTTTGGTCTCTCTCTCTCTCTCTCTCTCTCTCTCTCAGGTTCTCTGCAGGAGATCCAAGCTTTTGTGGGAGACGCCGTCATCTTACCATGTTCAAACAGTGATCAGGCACTGCCGGATGCAGTGACTGTGTTCTGGAGATACAGAGACAGCAAGACTGTGTACGACATCATCAACAGCAAAGCATCATTTAATGAACAGGATCCATTATTCAAAGGCAGAGTCGGAAGTTTCCCAGACGAGTGGAAAAACGGCAACTTCTCCATCGAACTCAGTAACGTGAAGAAGGCTGATGGAGGACTGTATATCTGCTTTATTCCTGATATTGGGACAAACATAAAACTAACCCTGGCTGTTAAAGGTGTGCATGGATTGTTTTTACTCGGTACTCGTGTTTGTGGTATGAAAGGGCGTTTTCACTGTTAATGAGGAACCAAGGCTGCAAGTCGAAATGGTATGAGTTTGCGCAGCTGATTCTCTGGTGTGCAGCTCTATAAGCAACAGCTCTATGGCTGTAATTAGATCCCTCACTAAAGCTGTGCTGTTTATAAAAGACCTGTTTACATGAATGAATAGCCACGTAAGGCAGTGTTTTCGCTCCACCGAACGTTTCCAATGGAAATGATGGTTAAGGAACTCTATGAAACGCTTGAGGGAATATTTAAGGGGTAATGGAAGAGTGTATGATGATTGCACTCAAGGATACTCCTAAGCAATAGCTGCACGGCTTCTTTGTGCAACACACTCAGACGTAGAGGTAATCTTACAGGTACTGTGAACCTTTATGTGTGTAGAGAATCTAATAGGTTTAGTGTTGAATGAACACGGTTAACATTAGAGAAACGTCCTCCGTCCATTGCATAGGGACAATATTTGCAGTGCACTCTTGCATACATCCAGCTGATGATATGACTTAGTGTTAACTAGGAGTTATTGTGATTGTGAGATTTGAAAGCCCTCTTAAAATCACTCCATTTTACTATTTACACACTAAGAAAAACAGACAAAAGTATGAACTAGTGGCTTATAATGCAAATAGGGGTCCAATTCAGTGCAATAGTGCTGCTGAAAGAATTCAGATTCTTTTCTAATGTACTGAAGACAGTCATATACAAAGAAAACACTTGTTATTTAATTAATCCATGTAAAAGTTATTACAGAACTTCTTATGTTTTTTTAATTTTTTCACCAAAGAAAACGTGCAATCAGCAAATCTGAGAAAGGCTGTTTATATCTTTGCAGTCAACTGCAATAGTGGCATCAGTTAAGGTGACCATCCTGCCACGTAATCTCTAGATAACATCTTTGTCTTCATACTCAGAGTGCAGTGATTCATAACAAAGCTACAGATTTACCTTCAAAAGTATATTATCTAGAACAACACAGTTAAGATATCGTCTCATGCTGGGATACCTGGGCTCTTGGGCAATGAGAGAGCAGATCAAGCAGCAAAAAAAGGCCACGTGCATACCAGATCCAATGTACCAGATCCCAACAGTGGCCATCGAACCTACAATAAACTCATATATCAAGGACAAATGGCAAAACAACTGGAACACACTACCAAATAAACTGCACGAAGCCAAAAATGAAGACTACCTCGAAAACTGTTGGGGCCAGACAGTATACACAAGATGCCTCATTGGACATACTAGACTAACACACATGTACCTGATGAAAAGGTGAAACTTTCCCATATTGTGCAACATGCCAAACCAAGATTACAATAAAACATTTACTGCTGGAACGTATCATCTATAACATATAAGTAAACATACAAAGACAACAGACATAACTTCTCCAAGTCAATAAACTGAAATAAGTAAATGAAGTACAGATAACAACCTTTCCTGCCATGAACACGGCCCAATTGCAGACATGGCATTAAAAAGTAAATACTAACTAACTAGCTAACTAACTAACTCTCTTTTAAAAGGTGTTTCAGTGCACGTCATATTTATCAGTGTCTGTAAATTCGGAAGCTGGACGTATTCATGAATCACCAAATTATTAAAATCATTTAAAAATTTTCTGTCTGCTGTTTCGTGTGGTCAGTTAACCTAGATAAATACCACTGACATCACTGTGTAGCTGTTTTGCATGTTAAGTTATTTGTTTATTTATTTATTTGTTTGTTTTTTGTGTTCAACAGATCGTCCAATTTCGCCGAGAACAGAGAGTCGCTTAAACAACAGCGTCGTGAAAAGAAGACCAGACGACATGTTGCTTTTCTTGGTGTTTCTACTGGGAAGTTCTCTGCTGTACGCCTGAGCTCTGCGGTGTAGCTTCTACTGTTTACAGGACGCTTAGTAAGAAAACCCTTTAGCAGAGCTGTTCGGCTGCTTCATAAACAAATACTGAAATTCTCCTCCACTCGTTTACGGGACAGAGGGACAAAAAGTCTACAGCAGAGGTGCCCAAAACACTTCCTATAGATCACAATTAGCTCCAACCAGATTCACGAATCATCTGAATATCAGATCCAGGTGTCTTGTATTTAAACATAGATCTCCAGGACTGAGCACCACTGGAGCACATGACACTTTGTCTAATTACTGAAAAAGTCCTGGTGGACTTTATATAAATTAAAAAGACCAAAACGAGAAATTTGGAACATTCTTTAGAAGTAAGAACATTTCTACTCTAGTCAATGATAAAACATGATCAGATCTTTATCTTAATCAATAAATAAGTATATTAAAGGAATGAACATTAACATGACATGCTAGCTGTAGCTGATAAACTGCAAGTGTAGGTAAAAACCAGCAGCCATATTGAGACTTTTTTGCATAAATGTATCTTTCAGATGTAAACAAAGTCCTACGGAGTGGTTTACTGTCTAATGTTCCACTGTAGAGAAACATACTGAGTCAGACTTGTTTACAGTGGTGTGAGAGTCTGTCTCTGAAAGCTATTATTATATTATTAACATTACATATACTCTCGTTTAGGTTCGTTGGTGGTTTGGATAGTAAATAAAATTAGATTTATGTTGTAGACATGGTGACCTCTGGATTTCATCACCACCACTGTAAAGAAATCAGACTCAGTAAGTTTCTCTACAGTGAGCCATTTCACAGCAAATCACTCCTAACAAATCTCTCGTACACAGAGATGTTCATAAACTGCAGAACAGCTCTGTATGTTTTTCTGCAGTAGATCTTTCTAGATGTTTCTACTGCAGGGCTGCAAGTTCCAGCTGCTTTGCTGCTTCTGATGCCCTATTACTAACAGCAGAGAAGTTTATTTCACTGGATTTGCTTATTCTTCAGGTAACTTTCCCTCAAGAGTTCCATGTAGAGGATTGAAGCCCAGGTATAATGTTATACTCTCACCAGTAAGAAGTAAGTTTATATACTAAATATGCATATAGACTACATCACCTGGCCTACTAACCCATGAGTTTAGGACTTAAGTGTCAGTGCTCACCGGGAAGTGTATTTGTACAAGCAGTGCGGTGACCAAAAAGAGCAGCAAAGCTTTAAACATAATGTAAATGTTTTAAATAAGAGCAGGCTTTGAAGGATTTGTTTACCTGCTGCAGGTAAATGCTGGCGTTTATATGAAATAATGGACAAACGTACTGCTGAGTTCTTACCTTATAAAGTCCATCTGTTAGACAGCATTCAGTAACACCGAACAGCGATAGTCCAGGCCTCCAGAGGTCATTCACCAGTGATTATGTATCTGAGCCAAAGAGAAAAGTAGCTATTTTAGACAATGCTGACTCTTTCAGTCAACGCTAGTAGTTCCATCTGGTTAATGTACAGTAGGGGAGAATTGGGCATCCAGTTATCCAGTTCACACAGATGACCTAATTTGGTAAAAGTTGTTTGTTAGTAGTTGTAGTTTGTTATTCAAAGCAGGTTGGTGTGAAATGCCCCGCTCT
This sequence comes from Megaleporinus macrocephalus, assembly GCA_021613375.1. Lineage (NCBI taxonomy): Eukaryota > Metazoa > Chordata > Actinopteri > Characiformes > Anostomidae > Megaleporinus > Megaleporinus macrocephalus. Next base: position 3,941,249 of record CM038728.1, read on the forward strand.
AGAGAAACTGTGGTGAACATGAACCACATGTGTGAAAAGTTCCCTCTCAGATCTGTTACACTGATAGTTACAGCTACACTGCATTACTGTTTCTCACACAGACCAAACAGTACCCAAAGATTCTTTCCACCATATGTACTACCATATGTACTACTGTTGTACCAAAATTACACTTGAAAACATAGAGTTTGCATTATAACTGGATTTATTGTTGTTTGTGGATATTGCGACTCCCTGGTTTCGACTTGGTAGGTTTCTCTACAATGAACAGTCCGTGTTAAACCACTGACCAACATCTCGCTGGTGAAGCTGTGTAGATATGAACCCAAAACAAACGGAAATGTGGAGAGTTTAGACTGAAAAAAGAATTAATTTAGCTGGTTCAGAGATCAAAGTACTCATGTCTGCTAGTTCGACAGTCAGTCAGTCAGGCACGTCTAGCAGGTTTCAGTACTTGTGGTAATGTTGGGTGAACTTTATTGGTCTGCATTGCTGCACAACACGGAGGAAACGCACCCTGTTTATTTCCTCTGTAAGCATTATACGTTCTTAGTTATGAGCAGCTACATTATCCACAGGGTTCTACAAGCAGTACTGGTTCTAGATCAGCATATCCACTTTTAACATGATTTATGAAGACTTTGCATCCTCCTGTGATGTACTTTGTATGAGTATATCAGGTCAGACATTTCATCTGCGTACTTGTTTGCACTATTATTTATACCTGTATTTAATCATTTTAGCTTTTTTTGTTTGTTTGTTTGTTTGTTGTATTTCTGTTGTATCTGCCTAGGTTAGGATTCAGCTTCCCTACTGCTCTTGGACTTAAGATGCCACAGTTTCATGATAATTTCCAATATTTATATTTAAGATATATTTTCTTTAATTGAGGGACTTCATGTAAAAATACAAGGAAGACAATGTTTTCCACTTTTCCAGGTGTTCAATTGTTTGTTTATCCTGTAGGTCAGGGGGTCTGAAGCCCACCTGTTAACAATAATTACAAATACCAAACATGCTGTATTTCGAATATGTTGTTATTCAGATACATGCACTTCAGAAATATTGCCCAACTTTGTCCTGTAATTCTGTTTTTTCACCAAGTGTTCTTTTGAAAGCCGCTGAAATTAAACTTATTTATATCTTTATATTTTCATATTCTTCTATGTTCTAGTATTAAAACACTTTGAAGCCCAGCAGACTATGTGTGCACAGTTTTGAGCTATTAAACAAATAACAAGTCGCTTTTAAGCCTTCGATAATTCAAAAATGCGAGATGAAACTTAGATAACTGAGGTATATGTTGACTGGCCTACTGGTTACCAGCTTCAACACTTTGTTTGCTGGTAATTCTTACATAAACTTATATAAAAGTGCTCACATGCATTTGATAATAATTAGTCCAGACTTCCCAGCTGAGGATAACAGCCCAAAACATTTTCCCTTCGTTTGGAGGACCAGTAGAGTGTTACACCAAGTTAAACATGTTTCAACCCTCGTCTGTGAGATCTACAATCCTGCAGAACCAAGTTCCAACCAGAATTTGCCACACTTGCTGCAACCTTTTCCCAAGTTCCTGATTGGCTGATTCCAATGTACTAGAGTTATATTAGGGGTGAGATCCAGATTAACCTGGGTACATGTCAGAACTAAAGTCTGCAGGAAAGAAGTTCTCCAAGACTTGAGTTAGAGACTTCAGTGTAACTGGGCTTTCAAGGGTTGTCAGTAAAAGTGGATATGGCTTTATGTCTGCTTACTTTGTATCAGACATCCACATTCCACTTTCTGGTCCACATACCAACAAACAGCAAAGGGCTGAAGAACTTTGACCTCTAGTTCCTTCATACTTGAAATGAATAGGTTTTATGTTCTGTTGTTATGTTCGTACCCCTGTCCTAAACTACAGAGTGACTTTAACATGATAAACGAACCCCAAGAACCTTTGCAAGTCTAATATTACTCTCATCATTTCTGCTATATTTTGCTGTATATACTTACAATATAAGTTTAAAATACTATAAACATAATAAATTACATTAACATTGGATTTGCATTCTGTATCTGAAGGTCACGTTAGTCTCAACGACAAATGATGGACACACAGCTGTAAACATTCCTTCTGCGAGACAAGACACGCCAACATTATCTTTTCTGTCTGTAAACAAAACATGTCACTGCTGGAAATTACTAAACTACTGAAACTGAACGTGTTTGTGATTTCTGGTTCTGCTGCTGTTCGTCTCTGTCTGTTGGCTCCAACATTTAGTTAACTTTACGTTGTCTGGGAAAAGAAGGGATGACCCAGAATGAAAGCAGAGAGAACACTCTAGACTCTTGTTTCTGTTTGCACATTAAAGAAAAAGATTATAGAGTAATAATTAGAAAGAGGTCTTAAGCAATATTGTAGCGTTATTGTAATATATAAACTTTTAGATGGTGTCTGATACGACAACAACTTAACCTTCTGAAGTCTGAATAATTGTATTTCATTATTTCATACTGACAGAGTTTTCTACTGCTTATCTTTTGTGGAAACCTGTTGCTGCTTGAACTCCTATTACAACCCCACATACCCTTGTTGCCTGGAGTGAACCAGGATCTCATGTGTAACACAACTTAGTAGGGATGTAACATTATTACACTACGTAGTTTCATATTCTATTAATGGGGGCATCTTCATATATATATATATATGGACGCAGCCTATGTCACTTCAAAACCAGTATATACTGTTCAGCATTAAGGAGCTTTACCGATGTGCAAGTCACCTATGCCATCACAGGTGCTGGCTTTTAAACTATATGCTGATAACAAAATTGATATTCCATCTTCTCTTAAGCCTAAAGGATCCATGATTTCCCCCCCAAAATTAGTTTCTACCTAACTGTGTTGATGGTGTTGGGAAGTGCTGGTACTGGTTCTGGTTCTTGTGTACAGAACTTCTGTCTGGATTCTCAAATTCTTTTTAGTAATATTTTATTTTTAAATTAATGACTATTTTCAATGTCTTTTAAATTAACTGTAGGGTTTAAATGATTCGCACATCATTACATTCTGTTAGTATTCACATTCGTCCTAACTTCTCTGGACATTGAGTTGTATAAAACGTAAAAGATTTAACTGCTTAAAAAGTAACCATAACAACCAGTAATAATTTTTAGGTCCTACAGACAGAATTCACTGATATCCCATGACTCCTGGGAACCCTGTATTCATTTGCAGTGTTTGGACACTGAAGTTCACAAACAGGACCACCTCTAGTTATTTTAAGGAACCATGGCGCCTCCACCAGCCCACGCCACTCGCCCTGCTTAAGCAGATCAAGTCACACCAGTACCTCCAGTACCAAACCCACAACTAAAACAACTAACATTGCAGCCCAAGATACAAAACTCTCAGCCATCTCCCCTCAAACACTTTGTTTTACTGGTCAGGTCCTGTGCCATATCACCTTCTCTTCAGATGATCTCTCCATAACGTGACCTTCTCAACATCAGCCAGCTCACAGCACTCCGCTCCTCTACCTTACGAGTATGTTTGGTCTAAATAAATTTTCTTAACAAGTTCGTAAATGGTTTGCATCATCGTTCCTCAAATCACTCTCGGACTCTTTTCCTCTACAGACACTCCATGCAAGATCTGACTGAGATACCATTTCCTCCACACTCGACACCACTTTCCTCCTAGCCTTCTTCAGCTTTCTCAAATGTTTGGAGTTTACATCACATTCAGTCTCATCCAACACTTCCATTTAGCTGCAAATATTCTTCAACACTCAACATCAAACAGAGCAAAAGCAGACACGTTGGAAAAACATCCTTTTACATCCTCTCAAGTTAAACTCTCACCTCAGACTGTGGCTTCCCCAGACGGCGACAGACCGACTTTATCACAGAATATAGTTCTGTCATATCACACTACTGGTTTCACAATCCTCACCACTTCCTCTCTGAAGCCTTTCTCACGTCTATGCCCTGGTTGGGGACTCACTGACGACTCAATCCAACTCCTCGGTTGACGGTCCTTCTGGCATATCACATCTACATTCGTTCTCAAAGACCTTTGGCTGGCACATGAGAAACTTGCATCTCTCCAAGCTGAACCATTTGGGGTCTGGCGAACTCCAAATATCGCAGAGTTCCCCTTCCCTGCCTTCGCAAAATGGAGTTATGAAATAACTTAAGCTCGGGAGAAACTCCTTCTTGCCATTAAGACCACATCACCCCGGCTTCTACCTCCTCAACTCTTTGCTCAGTTCCCCTATCTAGTGGTCCACATTCTGCAAACTTCAAATGAAACAACATTATCACAAGGAGTTTGTCTGTAGCTGAATTTCAGTTCTGTGTTCTTTGAGTTATAAACAACAACTACTTTTTATTTGACCTTAGACGGATCTCTGTTGACTGTGATTACTAAATTGGTAATAAACGTGATTAGCTGGATAGTAAAACATGTTAAGTACGAACCTTGAAGATTGTAGATCAGCCGGCAGCGCAGGAAGCTCGTTCACAGATGCGGAGAAGTGTTTTTGCCCTGTGGTAAGAGGGCACTAATGTAGCTCTTCTTTCAAAAAGTTGCAGAAACCCCTTTCAGTTTCTGTTACTGACATTCACTGTGGTTGTCATGTGCAGCCTGAGTGACGGTGTACAGATAGATAACAGCTCTTTGTTGTTCCTCAGGGTTTAGATTCATTGCCTGATTTGTCTGAATTGATGTTTAGGTCAAACCTGTCACCGATAACAATATGTTACTATGTAACGTGATCAAGACTAGACTGGGTACCTTTGTAGTGTTTTGATGAATGGCCTAATTTTAAAGAATAAAAATGTTTGTATTAAAGTCTATTTTTGTATAGAGGCTTATTTTACATATAGTCTATTATCAGTAATTCTCAGTCCTCTGTCTAAATCTCCTGGTACGGCCGCCAATCCAAGTTAAGGATGTTATTGGACTAATTGGTTGTTAGGACGCTTTTGCTCAATTGTGATCACAGCTGAAAAACATTCTACTAATAAGTGAGTATAAAAGGGAGAACAACATTCTAGGTTAGTTTAGTATCTGAAGATCAGCAGTTGATGGCTTGCTGACCGACTCACAATGACCAGAAAGAAACAACTTTCTTTAGAGACCTGTCAGTCCATTGTTGTGTTAAGGAAGAAGATACTCCATTAAAACAAGAACATTTCACTGTGATCCCAAACTTTTGAGCACTAATGTAGGTATACACTGATCTCCACTCAGTAACAACTGTATCAGCTCCACTGACCATGTAGGAGCACTTTGTAGTTCTACTGTAGTTCTTCTGATTCTCTGTATACTTTATTACCCTGTTCTTTAAAGGTCAGGACCCCCAGGTGGTGGGTCAGCAGTGTCCACTCACTGTCCACTTAACAAAACACCGACACAGTAACACACCACCACCATGTCAGTGTTACTGCAGTGCTGAGGATGATCCATCACTTGATACCTGCTCTGTGGTGGTCCTGTGGGGGTCCTGACTATTGAAGAACAGAGTGAAAGTATGGATATGCTGCTGCTATGTTGATATATGTAAATAATAAGTATTGATAATGATAAACGCTGCTTTCCATGGTCTGTCTTACCTGCACACCTGAACTGTGTGGTGCAGAAGGGTTCCTACCGCCCCCTGGAGGGGATAATAGGTACTCACAGGTTTAATAGATGTTTGGTTGTGGAGCACTGACCTGCAGAGAATGCAGTTTCTCCTCGTCATCACATCTTCACCAATGATTTAGCAGTGAGAGCAGTGTTGGCCTCACATAGTACACCTGCCAATGGGAAGATGTTCATGTTCACATTGTCAGTAACTGATCAAGTGGTGGTGAATGGAACCAGACCTCTGAATCCTCTTAAAGCTGCTTCACAGAAAGTCATTAGATAAAATGGTTATGAATAAGCTGCTTGATGTTTGAGACGTTGTTTTTTAGATTTCAGGTTCAAATGTATTTGAAGGTTCACAACTGGTTTTAATAATAAATAAAATGTCTGTATCTGTGTTGTAGAGATGGTGACCCCAGGTTACCATGACCACCACTGACTCATTAGGTTTCTACGCAATGAATTTTGAGGATATCAGTTACTCATCTGACCATTTTTATTTCTTCTGCTTTCTAAACCGAATACTATCAGTATCAAAAACCAGCACCATTAATGTGGTTGCTTTGTGACATTTTCTGTCTAAAGTTCAGTTACAGGCATGTTTACTCAGAGTCCACCGTTGACTCTCACCTCAGACGTTTTTAGGCTTGGTTTTGTTTTTTTTAGCGGAAAACTTGTTCTTCTGCCTCCAGTGACTCCCACAGGTTCTGGCTGAGAATAAAAACACTTCACTTCCTTTTATGTAAGTTCATGTTTAAGCTGTTTTTAGCTCTTTATTAGTACCAAACAGAACGAGCCTGCAGTGGATGCTACACTTTTACAATTTTATTTAAGTACTTAAGTAAACTTAAGTGTTTCCCCAAAGTATAGTGTAGTAAGTGGGTGTAGGAGTTGTAAACCTTAGCGGATGTTGCATAATATCATTTCATTTTGACAGCCGCTCTTTATAACCTGTGAAAGTTTCAGGATGAATGGACCAATAGACAAGCTCCAAAATCACTTCTAATAAAACCTCTTTATATTAATTTACATTGAAAGTAAAGACTGTTTTGGGTCTCTCCTGTAAAGTTACTATTTTGAAGATACTTGTTTTTCTTTGGGCAGGCTTATCATCACCACCCTCAACTAACAACACACAGAAGATGCTGAATGTTCACAATATGCACAAAGTGAGATCATCAACAATCTCTGCAGAACCTGTTTCTGCAAGCCGTTTGCACCCGGAGAGCCTGAGTGGGGTGTGGTTTAGGAGGAACATCTGCATGTTTAGTTTGTTTCAGACTCTAGTGCTGATTAAGACTGTTCATTTAAGAGCAGGTAGCCAATGAATGGCTGAAGCTCTTGGCAAGCGACTGTCTCCTCCCACTCCCGCCATGAAACGGTTCAATCGCATTATATAAATTTAGATTTAGACAAAACCGCAGGTCAGTGTCACAAACACTCACGTACTGCAACAGCTACTACTCTAGCGCTCTAGCACTGGCTCCTATCTAGTACCTACTGACTTAGTAGGCAATTTCAGACCCTTAGGGTTCTTGTTTAGTGCCTGCACTCTCTGTTTCTGCCTGTAATTTAAACCTGGGTGCAAATAAACAGACTTGCTGCTCCATCATCACCTTCAAACCCAAAAAGCCCAACATAAATGACCCAATTCAGATACAGACAATAAACATGCCACATAAATTATTTACACGACCAGGCAGAAGGCCTAATGAATAAAATGATGAAAAGCCTGATCGGTGTGCTGGTTATTCAGCCACCGACGTGAGATACTGAGGTCTTGGTCTCTGCCTCGTCTCTTATCTAATAATAGTGTAGAGGTTCTGGGAAAACCAGGGACGATGCCTGTTATTATATAGTTTTGATCTTTTCACAATTATTCACTTGTTAATAGTAATAATAACATTATTACTATTCAAATAGTACAAATAAGAACAACCTGGGTGGGTGTGTCCAAACTTTTGACTGTCCGTATATATCCCCATTTGACTTTCTCTGTAATGGTCCTGTTACTGGTCATATTTTGTGTTGAAGATGTTTAGAATGAGAACAAAGTGGGTGACCTGACCAATCAGAGGGCTCTAACAGAGTGCTTCAGACAGAGAGTGAATACAGATACAGTACAAGACAAAAATATTATATTTAGAGAAACAATACAATCATTAACACAGAAAATAAGCCAAATTGGTCCATTAGAATGAAAAATGTTGCCTCTGGAGGGCCTCATTTTCCATCGCCAATCAACCAGCAAATCAATCATTTGGAGTGGTGTCAGTAGACATGTTCACATGGAGCCTCTGAAGTTGCTGAAGTGGCAGGAAGGTTTCACTGCGTCAGACTAAGAGACTTAGACTTGTCTCTAGAACGGAGAACCTAACTGAATAACTGTGCGTCCATCCTGATGATCTAACCATGCTGAAATTTTGGCACGAGCACTCGGGTGGTGTTTTGTTTTTGGGAAGCTGTGGTTTACGGAGGTCGTTAAAATCATTTGACAGTGCCAGGTCCTTTACTGTCTTTCTGTTGACGGGCAGTTTTGGTTCCTCATGTTTGCGGAGTTTAGGAGGTGACCATCCGCCACCTCATCAGGAACATGCCCAGGCGTTGTAGGTAGGTCATGCAGGCACGTGGAGGCCACACACAATACTGAGCCTCATTTAGACTTGTTTTAAGGACATTACATCAATTTTTTCCACTCACTTTAATTTTGTGTGTGACTCCGAATCCAGGCCTCCATTGGTTAATAAATTTGATTTCTGTTGATGATTTTTGTGTGATTTTGTGGTCAGCACATTCAACTTTGTACAGAACGAAGTATTCAATTAAAATATTTTATTCATTTAGATCTAGGATGTGCTATTTGAGTGTTCCCTTTATTTTTTTGAGCAGTGTATTTTCCGTTAAATACAGGGTTTAAATGATTTGCTCATCATTGTATTTTATTATTATTTAGATTTTGCATGGCGTCCTCACATTTTTGGGCACTGACTACGGGTCTGTCTCAAAACTTAGCGAGCTGTCTAAGTAGATGCTGACTAGTTAAGATTTTCAGAGATATTCCAGACACCAGTTTATAGGCTATGAAGGACCAAGTAAGTGTAATGATCTCGTACTGCGCCACCCTGAGGCAGACCAGCCACCAAAGACAGAAGTTCACTGATGGCAGATGAAGCAGAAGGACAATTAATATTTCCTGAACTTGTGTTTGAGTGTCTGCTTCTTCCTGAAGAACATTATGATAACATCATAATCAGTTTTTTTCAAAGGGAACCCCAGAGTTGTTATTTTGAGACAAGAGGTTAGTAGGGGGATCTTGGACCCGTGTTGTACCTTGGTTTAGACAGCATGTATAAAGGTACTTAACAAACACTCTGTAGGATTAGAAGTTGAAACTATACTTGAACTATAGCAGAACCCCTTTTGGTACTATATAGAACAATTGTTTGCTAAAGAACCCTTGGTTGTTGGCCAGTGGTTTAACACAGACTGTTCACAAACATCCAGTTTCAAACTGAAAATAATAAACAGAATTTAGAAGTGTAATCTATTAATAGCCCGACTCATTAATGGAATGTTTTTGTAGTGTTGGAAGGGGTATGCTGAATGAACCTCAGTAAATCAAATGAAGGTGTTCTATTTCTATTCTTGGCAGTGATTATTCTCAGGCTGACAATGTCGCAAGACAGCCAAAAGGCCATTAAAAATAGCTGAAATTACTATAAAGGTTTTGACCAGCAGTGGGGTTGTGTGCACATGAAGCTTTGAGAAATTAACCTTTTTTTGAACCAGCTGGATGAAAAGCTTCAAGGCTTCATGAGGCTTCACCTGGCCGTCCCTAACTGTAATTAAACATATTTGTATTGGTTAATTACACTATTGAATGCCATGTATAAAATATATATACATTTATATATATTAGAACGTGTAGAACGTGTAGAACTATATATATAAAAGCTGTAAGATGTTCTATCCAGGTACGTCAACAAGACAATGTGAAACCATATTCTACACGTTACAACGACCTGACTGTGGAAGAGCAGGGTGCTGGTGATGGATGGTTTGGCCTGCACTCCTGATCGTCACTGATAGAAACCGTTAAAACTTGATGTGGTCCACTAGATGGCGCCACTGCCCTTCAGTTTAGAGCGGATGGGCCTTAACCCCATTCAAACCAGTGAAACCTGTCCTACATCAGAACATTCACTCAGAGATGCCTCTACACTAAACAGAGTATTTCCACAGTGAGGAAACTGTGAAGCTCAAGTTCAGTGAAAGTTCTCTTCAGACTGTTCAGATGTTTGTCATCTCACAGTAACGTTCATTAATCAAAAACCTTGCTAATTTGTGACCAATGACAACCAATAATATGCTAATAAAATAGTTATATAACAATAATGTAAACAGTAAACTACTGTTACTGTATGGACTGTATAGACTGTATGGGCTGTATTACTGTATGGACTGTATAGACTGTATGGGCTGTATTACTGTATGGACTGTATAGACTGTATGGACTGTATAGACTGTATGGACTGTATAGACTGTATGGGCTGTATAGACAGTATGGGCAGTATTACTGCGTGGGCTGTATTACTGTATGGACTGTAGTACTCTATGGGCTCTATTACTGTATGGGCTGTATAGACTGTATGGGCTGTATTACTGTATGGACTGTATAGACTGTATGGGCTGTATTGACTGTATGGGCTCTATTACTGTATGGGCTGTATTACTGTATGGGCTGTATAGACTGTATGGGCTCTATTACTGTATGGGCTGTATAGACTGTATGGGCTGTATTACTGTATGGGCTGTATTGACTGTATGGGCTCTATTACTGTATGGGCTGTATAGACTGTATGGGCTGTATTGCTGTATGGGCTGTATTGCTGTATGGGATGTATAGACTGTATGGTCTCTATTACTGTAGGGGCTGTATAGACTGTATGGGCTGTATTGCTGTATGGGCTGTATAGACTGTATGGTCTCTATTACTGTATGGGCTGTATAGACTGTATGGGCTGTATTGCTGTTTGGGCTCTATTACTGTATGGCCTGTATAACTGTATGCTGTATGGGCTGTATAGACTGTATGGGCTCTATTACTGTATGGCCTGTATTACTGTATGGGCTCTAGTACTGTATGGGCTGTATAGACTGTATGGACAGTATTACTGTATGGGCTGTATAGACTGTATAGGCTGTAGTACTGTATGGACTGTATTACTGTATGGGCTGTATAGACTGTATGGGCTGTATAGACTGTATAGGCAGTATTACTGTATGGGCTGTATAGGCTTTATAGGCTGTAGTAATGTATGGGCTGTAGTACTGTATGGGCTGTATAGACTGTATGGGCTGTATTACTGTATGGACTGTAAAGACTGTATGGGCTGTATTGACTGTATGGGCTCTATTACTGTATGGGCTGTATAGACTGTATGGGCCCTATTACTGTATGGGCTGTATTGACTGTATGGGCTGTATTACTGTATGGGCTGTAAAGAATGTATGGGCAGTATTACTGTATGGACTGTATAGACTGTATTGCTTACCTTGAAAGATGTTGAGATCCTGGTGCTGCTTTCATTATATCGAGACTGGATTATCTCAGTTCTCTGTTTTCTGCTTTACTATCTAAAACTCTTCGCCCTCTTCAGTACATTCAAAACTCTGCTGCCAGAGTCTCAGTCCTTCATCAGCTTCACTGGCTACCACTTACAGATTGTGTCCACTACAACGTCCTGCTGTTGATTGTTAAAGCTTTGCATGACCTTCACCCACCTATCGGTCTGCCTGTCTTCATCCTTATGTCCCATCGCACGAGTGAAGTTTCTCTGTCTCTGGTCATCTGGCTGTACCCAGGCTTTCCTCTACGGGTAGAAAGTCTTTTAGTGTTCAATCTTTATTGATTTATTATTATTATTATTATTATTATTATTATTATTATTATTATTTCTTTCTCCCTCCCCCCCTCTCTTAAATTGTAACGTGATGTGAAAGGCACCCCTTGTGAAAAAGAATGTATACCTAAAAGCACTTATCGTCACCACGCTCAACTAACAGCACACAGAAGATGCTGGTATGCTGTACACAATACACACAAAGAGAGATTATCAACAATCTTTGCAGAACCTGTTTCTGCAAGCCGTTTGCACACACAGGGCCTGAGTGGGGTGTGGTTTAGCAGGAACATCTGCATGTTTAGAGTATTTCAGACTCTAGTGCTGATTAAGACTCTGATCATTTAAGAAGATGTAGCCAATTTAAGGATTTATATATATATATATATATATATATATATATATATATATATATATATATATATATATATATATATATATATAGAAACACAACCAGAGTTAACACTGGTGTTGTTTCCACCACTGGAGACGCTCTTGGAGAGGAAAGGGAGGAAGTTTGATGCTGAAGGTTTCTTCTAGACTGCTAAGGAGTGAACAGTGAAGAGGAGGGATTGTGCATTTCCTTGTTTCTCACTATAGGAGTGGACACACTATAGAAAGTTATCTGTAGTGGACGTTAACTTTTACACTAACCAGTTCTTGGGACCAGTTCTCTCCCTCTGCCTCTCTTTTCTCTGCTGTCATTTCCATGTGCTTCTGTTTGTTTTGGTTTCCCAGGCTCCTCCCTGTCTCCTCCCTCCTGTTATGCCTCTTCCCTGATCCTAGTGTGTGGCTCCTCCCCATTCCAGCTGTTCCTTGCCTCCCCTTTGAGTATTTGTTTTGTTTCCAGTCTTAGGGGGGCGTCCAAAATCGCCTACTTGCCTACTACTAGTAGTGAACGTGAACGTTACCCAGTCTACTGACTTCTGACTTGTTGAGTGACTGCACTCTCTGCTTCTGCCTATAATTTAAACCTGGACGCAAATAAACAGCTCCCTCGCCGACTGCTCCATCATCACCTTCACACCCAAAAAGCCCAACATAAATAACACAATTCAGATACAGACAATAAAAAACGCATATATTATTTACACGACTAGGCAGGAAGACTAATGAATAAAACATGATGAAAAGCCTGAAGATAAAACCTCAAGACATGCAGTTTAGTGAACAGTGGAGAAGATTATTATGTAAATTATAGATAGACAAACGGTGGCTGAGCTGTGCTGCAGGAGAGAAGCTTCACAGAGTCTTCCAGCTGATGGAGAACAAAATACGGTTAGTACTGTTGGTTGTATGTGTTATTGATTGGGTTGTGTTTGTTTTTGTTGTGCTGGTTATTTAGCTGAAGTAGAGTGTTCTAGTCTGAAGTTGGTCACTGCTGCGTCTCTTAACAATACTGTAGACTTTCTGGGAAACCTGAAATAATTACATAAGTGCAATACTATACGTCAGAGGTCACTAATAAGCGGACCCCGGTCCGGGTCTGGACCCAGACGTTGTCCAATGCAGACCCAAACCGTTAAACTCTTGAGAATTATTTAATTTAGACAGTGTTTTAGTTTAAGTTGTGGAACTTTTCTTGTGTTTACGGTAAACTCACAGACCAACTGCATGCGTTGTAAGATCACCAGAGGCGCTCCTCAGCCAATCAGATCTATTGCATGCTCTAAAAAAGAAAAGTCAACAGTAAAAGCTGACTGTTTAACCAAGAATGGACCGAAATTTGCTCGCCCAGTTTTGGAGAATACTGCTCTGTAAATCCAACAGGTCAAAATGTGAAGTTGAGTTAAGAAGAAGACTGCAAGTTTTATTAACTTTATTAACTTTACTAACTTTATTAAACTTTTTATGTAGCACTGGTTTTTACTTAAAATCATTAAAAAAAACATTTATTTGAAGTTTTATCAATGATTCATTTAGTTCAGCATTTCAAATAATAAATACTGTTGAAATATATTGAACAGTATTTGTAATTTGTTTGTCTTTCAGTAGCTGATGGTATAAGATGCTAATACTAGTCTACTTCAGTAAACAAGATATGGTCTAGACCTTGGCCTGAGGAACTTTCCTCTGATTGGACCTTACTGACTTCTGATTAAATACCCCTGCTATACGTTATTTCATAGTTTTGATCTTTTCACAACTATTTACTAATATTATTACTATTAAATAGTAAAAATAGGAACAACCAGGGTGGGTGTGTCCAAACTTTTGACTGTTAGTGTATAACCCCATTTGACTTTCTCTGTAACGGTCCTGTTGTTGCTTATATTTGGTGCTGAAGATTTTTTGAATGAGAACAGAGTAGGTGAGCTGGCCAATCAGAGGACATTGGAGGCGGGGCTTAAAGACACAGGAGCTCTAATAGAGGGCGAATACAGACATATAGTATGAGATAAAAATGTTTTATTTAGAGATAATTAAAGCATGTAAAGCTATCCTAGTAGAACCCAAACATACAATCACTAACTTTTTTATAATTAAAAAGATACATTAATTAGGCCTTTGCAATCGTCCAGTCGACCAGATTCTTTTCCACTGATCCTGTGAGATCAGTCTTTTGGATTTGGGTCAACAGACATGATCACATGATGCATCAGCAGCATTTAGATTGGCTGTTTTATTAAAGTTGTCTCAGGAAGTTTCAAGCTTTACATCATGCAACTCAAGTGAAATTTAGTTCCATGCAGCCGGTAAGGTTTTACTATGGGAAGCCAGACTAAGAGACGTCTGAAATCGCCTCAGTACTCAGTACTACTCAGTAGTGAAATCAGTAGGCGAGACTTTTACGGTGGTGGTCTGACGTCTTGCGTCACAGGACGCTGGCAATATGGCGGACGTTGTACGTCCAAGTTTGTGTGGCTACTAAAACTCGCCTACTAAAACTTCCTACTAGTCTGGCGCTGGAGCAGTACGTACTGACTAGTATGCGATTTCAGACACACCCTTAGACTTGTCTCTAGAACGGAGAAACCAACCGTGAGTATCTCTGCGTCCATACCGATAATCTAATCATGCTGAATTTTGGTGAATTGGAATTTCCATTCCAGACAGTACGAGCACACTGGGTGTTGTTTTGTTTTGTTTTTGGGAAGCTGCGGTTTACGGAGGTCCTTACAATCGTATGACGATGCCGGGTCCTTAACCGTCTTTCTGTTGACGCCCTGTTTTGGTTCCTCGTGTTTTCAGAGTTTAGAAGGTTAGTTCGGCTCTCGTGCTCAGGTCAACTGGAAGTTGTTTACTGAATCATTTGCAGGACTTCAGTGTGTCTGGTTGACCTTCTGCTAGTAAAAGGAACCGGACTCATAAATAAATAACCAGTTAAATGACCCTTTACTACGTTTACTACGTTTACTGTGTTTTGTTTATTCCCCTCAAGGTCCACTTTTGACATTTGACAGGTTTTATGTACCAAACATGGCCACCATTCATGACCAGTTTCCAGCCCCTGTCTTTATCCCTTACAATAAAAAATGGTTTTGTTGCTGTACCTTCAAAACTGAGATCCAGAGATCCATCATCATTTTTGATAGTCTGACCCTAAAAAAATTCTTTTGCAAATTGATTCTAAACCACATTTGGAAGTGGTTTGAAATGTGATTCCAATCAGATTTTAACAGATGTGTCTTAGTCTGGATGCTCTGGATGCTTGAATCAGATTTCTACAAACAATTCAATTCAATTTAACTTTATTGTTATTATACATGTACGGGGGGTACACAGTATAATGAAATGCAGTAGGGCAACATCTCCGGTGTGTAAACATTACATTTAGAAAATAAGGTGCAAAGACAATAACCATAAATAGATAATACAAATATGGGCAAACAGAAAATACAATGAATACACAATACAATACAACAGACTATAGACAATAAAGACAGTACAATAGAATCAGGTGGTGTAAGTGTATTGTTCTTGGTACATAAAGTGACTGTGTATATGTGCATATTGCAGTATGAGGTAGTAACAGGAAGCATGGTGGTCATGAATCTGGTGGTACAGGCTCACACGTTCTGATATCTCCTGCCAGATGGCAGTGGGTGGAACAGGAAGTGGCGGTCTGTGCTGATGCTGCTGATGCTGCTGACTCTGCTAAGGCATCTTCTGTCATAGATAGATGTATGGGTGGGAGGACAGCTGCAGTGATGGACGGGGCAGTTTTCACCACCTTTTGCAGGGCCTTTCGATCTACAGCAGTGGAGCTGCCGTACCAGACTGAGATGCAGCTGGTCAGGATGCTCTCCACTGTAGATCTTTAGAAGTTGCAGAGGAGTTGATGTGGCAGGTTGTCCAAGTGAGATTCTCAGATATGTGAACTCTGAGGAATGTGTCTGTGCACCATTCTGTGGAGTTCCACCTCCTCAATGATGATGTCAAATGGACTGACAGAAGTGCTGACATCTGCTAGTTACTGACACTTGTGTCGCTACCACAGCAGCCCATGAAGACAGGTTGGTGATGCCTGGACAGACAAATACGAATGACATCTGATTTGACAAACAAATCCAATTTGCCTGCGGTCTGTTCACAGCCTCAGAGGCTGCCTCAGAAGTAAAACCTCAACATAAGTAGGTGGTTATGTGTAAATGAGTTGGTTCCTGTCACCTTTTGGCAGCATTGTTTTATAGTTTTTGCACTTTATTGACTGCTGAACATTAAAACTTAAACTTTATAAAGTGAGGGAAGTTCAGTTTTCCATGATACGAGCCCTTAAAACTAAGAAACATCCAGGTGATTACATGATTGTGTCACTTCACCCTGAAGTCCAGTCCTGGAAGGCCTGATTCCTGCTTATTGTTCCATCTCAAACACTCCTGATTCTACTCATTATCTCTTAACTGTCAGGTTTAGTTGGGGTATTAATGCAGGGACACTCTTCAGGTTATGTTGCCTGAAAACTACAAGAACAGTCCCATATGTGTCAAAACACAGCAGTCTTTAGGCCACATGAGTTCAGCCTATTAGATAGACATATTAATACCCAAAACTTAATTAAGTCTCCATGTTACAATTAAATAGGCTTCTTGTACTGACTGTTCACTTTATTGGGGACTTTTACTTTGAATTTTATCATTTTGTCCATTTATATCATATAAGCTCCGTCTACTCTACAGGTTCACCACATATTGGCACAGTTAGACCTACTGCTGCATAGTTTATGATACAAGTGTATTGAAATAATAATAAATACACCAGAACAGCTGCTGAACACCAAGTGTTTCGGTGACCAGGATATGGAGCTGAATCTAAACAAAGCGGTGCTCCTGTAGCTTGAAACACGAATGTGGTCCGTCATCCAAAACAGGCGGTTCTGAAAATTAAAAGCAAACAGAATTAATTAGATATAATTTATTAGTTTTAGAAAAGACAGAAAAATTATACTTTTCATATTTTTTGGTTTTAATTTGTCTGAATATTTACTATCCGGCTTTACGTCACGTAGAACCGTTATATGCGCATGCGCTGCTTAAAGGATTTGTAACACAATTTAAGGCCTGGAGGTGTTTTTGTTGGTTTTATTTCTTAGAAAATATTTAAACTTACACAACCAAAGGGACAAAATGAGGTAAGCATCTTGTAAGAGGTACCAGGTGATGCTAGGGACCTTTTGTGGATAAAGGCTGATGTTGGTGTGGCCTTGTTTTGGGGAATTCCTCTCAGAGGAGCTAACGATGCTAACCGGAACTCCCAAAATAACAAAATAACAAATATCAGTGTAATTAACTTCAGTTGGTCGGTCAGCTATAATGAAACATAGCAAAGCAGGATTTATTCCACATTACACTGTATTTAGGTCACGAATAGCTGGTTAGTTGGTCAAAACACCTCAGAGTAGCTAAACTAGCTAGTCCGTGAGGAGCTTCCGTAGCTAGTAAGTAGCTGAAGTGACAAAAACTGCTGTTTATTTGCAGCAGAACAAACAAAAAACACATACAGACCCCTAGAAATCAGGTTTAGACCAATAAAGCGAGCTAAAAATATCTTCGTCGTACAAGAAAAACGTGTATTTGTTGATTTTTAGCTTTCTGCATCAAATAAACAGGAAATTATCTTTTTATGTAAATTATGAATTGACTGAGCAAAAGACCGGATCCCTAACATTCAGGCCCCGACTGCACTACTGTCTTAACCCTGAATGTGAGTAACTGGTTTAACAGCTTTGGTTAGACCTTCTCTTTGGAATATGGACTGTTGTGTAAGCGGTCGTGTAAAAATTACCACGTGTTTGATGTATATGACATATTGTTATCTCATGACTAGGAGTGGCTTAACTAACAGTGGCTCGTACCTAACATTAACAGATGCTGCCTAAGCAAATGGAAAGTTCATAGTATAATAGATGTAGACCACCAGCCTCAACCCCAAACAACATCCAGCCAGCCAGAAGATGTTCCAAAATAAAAATAAGATTGATTCTACTCATTAACTCTTAACTGTCAGGTTTAGTTGGGGTATTATGGCAGGGACACTCTTCAGGTTATGTTGCCTGAAACCTACAAGAACAGTCCCATATGTGTAAAAACACAGCAGTCTTTGGGCCACATGAGTTCAGCCTATTAGATAGACATATTAATACCCAAAACTTAATTAAGTCTCCATGTTACAATTAAATAGGCTTCTTGTACTGACTGTTCACTTTATTGGGGACTTTTACTTTGAATTTTATCATTTGGCCATTTATATCATATAAGCTCCGTCTACTCTACAGGTTCACCACATATTGGCACAGTTAGACCTACTGCTGCATAGTTTATGATACAAGTGTATTGAAATAATAATAAATACACCAGAACAACTGCTGAGCACCAAGTGTTTCGGTGACCAGGATATGGAGCTGAATCTAAACATAGCGGTGCTCCTGTAGCTTGAAACACGAATGTGGTCCGTCATCCAAAACAGGCGGTTTTGAAAATTAAAAGCAAACAGAATTAATTAGATATAATTTATTAGTTTTAGAAAAGACAGAAAAATTATACTTTTGATATTTTTTGGTTTTAATTTGTCTGAATATTTACTATCCGGCTTTACGTCACGTAGAACCGTTACATGCGCATGCGCTGCTTAAAGGATTTGTAACACAATTTAAGGCCTGGAGGTGTTTTTTTTGGTTTTATTTCTTATAAATTATTTAAACTAACAGCCAAAGGGACAAAATGAGGTAAGCATCTTGTAAGAGGTACCAGGTGATGCTAGGGACCATTTGTGGATAAAGGCTGATGTTGGTGTGGCCTTGTTTTGGGGAATTCCTCTCAGAGGAGCTAACGATGCTAACCAGAACTCCCAAAATAACAAAATAACAAATATCAGTGTAATTAACTTCAGTTGGTCGGTCAGCTATAATGAAACATAGCAAAGCAGGATTTATTCCACATTACACTGTATTTAGATTACGAATAGCTGGTTAGTTGGTCAAAACACCTCAGAGTAGCTAAACTAGCTAGTCCGTGAGGAGCTTCCGTAGCTAGTAAGTAGCTGAAGTGACAAAAACTGCTGTTTATTTGCAGCAGAACAAACAAAAAACACATACAGACCCCTAGAAATCAGGTTTAGACCAATAAAGCGAGCTAAAAATATCTTCGTCGTACAAGAAAAACGTGTATTTGTTGATTTTTAGCTTTCTGCATCAAATAAACAGGAAATTATCTTTTTATGTAAATTATGAATTGACTGAGCAAAAGACCGGATCCCTAACATTCAGGCCCCGACTGCACTACTGTCTTAACCCTGAATGTGAGTAACTGGTTTAACAGCTTTGGTTAGACCTTCTCTTTGGAATATGGACTGTTGTGTAAGCGGTCGTGTAAAAATTACCACGTGTTTGATGTATATGACATATTGTTATCTCATGACTAGGAGTGGCTCAACTAACAGTGGCTCGTACCTAACATTAACAGATGCTGCCTAAGCAAATGGAAAGTTCATAGTATAATAGATGTAGACCACCAGCCTCAACCCCAAACAACATCCAGCCAGCCAGAAGATGTTCCAAAATAAAAATAAGATTGATTCTACTCATTAACTCTTAACTGTCAGGTTTAGTTGGGGTATTATGGCAGGGACACTCTTCAGGTTATGTTGCCTGAAACCTACAAGAACAGTCCCATATGTGTAAAAACACAGCAGTCTTTGGGCCACATGAGTTCAGCCTATTAGATAGACATATTAATACCCAAAACTTAATTAAGTCTCCATGTTACAATTAAATAGGCTTCTTGTACTGACTGTTCACTTTATTGGGGACTTTTACTTTGAATTTTATCATTTGGCCATTTATATCATATAAGCTCCGTCTACTCTACAGGTTCACCACATATTGGCACAGTTAGACCTACTGCTGCATAGTTTATGATACAAGTGTATTGAAATAATAATAAATACACCAGAACAGCTGCTGATCACCAAGTGTTTCGGTGACCAGGATATGGAGCTGAATCTAAACATAGCGGTGCTCCTGTAGCTTGAAACACGAATGTGGTCCGTCATCCAAAACAGGCGGTTTTGAAAATTAAAAGCAAACAGAATTAATTAGATATAATTTATTAGTTTTAGAAAAGACAGAAAAATTATACTTTTGATATTTTTTGGTTTTAATTTGTCTGAATATTTACTATCCGGCTTTACGTCACGTAGAACCGTTACATGCGCATGCGCTGCTTAAAGGATTTGTAACACAATTTAAGGCCTGAAGGTGTTTTTTTTGGTTTTATTTCTTATAAATTATTTAAACTAACAGCCAAAGGGACAAAATGAGGTAAGCATCTTGTAAGAGGTACCAGGTGATGCTAGGGACCTTTTGTGGATAAAGGCTGATGTTGGTGTGGCCTTGTTTTGGGGAATTCCTCTCAGAGGAGCTAACGATGCTAACAGGAACTCCCAAAATAACAAAATAACAAATATCAGTGTAATTAACTTCAGTTGGTAGGTCAGCTATAATGAAACATAGCAAAGCAGGATTTATTCCACATTACACTGTATTTAGATCACGAATAGCTGGTTAGTTGGTCAAAACACCTCAGAGTAGCTAAACTAGCTAGTCCGTGAGGAGCGTCCGTAGCTAGTAAGTAGCTGAAGTGACAAAAACTGCTGTTTATTTGCAGCAGAACAAACAAGATGGCCGCGCGCGGTGGTGCAGCAGCTTCTCACGCTCCCAGCGAAAACCCAGCTTTTAGTTATTTTTACGTCGGTTCTGTCAATGTTCGCTCTTTGGACAACAAGCTGGACCTTCTGCGGCTGAGGATGAGTGTTTCTGATGAGATGAGGAACTGCGCTGTGATCTGTCTCACGGAAACATGGCTAAACGACAGCATGCCGGACTCAGCCTTCCAGCTCGCCGGCCGGCAGCTCTTCCGCGCGGACCGCACACAGCTGTCTGGAAAAGCACGAGGGGGCGGCTTATGCGTCTACATAAACAAAGGTTGGTGCACAAACTGTGTGATGGTAAACGCCCTATGCTCCGAGGCAACAGAACAGCTGACCGTGAAGTGTCGGCCACACTATCTGCCTCGGGAGTTTACAGCTGTGTTCGTCATTGCCGTTTACATAGCACCGGATGCTAATGCTAACAACGCACTGAAAGAGCTACATGACAACATCAGCTCGCTTCAGAACAAGCATCCGGGGGCGTTTTACGTGGTGGCGGGGGATTTTAACCACGTGAACCTGACGAACATTTTGCCGAGGTTTTACCAACACATAGACATTCCAACACGGGGAGACAACACACTCGACCGTGTTTACACCAACATCAGAGACGCGTACAGAGCCGCCCCCCACCCCCACCTCGGGCTCTACGACCACATCTCCATTATGCTGGTCCCTGCATACCACCCCCCGCTGCGACGCTCCAGACCCACACAGAAGACCATCACTGTGTGGCCCGGTGACGCAGACGCTGTGCTGCAGGACTGTTTCGGCTGCACAGACTGGCATGTCTTTAGGGAGGCTGCTGAGAGTGAGGGGGAGCTGGATCTGGAGGATTACACATCTGCTGTCCTCGGGTACATCAGCAAGTGTGTGGAGGATGTCACCACCACAAAGACAGTGACCTGCTACCCGAACCAGAAACCCTGGCTGAATGGAGAGGTGCGTTCTCTACTGAAAGCCAGGGATGCTGCCTTCAGGTCTGGCGACGCACAGGAACTCAGGAGGGCTAGAAGAGAGCTGACCGCAGTGTTAAGAGGGCCAAAGCTGCATATGCTCTGAAAATCCAGGGACACTTCTCCTCCCAGGATCCTAGGAGCATGTGGAGGGGAATTAAGTGCATCACAGACTATAAAACCAGAGATGCACAATGTTCCAAAGACCCCTCCCTGCCCGAGGCTCTCAACAAATTCTATGCCCGCTTTGAGGACCCTGACACCCCGCCCAGCATAAGACTCACCCCTCCACCTGGAGAAGTACCCCTCTGTGTGACACCAGCAGAGGTAAGGAGGACCCTCAGGAGGATCAACCCCCGGAAAAGTGCTGGTCCGGATAATATACCCGGACGAGTACTACGGGAGTGCGCTGATCAGATCTCCGAGGTCCTGGCAGACATTTTCAATGTCTCCCTCACCCAGGCAGCTGTTCCCACCTGCCTGAAGACCGCCACCATCATCCCGGTCCCCAAGAGCTCCACAGTGACAGGTCTGAATGACTACCGGCCGATAGCTCTCACGCCGATAGTCACTAAATGCTTTGAAAGACTGGTTATGACCCACATCAAAGCCACCATCGACGTCACTGTGGACCCACACCAGTACGCCTACAGGAGGAACCGATCCACAGACGATGCCATTTCCTCTGTGGTCCACACTGCCCTCACCCACCTGGAGCAGAAGGACTCTTATGTCCGTATGCTCTTTGTGGACTTCACTTCCGCCTTTAACACCATGATACCCCAGACACTGACAGATAAGCTCTCCTCACTTGGTCTGCGCTCTTCTCTTTGCAACTGGGTCCTGGACTTCCTGACCAACAGGCCGCAGTCTGTGAGGATCCACAACCTCTCCTCCTCCACCACAATCCTCAGCACTGGCTCCCCTCAGGGCTGTGTGTTGAGCCCCCTCTTGTTCACGCTGCTCACATATGACTGCTCACCCATCCACCCAGGCTGTCATATTGTGAAGTTTGCGGACGACACGGCAGTGGTCGGATGCATCACAAACAGTGATGAGTCTGGCTACAGACGGGAGGTAGAACACCTGGAGGGTTGGTGCAGAAAGAACAACCTCTGCATCAACATAAAGAAGACGAAGGAGATGATTGTGGACTTCAGAAGGGGCAGACATGCCCACCTCCCCCTGCATGTCGGAGGGTCTGCGGTGGAAGTGGTCTCCAGCTACAGGTACTTGGGTGTTCACCTGAGCAACAACCTCACCTGGAGCAACAACACTTCCAGCCTGGTCAGGAAGGCACATCAGCGGCTCTACTTCCTCAGGCGGTTGAGGCGAGCTGGGCTCGGGAGCTCGGTCCTCACCTCCTTCTACAGATGTGTGGTGGAGAGCGTTCTATGCTCCAGCATCAACGTGTGGCACGGAAGCTGCTCTGCTGCAGACAGGAAAGCTCTGCAGAGGGTGGTGAAGGCTGCACAGAGGTCTGTCGGAGTCAGCCTCCCCACCACCACGGACATATACACCTCCAGATGCAGGAAGAGGGCCACCTGCATCATGAAGGACCCCACTCATCCAGCACACTCACTGTTTGTCCCGCTCCCCTCAGGCAGGAGGCTGCGGAGCGTTAAGTGTAGAACGAACAGACTGAGGAACAGCTTCATTCCGGAAGCTGTAAGACTTTTAAACGCCACTTAGTGGAACCACTGCACTGACACTATTACTGCACTGACACTTTTACGACACCAGTCACTTTAATACACTCTGCTGCTACCTTCTCCATTCCTGTTTATTTTATTTTCATATATTTTATATATTTATGTTTATTTTATTTATTTAAGTACTGCTGTCTGGGTAAAACTGGGTCGTTGGGTACCACAATTTCGTTCCACCCCATGTACCACATGTGATGCGAATGACAATAAAGTCTCCTTGAATCCTTGAATATGACATATTGTTATCTCATGACTAGGAGTGGCTCAACTAACAGTGGCTCGTACCTAACATTAACAGATGCTGCCTAAGCAAATGGAAAGTTCATAGTATAATAGATGTAGACCACCAGCCTCAAACCCAAACAACATCCAGCCAGCCGGAAGATGTTCCAAAATAAAAATAAGATTATAATCAGCCTGAACAGAACCTGTTTCTGTCGAGTATTTCAGTTCCTGCTGTTTTTTATGATTAGTTTTCTGTTTTTTCTCTCAGGTGTTTACCTGTTTCTGTTCTGTACCTGTTCTGGCTGCTCATACAGAAAGGTAAGCACCTTCTGTCCTTCAGTGAACACACATTTCCAAGGAATAATCAGCACATGGACAACTCAAAGCCAGACTTACTTGTAATTTCTGTGTTTTGGTCTCTCTCTCTCTCTCTCTCTCTCTCTCTCTCAGGTTCTCTGCAGGAGATCCAAGCTTTTGTGGGAGACACCGTCATCTTACCATGTTCAAACAGTGATCAGGCACTGCCGGATGCAGTGACTGTGTTCTGGAGATACAGAGACAGCAAGACTGTGTACGACATCATCAACAGCAGACCATCATTTAATGAACAGGATCCATTATTCAAAGGCAGAGTCAAAAGTTTTCCAGACGAGTGGAAAAACGGCAACTTCTCCATCGAACTCAGTAACGTGGAGAAGGCTGATGGAGGACTGTATATCTGCTTTATTCCTGATATTGGGACAAACATAAAACTAACCCTGACTGTTAAAGGTGTGTATGGATTGTTTTTACTCGGTACTCGTGTTTGTGGTATGAAAGGGCGTTTTCACTGTTAATGAGGAGCCAAGGCTGCAAGTCGAAATGGTATGAGTTTGCGCAGCTGATTCTCTGGTGTGCAGCTCTATGAGCAACAGCTCTATGGCTGTAATTAGATCCCTGCTCCCTCACTAAAGCTGTGCTGTTTATTAAAAAGACGTGTTTACATGAATGAATAGCCATTTAAGGCAGTGTTTTCGCTCCACCGAACTTTTCCAATGGAAATGATGGTTAAGGAACTCTAGGAAACGCTTGAGGGAATATTTAAGGGGTAATGGAAGAGTGTATGATGACTGCACTCAATGATACTCCTAAGCAATAGCTGCACGGCTTCTTTGTGCAACACACTCAGACGTAGAGGTAATCTTACAGGAACTGTGAACCTTTATGTGTGTAGAGAATCTAATAGGTTTAGTGTTGAATGAACACGGTTAACATTAGAGAAACGTCCTCCGTCGATTGCATAGGGACAATATTTGCAGTGCACTCTTGCATACATCCAGCTGATGATATGACTTACAGTGTTAACTAGGAGTTATTGTGATTGTGAGATTTGAAAGCCCTCTTAACATCACTCTGAATATCACTAGTATGAACTAGTGGCTTATAATGCAAATAGGGGTCCAATTCAGTGCAATAGTGCTGCTGAAAGAATTCAGATTCTTTTCTAATGTACTGAAGACAGTCATATACAAAGAAAACACTTGTTGTTTAATTAATCCATGTAAAAGTTACAAATGGCAAAACAACTGGAACACACTACCAAATAAACTGTACGAAGCCAAAAATGAAGACCTACCTCGAAAACTGTTGGGGCCAGACAGTCTACCCTTACAGAAAATAAGTATACTTAATGTTAATTTTATTAAGTATACTTTATGCAGTTACTATACTAATGTCATTGTACTAGTAGTACACTTGTATATGTACTATTTTAATACTTCTTGGAACTGAATTGGCCCACTTTCTAGTTTTCAAAAGTATACTTTTAAGTACACTTTAAGTGTAAGAGTAGTAAACCAAGTATAAACTAGTTTACATCTTTTGTACTGCAACTACACTAAAAGTAATCTTAAGGGTTTACTGTTAGTTTACTAGCTTGTAAGTTTTCTTTAAGTGAACTAAACATAATACTTATAATTTACTGCTTATATTATTGTTGTACTTTAAAGTATATGACTAGGTTTAAGGTTTTTTTTCTACTTAAAATAGAACTTAACAACGTTTACTTACTCACCAGTGGACACACGTAAAATAAACAAGACACACTCAGATTATAAACATATTAGTATCTTTATAAATCTTTATAAATCAAATTTTAAATAAATATTGTACTGGATGTGTTTTTGTGCAGAGCAAGAATACTTACTTCTACTATCTCAATCAAAATATTAAGTACAAGTAAAGACCAAATATACTTAGACTGTCCTATACTTGTCAGTATAACTCCAGCATACTTAAGTATAACTGTGTTTAGTATCTCACTGAGAAGTCCATCAAAAGTAAACTGAAATCATACTCACTTCCTTTTAGTTTAAAAGAAGTAAACTTATGGTACACTTGAATAAACTTCATTTTTGTAAGGGTACACAAGATGCCTCATTGGACATACTAGACTAACACACATGTACCTGATGAAAAGGTGAAACTTTCCCATATTGTGCAACATGCCAAACCAAGATTACAATAAAACATTTACTGCTGGAACGTATCATCTATAACATATAAGTAAACATACAAAGACAACAGACATAACTTCTCCAAGTCAATAAACTGAAATAAGTAAATAAAGTACAGATAACAACCTTTCCTGCCATGAACACGGCCCAATTGCAGACATGGCATTAAAAAGTAAACACTAACTAACTAGCTAACTAACTAACTCTCTTTTAAAAGGTGTTTCAGTGCACATCATATTTATCAGTGTCTGTAAATTTGGAAGCTGGACGTATTCATGAATCACCAAATTATTAAAATCATTTAAAAATTTTCTGTCTGCTGTTTCGTGTGGTCAGTTAACCTAGATAAATATCACTGACATCACTGTTAAGCTGTTTTGCATGTTATTTGTTTGTTTATTTATTTGTTTGTTTTTTGTGTTCAACAGATCGTCCAGTTTCGTCGAGAACAGAGAGTCGCTTAAACAACAGCGTCGTGAAAAGAAGACCAGACGACATGTTGCTTTTCTTGGTGTTTCTACTGGGAAGTTCTCTGCTGTACGCCTGAGCTCTGCGGTGTAGCTTCTACTGTTTACAGGACGCTTAGTAAGAAAACCCTTTAGCAGAGCTGTTCGGCTGCTTCATAAACAAATACTGAAATTCTCCTCCACTCGTTTACGGGACAGAGGAACAGAAAGTCTACAGCAGAGGTGCCCAAAACACTTCCTATAGATCACAATTAGCTCCAACCAGATTCACGAATCATCTGAATATCAGATCCAGGTGTCTTGTATTTAAACATAGATCTCCAGGACTGAGCACCACTGGAATACGAGACACTTTGTCTAATTACTGAAAAAGTCCTGGTGGACTTTATATAAATTAAAAAGACCAAAACGAGAAATTTGGAACATTCTTTAGAAGTAAGAATATTTCTACTCTAGTCAATGATAAAACATGATCAGATCTTTATCTTAATCAATAAATAAGTATATTAACGGAATGAACATTAACATGACATGCTAGCTGTAGCTGATAAACTGCAAGTGTAGGTAAAAACCAGCAGCCATATTGAGACTTTTTTTGCATAAATTTATCTTTCAGATGTAAACAAAGTCCTACGGAGTGGTTTACTGTCTAATGTTCCACTGTAGAGAAACATACTGAGTCAGACTTGTTTACAGTGGTGTGAGAGTCTGTCTCTGAAAGCTATTATTATATTATTAACATTACATATACTCTCGTTAAGGTTCGTTGGTGGTTTGGATAGTAAATAAAATTAGATTTATGTTGTAGACATGGTGACCTCTGGATTTCATCACCACCACTGTAAAGAAATCAGACTCAGTAAGTTTCTCTACAGTGAGCCATTTCACAGCAAATCACTCCTAACAAATCTCTCGTACACAGAGATGTTCATAAACTGCAAAACAGCTCTGTATGTTTTTCTGCAGTAGATCTTTCTAGATGTTTCTACTGCAGGGCTGCAAGTTCCAGCTGCTTTGCTGCTTCTGATGCCCTATTACTAACAGCAGAGAAGTTTATTTCACTGGATTTGCTTATTCTTCAGGTAACTTTCCCTCAAGAGTTCCATGTAGAGGATTGAAGCCCAGGTATAATGTTATACTCTCACCAGTAAGAAGTAAGTTTATATACTAAATATGCATATAGACTACATCACCTGGCCTACTAACCCATGAGTTTAGGACTTAAGTGTCAGTGCTCACCGGAAAGTGTATTTGTACAAGCAGTGCGGTGACCAAAAAGAGCAGCAAAGCTTTAAACATAATGTAAATGTTTTAAATAAGAGCAGGCTTTGAAGGATTTGTTTACCTGCTGCAGGTAAATGCTGGCGTTTATATAAAATAATGGACAAACGTACTGCTGAGTTCTTACCTTATAAAGTTCATCTGTTCTTCTCGCTCTAATCTATTAGACAGCATTCATTAACACCGAACAGCGATAGTCCAGGCCTCCAGAGGTCATTCACCAGTGATTATGTATCTAAGCCAAAGAGAAAAGTAGCTATTTCACACAATGCTGACTCTTTCAGTCAACGCTGGTAGTTCCATCTGGTTGATGTACAGTAGGGGAGAATTGGGCATCCAGTTATCCAGTTCACACAGATGACCTAATTTGATAAAAGTTGTTTACTTTATTGGTCTGCATTGCTGCACAACACGGAGGAAACTCACCCTGTTTATTTCCTCTGTAAGCATTATACGTTCTTAGTTATGAACAGCTACATTATCCACAGGGTTCTACAAGCAGTACTGGTTCTAGATCAGCATATCCACTTTTAACATGATTTATGAAGACTTTGCATCCTCCTGTGATGTACTTTGTATGAGTATATCAGGTCAGACATTTCATCTGCGTACTTGTTTGCACTATTATTTATACTTGTATTTAATCAATTAGGTTTTTTTCTTTGTTTGTTTGTTGTATTTCTGTTGTATCTGCCCAAGTTAGGATTGAGCTTCCCTACTGCTCTTGGACTTAAGATGGCACAGTTCCACATATCATTTCCAATTTAAATTTAAGATATATTTTCTTTAATTGAGGGACTACATGTAAAAATACAAGGAAGGCAATGTTTTCCACTTTTCCAAGTGTTTAATTGTTTAGTTTATCCTGTAGGTCAGGGGATCTGAAGCCCACCTGTTAACAATAATTACAAATACAAAACAAGCTGTATTTCAAACATGTTATTCAAATACATGCACTTCAGAAATATTGCCCAACTTTGTCCTGTAATTCTGTTTTTTCACCAAGTGTTTTCTTTTGAAAGCGGCTGAAATGAAACTTATTTATATCTTTATATTTTCATATTCTTCTATGTTCTAGTATTAAAACACTTTGAAGCCCAGCAGACTATGTGTGCACAGTTTTGAGCTATTAAACAAATAACAAGTCGCTTTTAATTCGATAATTCAAAAATGCGAGATGAAACTTAGATAACTGAGGTATATGTTGACTGGCCTACTGGTTACCAACTTCAACACTTTGTTTGCTGGTAATTCTTAAATAAACTTATATAAAAGTGCTACTCACATGCATTTGATACTAATTAGTCCAGACTTCCCAGCTGAGGATAACAGCCCAAAACATTTTCCCTTTATTTGGAGGACCAGTAGAGTGTTACACCAAGTTAAACATGTTTCCACCCTGGTCTGTGAGATCTACAATCCTGCAGAACCAAGTTCCAAACAGATTTTTCCACACCTGCTCCAACCTTTTCATACGTCCATGGTTGGCTGGTTCCAAAGTATTAACAGTGCTAAACCTTTTCCCTTTAATGAAGCTGGGATGCTCATTTGGAGGCCCAATGGACCGTTTCACCAATTTAATCATAAACTTCTGCATATCGCTGTGGTCTTTAACCCTGGTCTAGCATCCTGTAGAGCCAAGTTCCAACCAGAATTTGCCACACTTGCCGCAACTTTTTCCCAAGTTTCTGATTGGCTGGTTCCAATGTATTAGAGTTATATTAGCAGTGAGATCCAGATTAACCTGGGTACATGTCAGAACTAAAATCTGCAGTAAAGCAGCTCTTCAAGACTCGAGTTAGAGACTATTGTATATTGTATGAAATATTTAAGTTTCATTCAGATTTAGTTTTAAAAAAGTTTAAAATTTTCAAAAAGTGAGTCAATACAACAATACAAATGCTAAATCAGCCAAGTCATTTCCTTTAAATCACAATTTTAGAAGTCTAGTCTTATAAACAGGAGACCCTGCCACATCGTCAGGCAATCACATCAGATGGCGTCAATGCCACATGTAATATTTCAAGATGATAAAATATGGCAAAGTTCTTAACTTGAAGTTCAATTTAAAAAGTATTATTACACAAGATTTGCCTGAAGTGTATAATTACATATAAGTATAATTTTTAAATGCTGAATTATAAAAGAGATCTGTAGATAGTTTAAAATAAATGTTGATGAATTTGTAGCATAAATAGTGTTTCACTACTCTGTACCAAGAAAAACTACAAATAGCCCTTTTTTATTAGACCTTTATTAGACAGATCTCTGATTACTAAATGACTAAATGTGTCCCTGTGTCCACTGGTGAGTAAGTAGATGTTGTTAAGTTCTATTTTAAGTAGAAAACTCTTAAACCTAGTCATATACTTTAAAGTACAACAATAATATAAGCAGTAAATTATAAGTATTATGTTAAGTACACTTAAAGAAAATGTACAAGCTAGTAAACTAACAGTAAAACCTTAAGATTACTTTTAGTGTAGTTGCAGTACAAAAGATGTAAACTAGTTTATACTTGGTTTACTACTCTTACACTTAGTGTACTCAAAAGTATACTTTTAAAAACCAGAAAGAGGGCCAATTTAGTCCCAAGAAGTATTAAAATAGTACATATACAAGTGTACTACTAGTACAATGACATTAGTATAGTAACTGCATAAAGTATACTTAATAAAATTAACTTTAAGTATACTTATTTTCTGTAAGGGTCTGCTTGCTGATATATTGGCTTTCTACTATTTTCAGTTAAATAAAGGGTTTAAAGGATTTGCTCATCGTTGTATTCTGTTATTATTAAGATTTTGCATGGCGTCCTCACATTTTTGTGGTTGTAGGTTCAATAAATAAACGCAGGGCTGGACTGGTAATCTGGCGCACTGGACATTTGACAGTGCTCAGGGGCCGATGCTGGATATAGGACGAAAGCAGCCCCACCCTTTCTCTGCCATGTCACTATAGATGAAGAGTGTCACTGTACATAAAGAGTGTCGCTGTAATTGAAGAGTGTCTGTAGATATAGTGGCAATGTAGATGAAGAGTGTTATTGTAGATGAAGAATGTCACTGTAGATAAAGTGTCGCTGTAGATGAAGAGTTGCTGTAAATGAAGAGCGTCTCTGTAAATGAAGAGCGTCTCTGTAAATGAAGAGCGTCTCTGTAGATGAAGAGCGTCTCTGTAGATGAAGAGCGTCGCTGCAGGTGAAGAGCGTCGCTGCAGATGAAGAGCGTCGCTGCAGATGAAGAGCGTCACTGCAGATAAAGAGCGTCACTGCAGATGCTGTAAAATGTGCTAAGACCTCAGACATGTTCTCTGCTTTGGCCTCCACGTCCTCTGTGAGAGCAGAGCTCCAGCAACAGCAGGTTGTAGCAGCGGGTAGAGAGAGGAGCAGCCAGAGACGCAGGCTTTTGAAAGTGAACCAGAAGGACAGAGTGAGCAGGAGAGTGTAGTACGTAAGCCTCTATGCTGCGGTTCAACATGTTTTTAAAAACACTTAAACAAGTGAAATAACAGATCTTAAAACTGATAAATGATAAAAGCTTTGTAATTTAAGTTTTACTAAGGTAAGTGTATAAAAGTATTATTAGTAAAAGCTATGTCCACAGTAGACAGTGTCAAATGCTGATGTGCATGAGTTCACAAAGCAGCCCTGTCTGTTTTTAGTCTGATCCAAATGCAGGTTATAGCTTTTTAAAGGAGGAGCAGCTTTTAACCTGAAAAATTAGAATTGAGCTGCAATATTAGGGAAATTCAGTAAATACATATGAGTAGACTAAAGTGCTAGAACTACAGTATGTGTAAACTTAATTATTTGCTTTCCACAGTGGTTATTTGATACGCTTCTAAAGTAATGATTAACTGTAAATTTCTAGTAAGGGTAAAAGTTATGCTTTTTAAATATTATGCTATTATTTGATAATTAATATATGATAATAATAAAATACATTCCTTTGTGGAACACATACATAAATTACTGGTCGACTGTGCTCCGCTAATTATGACGGGCCGGTCTAAGGCAAAAATGCCAGGGCCGATTTTTTGTCCCAGTCCAGCCCTGAATAAACCCAATGTGTCACCACCACTGTGAAGAATCTTGGTTTGGAAAGCTTCCCTAGAACTAAGAATTTTGACAATAATGACAAAAAACTGATTTGATTTCTGTTTGTTTAAATTTCCCAGAAAATCTGCTTGGTTGCACTGTACACCAATGTCGCCATCTAGTGGACCACACAAGTTTTAACATCTCCAGCACAAGCTTAAAGTAGAATTCCACCAACTTTCTTTATTATATCACCAACTTCTTATTATTTAATCAATGATATGTAGTAGTTCAGGCCATGAAATGAACTGGCGACCTTTTCATGATGTACCCTGCCTACGCCCGATGATGCTGGGATTGGCAGTAGCCCCCGACTAACAGGATAAAGTGGAAGATAATGGATGGATGGATGGATGTAGTAGCTCGGAGTAGTTTGATGTATAAAGAAACCGAAACTGTTCTCTTCATAGTGGAGGTGATACAACTCCAAATCAGAAAAGGGTGCATTTGCAACATTACAACATTGTTGTTCCTTTGAAGTTTTAAGGTGTGCAGCAGTGGGTGGCGGGTCTTCGTCGTCACATTTTCTATCCGGTTTCCATGTTTCTGTTTCCAAGAGGCTGCATGTACAGAAAGAGAAGCAGTGGCCTGAGTACTGATCCTTGGGAGAAACCATATTTTACTAGTGTACAATCATCTTTAATAACAGCAAGTTTTAATGATTTAGGTAAATATTCAAGACTGAGGGACGAGTTTATTATAGAGAGCAGAGGTTTAACGACACAGGGACAGTTTTGTAGGTACTGCATCAAGAATGCATGTACATGTTTTGGATGAGCTAATCAGTGAGACTAATACATTCTGATTGATAAGGCTAAAAGATAGCAGTTGGAGTTTTGGGCTGGCAAGGCACGTATCCTGTTGTATTCATCCTATTGGCAGATTTTGGATTTGTAGTCAAATATTCTCTATTTTACTGTTGAAGAATCAGACAGCTGTTGTATGTTGTTTGAATATCATCTTCAAACTGTTTAATGTTGCCAGTTAGTTTAGATATGGTGGAAAACAGGACCTTAGGATTATTTTGCTGTTCTCAGTTAGTGCTGAGAAATAGGAAGCTCTGGCTGCGTTTAGGGCACGCTTATATTCTCTGACGCTATGGCCACTTTATTAGAAACACCTACCTTGTACCTGCACTACCTGGCCATTGTATTAAAAATATCTACCTTGTATTTCCACTAACTGGCCACTTTATTAGAAATACCCACCTTCTACTTTCACTAACTGGCCACTTTATTAGAAACACCCACCTTGTATTTCCACTAACTGGCCACTTTATTAGAAACACTCACCTTGTATTTCCACTAACTGGCCACTTTATTAGAAACACTCACCTTGTATTTCCACTAACTGGCCACTTTATTAGAAACACTCACCTTGTATTTCCATTAACTGGCCACTTTATCAGTGTAACTGTTTCTACATCCTGTACCAAAAGGACAGGGCCCCAAGTTCGTTCTGTAGTTAGGGAACCCAGATTATTCCTGGTTCACACTACATGACTGGTCAGCAATACAGGGTCTCAAATTACACGACTAACTCTGGAGAATCGCCGACTCATCTGGCTTCACGAGAACACATGAGAACGCATGCGAGAGCTAGCGATACCACGTAGAACATACACCATTTCCAAAACGAACAGCAACAAACCAGCTTTGTTACTGTGCTGATCTACAAGAAAGAAGAAAAAGGTACGAAGATGGATAAAGACACAGGGCCAGCAGGGACTGTCTGTTCTGCAGAGAGCTGGAGGTAAATATTTAATATTTTATCAATGAAAACGTTTCGCACAGCCGCAGAGAGATTGTGTGACCGGTGACACGGTTCTCTCTCTACGTGATCCCATTTACTGTAGCTAGATGCTGCTCTTGACTTACAGTAGCCGACTGGCCTAGATATTAAACATGCTAGATATTTGCTGGGCGTCTGCGATTAGTCGGCGAGCGTCTTTCAGCCGTTCATACTACACGACTGAGCGAGCGCCAAGTGGTCGACGATTTACCTCCGAGCAGAGGTTTTTGTCAGCGATCTGCAAAATACTGTCTGCGACTGAAAAACCAGGCTAAAATCGTGTAGCGTGAACTACGCATTAGCAGACAAATAGCTTATCCAGTGACCAGAGACTTAAGCTTAAAAGTACATATATTTATTTTCAGCTGTAGGAACGAAAAATTTAAAAAATAAAACATTTACTGCAACATTAAATGTGTGCTTGAAGAATAAAAGAATAGAATTTAAAGAATAAAAATAAATAAACTACATTTTGAAATGTCCTTAGTTCACTTAATACCGCTCACAAAATGACCTGAAACTCTTGAAATTACATCAGGTGGTGGGAAAGTGAGGTGCTGGCATTGTGAAACACACTGCATTGTGGGTAGTGTAGTGTGTGTAGTTGTAGTCACCAGGTGTTTGTTTTGCAATAAATGGCAAGTACTCGCTGCAATACGACTTCGACTCGCGATATTTTTGGGTATTACCTCAAAACAGGTCAACAACTCGGCTCGTCCTGGCCCTGGAGCTGACTGGAGAAAAGCAGCCCCCCTCGAGTCGTCGCGAACACGGTCGGGAGGCAGTAGCGGGGAAAGGTAACACAGGTGCTCACAAACAGACAAAACATTAGCCCCAGTACAGTTTCCTCAATATCAATAAAACTAAAGCCGACATGACAAAACTAAACAACCCCCTCTGCAGGCCTGATAACCTGGTCCCAACTTGCTCAGTGCACTCACAGCCTCTCTGGACCATCTCACCGTGAGAAGCTAAGCTGAGCTGAAAGTGGCGGGAAAGGTGGCAGAGGGCGGACTCCAACGATGTTCGTCCGGAGGTCTGTGATGCTAACCGGGGTAGAGGTTCTCCAACGTGGCTCTCAGAGAACCCTCGAACGTGATCTGGGTAGTTGGTGGAGCTATCTGAGAGGAGAGCGTCGTCTTGACGACGGTTCACTTTTCCAGTTCTCCACCGCCGAGTGCGTAGCGGTTAGCGGCTAAGCTAACGCGGCTAGTGCTAGCTACTACGGCGGAGCAAAGAGTTATACAAACGTTTTCACCGCCTGATACGGCAGTAAAATAATTATTAAATCCGAATTAATACTGGTACAAGTACTCACACTAAAGTATTTACACACAGCTGGGCTGGAACAGGACCTCATCTCTTAAAACTACCGGAGCTCGGAGTTTAGCCAGGCTTTCTCCTCAGGTCCCTATCGGGGAGCGCGTGCACCCCTCCTCCCCGCGCTCGTTCAGAACGCCCCAGCCAATCAGATGCCAGGAAACCCAAACAGACATTTAGACTAGCCAACAGAAACAGACTTGGTTATATTTTATTTTTTTACATGGACAAACAAAACCATAGTAAACGTAAATACACTCTCTAGTATCTTTACAGGTTAGTTTAAAATCAACTATAACTTATGTTTTAGCTTTTTAGCCTATGTAGAAACAGTTTAGCCACTGACTTCTTTACAGCACTGACTTCTTGAATATTTTTAAATTGAATGTTATTTTAAATATAATATTAATTGAATATTTAATAATTATTATTAAATACCTATCTTGTTTTTCCACTAGCTGCCCACCTGGTACTTTCTTTAACTGGTCTTTTTATTTGAAAACCGACCTTGTATTTCCAATAAGTGGCCACTTTATTGGAAACAAATATCTTGGATTCTCACTAACTGGTCAAATGTGACCGCTGCTAAAGGGCTTAATGGAAAACATTCAGTTTAAGTCCACTAGATGACGACATTGTCTTATAATATTAAAATATACATAGGGCTATATTAGAAATACCTATCTCGTTATTCCACTACCTGGCCACTTTATTAGAAACACCTACCTTGTACTTCCATTAACTGGTCACTTTATTAGAAACACACACCTTGTACTTCTACTAACTGTCCACTTTATTCAATCAATCAACCTTTATTTAATCTCGGAAATACATTGAATACATTATTAGAAACACTTACCTCGTACTTCCATTAACTGGCCTTTTTATTAGAAAACCCACCTTGTATTTTCACTAACTGGCCACAACTGCTCAAATGTGTCCACTGCTAAAGGACTTAATGGGAAATATTTAGTTTAAGTCCACTAGTTGGCGACATTGTCCTAACTTAAACTCACATAAAGGCTGAACTAGTAAAGAAATAGAGGTATGTCACTATGACAGCATGTGGATGTGGAGCCCTACTGGCAAAAACACTTTGTTTACCCTGCAATGACTGATTTATCCAGATATTCGGTTTTATACTTAAAAGAAAAACTGAAGGTGTGTTTTGCTAAAATCTTAAGGACTTTATTGTGTGTAATGCACAAATAGAGGCCAAACTCTGCCAATCCTTTGGGTTGTATCTGCTAAATGGTCAGTGCTGACCTCACTTCATTGCACTTTCTAGCAAACACACAACACACCGAACCGTTTTTGAATACATGTGGAAATCAGGTGGGGTTGTTGGGGACTCTTCCCCCCGTCTCCTCAATCTGCAGAAGGTGGTTCTCAGTGCTCAACTGACTTTTCTCCATTGTGAACTGGGTTTGTTAATTGCTTTAGAAGAGCCTGTGGAGTCTGGAGGATTACAGAAAGCAGTAAGTCTGAATTTATATCATTACTTCATTACTACCTGATTAACTGTGTATTATTAATCTGATAATAACCCTTAGCATGATCAGTCTGGTTATGGGAAGGTTATCATTAATGTGATGGACAGTTATTCATACAGACCGACTTAAAAGACATCAGATGTAGAAATAATGAAAGGACAGATGGTGCTTTAGGGGAACTACACTGGTATTGTAAACTGGTCTTTGATGTTCTACATAGCAGGTATGTGACTTTGTTTCAGGTGAAAAATGTCCAGAGGCAGTTTTACACCATTTACTCCCGCCAACAAACCTGGCCCTTACAGAAAATAAGTATACTTAAAGTTCATTTTATTAAGTATATTTTATTCAGTTACTATACTAATATCATTGTACTAGTAGTACACTTGTATATGTACTATTTTAATACTTCTTGGGACTAAATTGGCCCACTTTCTAGTTTTTAAAAGTATACTGTTAAGTACACTTTAAGTGTAAGAGTAGTAAACCAAGTATAAACTAGTTTACATCTTTTGTACTGTAACTACACTAAAAGTAATCTTAAGGGTTTACTGTTAGTTTACTAGCTTATAAGTTTTCTTTAAGTGAACTTAACATAATACTTATAATTTACTGCTTATAGTATTGTTGTACTTTAAAGTATATGACTAGGTTTAAGGTTTTTTTTCTACTTAAAATAGAACTTAACAATGTTTACTTACTCACCAGTGGACACACGTAAAATAAACAAGACACACTCAGATTAAGAAACATATTTGTATCTTTATAAATCTTTATAAATCAAATTTTAAATAAATATTGTACTGGATGTGTTTTTGTGCAGAGCAAGAATACTTACTTCTACTATCTCAATCAAAAGATTAAGTACAAGTAAAAACCAAATATACTTAGACTGTTCTATACTTGTCAGTATAACCCCAGCATACTTAAGTATAACTGTGTTTAGTATATCACTGAGAAGTACATAAAAAGTAAACTGAAAGTATACTCACTTCCTTTTAGTTTAAAAGAAGTAAACTAATGGTACACTTGAATAAATAATTTTTTGTAAGGGTATCTAGAGTTAGGGTTAGTGTTAGGGTTATTTTATGCGGAGAACAATCGGAGAAGATGCGACAACACAGAGGAAAACTGTGTGAAGATTCATTAGAAGGTGTTAAAGTTATTAGAGAAATTTGAAATATAGTTATCCTGATTTAAGTCTACTTCATGTCAGTCAATTACAACCCAACCATTCTGATCTTGCATAAGTTCAGATGAAGTAATACGGGAGATGTATGTAAAGCAACACCACATTTTAATTATGATATATAATGGCAATTGAAGCAAACAAAACTTTAACATACAATACAAATTGAAATGATATTAGTTAATGTGATCAAAGTGTTTTGATGTTTGCATATAAATGATGTGTTTAATATTACAGGAGCCTGAAGGTTTACAAGTGGACCAGCTCTCAATGCCAGCTGTTGTGGACTTGGGAGCTTCTGAAAGTGATGGTTTGAAGGTCACTGGTATTGTTATTGAAGGGGTGCAGGTTCTCACAGAACTGAAAGATGTTGCCACAGCTCATGCTGTCCTCTTTGGCCTGATATATTAACCCAACTTTAGTTATCCCATCCAGCTGAAACACACCTTTGAGGTATTCCAGAAACGTTTTTAGAGACTGATGCTTTTAAACTTGCGAAGCCCAGTCCCTCTAGAGCAAATTACTGCCTGAAACAGAACTGCTCTTTTAAGAAGGCCTGCATCCAGAGGCATAAAGTATTAAGCTTCTCAAAGGCCGACTTTGTAGTATACACATTAGCTCAAGTGTCAGTGAATTATGTTATAATCTGTGGCAAGATTCATTACTGACTAATGTTATTTTTGCATTTGATTTTTATTTCTTGGATGGTTCAGTTTTTTTTCCTGTCGAAGTCCAGTCCATTGAACACATTACTTGAATCAAGACCACTGAAGAACAGAGTAATAAAGTATACAGAGAAACAGATGAACTACAGTCTGTAAGTGTAGAACTACAAACTGCTCCTATACGGTCAGTGAGCTAAAAAAAAAAAGAGTGTAGATCTAAGGAGATGATTATAGTGGTCAGTTGTTGGAATGTTTAATGTTTAAGCTGAGTTTCAAAAGTTTAAAGGAACAGTTTAGACATTGCCTTCAATGGGCCAATGAATCTTGTGTACTTGTATATATTTTAAGATTACTTTTTGATGTTCTCTCTGTTTTTGTTTTTTCAGTAACTGAATATATATATATTTCAAAAATACATTTTCTCCAAGTCAGATGTTGATGGACATTTATGTTGAAGTAACTGAATCAAGGAATTAAGATTTTATATAGCACTGTTTGAGTCCATGAAACTTTTATTTGAATACTGTTCACAGTGACTTAAAAATAAAGTAGTTTTCTGAGCTTGTTGGGTCCTTTTTTCCTTTTCACATGTTCCATTTACGGCTGTTCATACTGAATGGTTAAATTTAAGATTAAATCAACTTAATATGCATGGTTATATTTTATCGATAATATTGCTTGTAATCTGTCTTAATTTTACTGAGTAAATATGGCTAATTGTGCTGTAAAGTCCACTTAACTTTGCACTTTGAACATACTCAATATTCATGTGTTGTTTGAAATTAATCAATTTATTTATTGTATTTACTTTTACTTAAATTTAGCTAGTGATATAAAAGTGAAAAAAATCATGTTTTTACTCAAACCCAGGACTAGTAAAATTTACTTATTATTATTGCTTGTGGTTTATTGCCTCAATTTTATTAAGTAAATGTAGGGAAGCATTTTTTACAGTGTGAGTAGATTAAAATATGGCAATGAAATATTCTCTGACTGCAGGATTATTTCTGCTGCAATGTTTTGTAATTTGGAGTGGTATTACTGTATTGACCTGAAAGAACAGTTAATATCTTCTAGACAGTAGATGTTTATTGTTATTTATAATATCCAATGTATTTAAGCCACATATGCCACAGGCCAATACAGTTTTCAAGTATGTTTAAGTTAAAAAATTACGTTTAAATTCTGTTTAAGTTTAATTTTCAGTTACTATATGCCAAATGTCTCGGTAAAAAACATATGAAATATATTACCTTTTCATTAAAAGAGTTCTTCTTTTATTCATGTTCTCCTTGTATGTTGAATAACTAGATATGGTGGTAAAGTAAGTGGTAAGTTGTGATGAGCGAAGAACTCAATCAATATTGATCAGCAAATGGTGTCACCAATAATTGAAATGACTATAAAGGTTTTGACCAGCAGGGGGGGTTGTGTGCACACCTTTTTTGAACCAGCTGGATGAAAAGCTTCAAGACTTCATGAGGCTTCACCTGGCCGTCCCTAACTGTAATTACACATATTTGTATTGGTTAATTTTACAATTGAATGCCATGTGCTCTGGAACAAAGCCAAAAAGGATCATCCTGATAGCAGCTGTTACTCTGTGATGCACCATAAAAGCTTTAAGATGTTCTATCCAGGTACGTCAACAAGACAAGCAGGGTGCTGGTGATGGATGGTTTGGCCTGCACTCCTGACCGTCCCTGATAGAAAATGTGACAGTGAAGACCCCCCTACTGCTGCACACCTTAAAACTTAAAACTTAAACAACAGTTTTGTAAAGTTGTAAATGCTTTACTCTTCCAGCAATTTTAAAATTAAAAAAAAAACTCACTTATTAGTAGAATGCTTTTCAGCTGTGCATCACAATTGATCAAGAGTGTCCTAACAACCAATTAGTCCAATAACATCCTTAACTTGGATTGGTGGTCGTACCAGGAGATTTAGACAGAGGACTGAGAATTACTGATAATAGAACTATATGTAAAATAAGCCTCTATACAAAAATAGACTTAAATACAAACATTTATATTCTTTAAAAATCATCTGATACACTGAAAATTGCATGAATTGCATGAAAATTGCATGAAATTAAATTCTAAAGTCATCCTAAACTTTTGAGTGGTAGTGTATATATATATATATATATATATATATATATATATATATATATATATATATATATATATATATATATATAAAATCACAACCAGAGTCAACACTGGTGCTGTTTCCACCACTGGAGACGCTTTTGGAGAGGAAAGGTAGGAAGTTTGATGCTGAAGGTTTCTTCTAGACTGGTACGGAGTGAAGAGTGATAAGGGGGGACTCTGCGTCCATCCTGATAATCTAATCATGCTGAATTTTGGTGAATTGGAATTTCCATTCCAGACAGTACGAGCACACTGGGTGGTGTTTTGTTTTTGGGAAGCTGCAGTTTAACCGTCTTAACCGTCTTTCTGTTGATGCCCAGTTTTGGTTCCTCATGTTTTCAGAGTTTAGAAGGTTAGTTCGGCTCTCGTGCTCAGGTCAACTGGAAGTTGTTTATTGAATCATTTGCAGGACTTCAGTGTGTCTGGTTGACCTTCTGCTAGTAAAAGGAACCGGACTCATAAATAAATAACCAGTTAAATGACCCTTTACTACGTTTACTACGTTTACTGTGTTTTGTTTATTCCCCTCAAGGTCCACTTTTGACATTTGACAGGTTTTATGTACCAAACATGGCCACCATTCATGACCAGTTTCCAGCCCCTGTCTTTATCCCTTACAATAAAACATGGTTTTGTTGCTGTACCTTCAAAACTGAGATCCAGAGATCCATCATCATTTTTGATAGTCTGACCCTAAACAAAACACACATCTTTTGCAAATTGATTCTAAACCACATTTGGAAGTGGTTTGAAATGTGATTCCAATCAGATTTTAACAGATGTGTCTTAGTCTGGATGCTCTGGATGCTTGAATCAGATTTCTACAAACAATTCAATTCAATTTAACTTTATTGTTATTATACATGTACGGGGGGTACACAGTAAAATGAAATGCAGTAGGGCAACATCTCCGGTGTGTAAACATTACATTTAGAAAATAAGGTGCAAAGACAATAACCATAAATAGATAATACAAATATGGGCAAACAGAAAATACAATGAATACACAATACAATACAACAGACTATAGACAATAAAGACAGTACAATAGAATCAGGTGGTGTAAGTATATTGATACTTGGTACATAAAGTGACTGTGTATATGTGCATATTGCAGTATGAGGTAGTAACAGGAAGCATGGTGGTCATGAATCTGGTGGTACAGGCTCACACGTTCTGATATCTCCTGCCAGATGGCAGTGGGTGGAACAGGAAGTGGCGGCAGTGTGTGGTCTGTGCTGATGCTGCTGATGCTGCTGACTCTGCTAAGGCATCTTCTGTCATAGATAGATGTATGGGTGGAAGGACAGCTGCAGTGATGGACGGGGCAGTTTTCACCACCTTTTGCAGGGCCTTTTGATCTACAGCAGTGGAGCTGCCGTACCAGACTGAGATGTAGCTGGTCAGGATGCTCTCCACTGTAGATCTGTAGAAGTTGCAGAGGAGTTGATGTGGCAGGTTGGCTCTCCTCAGCCTCCTGAGAAAATGGATGCGTTGTTGGGCTTTTTTGTTGAGGTGTGATGTGTTCAGTGTCCAAGTGAGATTCTAAGATATGTGAACTCTGAGGAATGTGTCTGTGCACCATTCTGTGGAGTTCCACCTCCTCAATGATGATGTCAAATGGACTGACAGAAGTGCTGACATCTGCTAGTTACTGACACTTGTGTCGCTACCACAGCAGCCCATGAAGACAGGTTGGTGATGCCTAGACACACAAATACGAATGACATCTGATTTGACAAACAAATCCAATTTGCCTGCGGTCTGTTCACAGCCTCAGAGGCTGCCTCAGAAGTAAAACCTCAACATAAGTAGGTGGTTATGTGTAAATGAGTTGGTTCCTGTCACCTTTTGGCAGCATTGTTTTATAGTTTTTGCACTTTATTGACTGCTGAACATTAAAACTTAAACTTTATAAAGTGAGGGAAGTTCAGTTTTCCATGATACGAGCCCTTAAAACTAAGAAACATCCATGTGATTACATGATTGTGTCACTTCACCCTGAAGTCCAGTCCTGGAAGGCCTGATTCCTGCTCATTGTTCCATCTCAAACACTCCTGATTCTACTCATTAACTCTTAACTGTCAGGTTTAGTTGGGGTATTATGGCAGGGACACTCTTCAGGTTATGTTGCCTGAAACCTACAAGAACAGTCCCATATGTGTCAAAACACAGCAGTCTTTGGGCCACATGAGTTCAGCCTATTAGATAGACATATTAATACCCAAAACTTAATTAAGTCTCCATGTTACAATTAAATAGGCTTCTTGTACTGACTGTTCACTTTATTGGGGACTTTTACTTTGAATTTTATCATTTTGTCCATTTATATCATATCAGCTCCGTCTACTCTACAGGTTCACCACATATTGGCACAGTTAGACCTACTGCTGCATAGTTTATGATACAAGTGTATTGAAATAATAATAAATACACCAGAACAGCTGCTGATCACCAAGTGTTTCGGTGACCAGGATATGGAGCTGAATCTAAACATAGCGGTGCTCCTGTAGCTTGAAATACGAATGTTGTCCGTCATCCAAAACAGGCGGTTCTAAAAATTAAAAGCAAACAGAATTAATTAGATATAATTTATTAGTTTTAGAAAAGACAGAAAAATTATACTTTTCATATTTTTTGGTTTTAATTTGTCTGAATATTTACTATCCGGCTTTACGTCACGTAGAACCGTTATATGCGCATGCGCTGCTTAAAGGATTTGTAACACAATTTAAGGCCTGGAGGTGTTTTTTTTTGTTTTATTTCTTATAAATTATTTAAACTAACAGCCAAAGGGACAAAATGAGGTAAGCATCTTGTAAGAGGTACCAGGTGATGCTAGGGATGATGATGGCTGATGTTGGTGTGGCCTTGTTTTGGGGAATTCCTCTCAGAGGAGCTAACGATGCTAACCGGAACTCCCAAAATAACAAAATAACTAATATCAGTGTAATTAACTTCTGTTGGTAGGTCAGCTATAATGAAACATAGCAAAGCAGGATTTATTCCACATTACACTGTATTTAGATTACGAATAGCTGGTTAGTTGGTCAAAACACCTCAGAGTAGCTAAACTAGGTAGTCCGTGAGGAGCTTCCGTAGCTAGTAAGTAGCTGAAGTGACAAAAACTGCTGTTTATTTGCAGCAGAACAAACAAAAAACACATACAGACCCCTAGAAATCAGGTTTAGACCAATAAAGCGAGCTAAAAATATCTTTGCCGTACAAGGAAAAGCATGTATTTGTTGATTTTTAGCTTTCTGCATCAAATAAACAGGAAATTATCTTTTTTTTTATTATAAATTGACTGAGCAAAAGACCGGATCTCTAACCTTCAGGCCCCGACTGCACTACTGTCTTAACCCTGAATGTGAGTAACTGGTTTAACAGCTTTGGTTAGACCTTCTCTTTGGAATATGGACTGTTGTGTAAGCGGTCGTGTAATAATTACCTAGTGCTTGATATATATAACATATTGTTATCTCATGACTAGGAGTGGCTCAACTAACAGTGGCTCGTACCTAACATTAACAGATGCTGCCTAAGCAAATGGAAAGTTCATAGTATAATAGATGTAGACCACCAGCCTCAACCCCAAACAACATCCAGCCAGCCAGAAGATGTTCCAAAATAAAAATAAGATTATAATCAGCCTGAA
Source organism: Megaleporinus macrocephalus (assembly GCA_021613375.1). Taxonomy (NCBI): domain Eukaryota; kingdom Metazoa; phylum Chordata; class Actinopteri; order Characiformes; family Anostomidae; genus Megaleporinus; species Megaleporinus macrocephalus. The sequence continues at coordinate 3,985,419 of CM038728.1, forward strand.
CAGAACCTGTTTCTGTCGAGTATTTCAGTTCCTGCTGTTTTTTATGATTAGTTTTCTGTTTTTTCTCTCAGGTGTTTACCTGTTTCTGTTCTGTACATGTTCTGGCTGCTCATACAGAAAGGTAAGCACCTTCTGTCCTTCAGTGAACACACATTTCCAAGAAATAATCAGCACATGGAAAACTCAAAGCCAGACTTACTTGTAATTTCTGTGTTTTGGTCTCTCTCTCTCTCTCTCTCTCTCTCTCTCTCTCTCAGGTTCTCTGCAGGAGATCCAAGCTTTTGTGGGAGACGCCGTCATCTTACCATGTTCAAACAGTGATCAGGCACTGCCGGATGCAGTGACTGTGTTCTGGAGATACAGAGACAGCAAGACTGTGTACGACATCATCAACAGCAAAGCATCATTTAATGAACAGGATCCATTATTCAAAGGCAGAGTCGGAAGTTTCCCAGACGAGTGGAAAAACGGCAACTTCTCCATCGAACTCAGTAACGTGGAGAAGGCTGATGGAGGACTGTACTCCTGCTTTATTCCTGATATTGCAAACATAAAACTAACCCTGGCTGTTAAAGGTGTGTATGGATTGTTTTTACTCGGTACTCGTGTTTGTGGTATGAAAGGGCGTTTTCACTGTTAATGAGGAGCCAAGGCTGCAAGTCGAAATGGTATGAGTTTGCGCAGCTGATTCTCTGGTGTGCAGCTCTATAAGCAACAGCTCTATGGCTGTAATTAGATCCCTCACTAAAGCTGTGCTGTTTATAAAAGACCTGTTTACATGAATGAATAGCCACGTAAGGCAGTGTTTTCGCTCCACTGAACTTTTCTAATGGGAATGGTGGTTAAGGAACTTTATGAATGCTTTAGGGAATATTTAAGGGGTAATGGAAGAGTGTATGATGATTACACTCAAGGATACTCCTAAGCAATAGCTGCACGGCTTCTTTGTGCAACACACTCAGACGTAGAGGTAATCTTACAGGAACTGTGAACCTTTATGTGTGTAGAGAATCTAATAGGTTTAGTGTTGAATGAACACGGTTAACATTAGAGAAACATCCTCCGTCCATTGCATAGGGACAATATTTGCAGTGCACTCTTGCATACATCCAGCTGATGATATGACTTACAGTGTTAACTAGGAGTTATTGTGATTGTGAGATTTGAAAGCCCTCTTAACATCACTCTATTTTACCATTTACACACTAAGAAAAACAGACAAAAGTATGAACTAGTGGCTTATAATGCAAATGGGGGTCCATTTCAGTGCAATAGTGCTGCTGAAAGAATTCAGATTCTTTTCTAATGTACTGAAGACAGTAATATACAAAGAAAACACTTGTTATTTAATTAATCCATGTAAAAGTTATTACAGAACTTCTTATGTTTTTTTAGTTTTTTCACCAAAGAAAACATGCAATCAGCAAATCTGAGAAAGGCTGTTTGTATCTTTGCAGTCAATTGCAATAGTGGCATCAAGGTGACCATCCTGCTACGTAATCTCTAGATAACATCTTTGTCTTCATACTCAGAGTGCAGTGATTCATAACAAAGCTGCAGGTTTACCTTCAAAAGTATATTATCTAGAACAACACAGTTAAGATATCGTCTCATGCTGGGGTACCTGGGCTCTTGGGCAATGAGAGAGCAGATCAAGCAGCAAAAAAAGGCCACGTGCATACCAGATCCAATGTACCAGATCCCAACAGTGGCCATCGAACCTACAATAAACTCATATATCAAGGACAAATGGCAAAACAACTGGAACACACTACCAAATAAACTGTACGAAGCCAAAAATGAAGACTACCTCGAAAACTGTTGGGGCCAGACAGTATACACAAGATGCCTCATTGGACATACTAGACTAACACACATGTACCTGATGAAAAGGTGAAACTTTCCCATATTGTGCAACATGCCAAACCAAGATTACAATAAAACATTTGCTGCTGGAACGTATCATCTATAACATATAAGTAACCATACAAAGACAACAGACATAACGTCTCCAAGTCAATAAACTGAAATAAGTAAATAAAGTACAGATAACAACCTTTCCTGCCATGAACACGGCCCAATTGCAGACATGGCATTAAAAAGTAAACACTAACTAACTAGCTAACTAACTAACTCTCTTTTAAAAGGTGTTTCAGTGCACATCATATTTATCAGTGTCTGTAAATTCGGAAGCTGGACGTATTCATGAATCACCAAATTATTAAAATCATTTAAAAATTTTCTGTCTGCTGTTTCGTGTGGTCAGTTAACCTAGATAAATATCACTGACATCACTGTTAAGCTGTTTTGCATGTTATTTGTTTGTTTATTTATTTGTTTGTTTTTTGTGTTCAACAGATCGTCCAGTTTCGCCGAAAACAGAGAGTCGCTTAAACAACAGTGTCGTGAAAAGAAGACCAGACGACATGTTGCTTTTCTTGGTGTTTCTACTGGGAAGTTCTCTGCTGTACGCCTGAGCTCTGCGGTGTAGCTTCTACTGTTTACAGGACGCTTAGTAAGAAAACCCTTTAGCAGAGCTGTTCGGCTGCTTCATAAACAAATACTGAAATTCTCCTCCACTCGTTTACGGGACAGAGGAACAAAAAGTCTACAGCAGAGGTGCCCAAAACACTTCCTATAGATCACAATTAGCTCCAACCAGATTCACGAATCATCTGAATATCAGATCCAGGTGTCTTGTATTTAAACATAGATCTCCAGGACTGAGCACCACTGGAATACGAGACACTTTGTCTAATTACTGAAAAAGTCCTGGTGGACTTTATATAAATTAAATAGACCAAAACGAGAAATTTGGAACATTCTTTAGAAGTAAGAACATTTCTACTCTAGTCAATGATAAAACATGATCAGATCTTTATCTTAATCAATAAATAAACATATTAACGGAATGAACATTAACATGACATGCTAGCTGTAGCTGATAAACTGCAAGTGTAGGTAAAAACCAGCAGCCATATTGAGACTTTTTTGCATAAATGTATCTTTCAGATGTAAACAAAGTCCTACGGAGTGGTTTACTGTCTAATGTTCCACTGTAGAGAAACATACTGAGTTAGACTTGTTTACAGTGGTGTGAGAGTCTGTCTCTGAAAGCTATTATTATATTATTAACATTACATATACTCTCGTTTAGGTTCGTTGGTGGTTTGGATAGTAAATAAAATTAGATTTATGTTGTAGACATGGTGACCTCTGGATTTCATCACCACCACTGTAAAGAAATCAGACTCAGTAAGTTTCTCTACAGTGAGCCATTTCACAGCAAATCACTCCTAACAAATCTCTCGTACACAGAGATGTTCATAAACTGCAGAACAGCTCTGTATGTTTTTCTGCAGTAGATCTTTCTAGATGTTTCTACTGCAGGGCTGCAAGTTCCAGCTGCTTTGCTGCTTCTGATGCCCTATTACTAACAGCAGAGAAGTTTATTTCACTGGATTTGCTTATTCTTCAGGTAACTTTCCCTCAAGAGTTCCATGTAGAGGATTGAAGCCCAGGTATAATGTTATACTCTCACCAGTAAGAAGTAAGTTTATATACTAAATATGCATATAGACTACATCACCTGGCCTACTAACCCATGAGTTTAGGACTTAAGTGTCAGTGCTCACCGGGAAGTGTATTTGTCATAGTGTAATGTCAGAAATGAAACGGTGTTGTTTGGTAGTTCGACAGTCAGTCAGTCAGGCACGTCTAGCAGGTTTCAGTACTTGTGGTAATGTTGGGTGAACTTTATTGGTCTGCATTGCTGCACAACACGGAGGAAACTCACCCTGTTTATTTCCTCTGTAAGCATTATACGTTCTTAGTTATGAACAGCTACATTATCCACAGGGTTCTACAAGCAGTACTGGTTCTAGATCAGCATATCCACTTTTAACATGATTTATGAAGACTTTGCATCCTCCTGTGATGTACTTTGTATGAGTATATCAGGTCAGACATTTCATCTGCGTACTTGTTTGCACTATTATTTATACCTGTATTTAATCATTTTAGCTTTTTTTGTTTGTTTGTTTGTTTGTTTGTTGTATTTCTGTTGTATCTACCTAAGTTAGGATTCAGCTTCCCTACTGCTCTTGGACTTAAGATGCCACAGTTTCATGATAATTTCCAATATTTATATTTAAGATATATTTTCTTTAATTGAGGGACTTCATGTAAAAATACAAGAAAGACAATGTTTTCCACTTTTCCAGGTGTTCAATTGTTTGTTTATCCTGTAGGTCAGGGGGTCTGAAGCCCACCTGTTAACAATAATTACAAATACCAAACATGCTGTATTTCAAACATGTTATTCAGATACATGCACTTCAGAAATATTGCCCAACTTTGTCCTGTAATTCTGTTTTTTCACCAAGTGTTCTTTTGAAAGCAGCTGAAATTAAACTTATTTATATCTTATATTTTCATATTCTTCTATGTTCTAGTATTAAAACACTTTGAAGCCCAGCAGACTATGTGTGAACAGTTTTGAGCTATTAAACAAATAACAAGTCACTTTTAAGCCTTAGATAATTCAAAAATGCGAGATGAAACTTAGATAACTGAGGTATATGTTGACTGGCCTACTGGTTACCAGCTTCCACACTTTGTTTGCTGGTAATTCTTAAATAAACTTATATAAAAGTGCTCACATGCATTTGATAATAAGTAATCCAGACTTCCCAGCTGAGGATAACAGCCCAAAACATTTTCCCTTCATTTGGAGGACCAGTAGAGTGTTACACCAAGTTAAACATGTTTCGTCCCTGGTCTGTGAGATCTACAATCCTGCAGAACCAAGTTCCAAACAGATTTTTCCACACCTGCTCCAACCTTTTCATACGTCCATGGTTGGCTGGTTCCAAAGTATTAACAGCGCTAAACCTTTTCCCTTAAAGTTTAATGAAGCTGGGATGCTCATTTGGAGGCCCAATGGACCATTTCACCAATTTATTCATGAACTTCTGCATATCGCTGTGGTCTTTAACCCTGGTCTACCATCCTGTAGAGCCAAGTTCCAACCAGAATTTGCCACACTTGCTGCAACCTTTTCCCAAGTTCCTGATTGGCTGGTTCCAATGTATTAGAGTTATATTAGCAGTGAGATCCAGATTAACCTGGGTACATGTCAGAACTAAAATCTGCAGTAAAGCAGCTCTTCAAGACTCGAGTTAGAGACTTCAGTGTAACTGGGTTTTCAAGGGTTGTCAGTAAAAGTGGATATGGCTTTATGTCTGCTTATTTTGTATCAGACATCCACATTCCACTTTCTGGTCCACATACCAACAAACAGCAAAGGGCTGAAGAACTTTGACCTCTAGTTCCTTCATAATTGAAATGAATAGGTTTTATGTTCTGTTGCTATGTTTGTACCCCTGTGCTGAACTACAGAGTGATTTTAACATGATAAACGAACCCCAAGAACCTTTGCAAGTCTAATATTACTCTCATCATTTCTGCTATATTTTGCTGTATATACTTACAATATAAGTTTAAAATAATATAAACATAATAAATTACATTAACATTGGATTTGCATTCTGTATCTGATGGTCACGTTAGTCTCAAAGCCAAATGATGGACACGCAGCAGTAAACATTCCTTCTACGAGACAAGACACGCCAACATTATCTTTTCTGTCTGTAAACAAAACATGTCACTGCTGGAAATTACTAAACTACTGAAACTGAACGTGTTTGTGATTTCTGGTTCTGCTGCTGTTCGTCTCTGTCTGTTGGCTCCAACATTTAGTTAACTTTACGTTGTCTGGGAAAAGAAGGGATGACCCAGAATGAAAGCAGAGAGAACACTCTAGACTCTTGTTTCTGTTTGTTGGTGTTTGTCTGGTGGTAGGTGGGCTCTGGCTTTTAGCTTCTCTCTGAATGAGTGGAATGGAACAATTACATGATATGAAAATGTAGCAGCTGCAGTGTTTATTGTCTTATATAAAAGGACGGTGGGCTTTTGAGCGTGACTTGTTTGTATTTTATGACTCATTTCCTTCCCAACAGGCAAAAATAAAGAGAAGCCCATTTTGCACTTGCACATTACAGAAAAAGATTATAGTGTAATAATTAGAAAGAGGTCTTAAATATTGTAGCGTTATTGTAATATATAAACTTTTAGATGGTGTCTGATACGACAACAACTTAACCTTCTGAAGTCTGAATAATTGTATTTCATTATTTCATACTGACAGCGTTTTCTACTGCTTATCTTTTGTAACTCCTATTACAACCCCATATACCCCTGTTGCCTGGAGTGAACCAGGATCTCATGTGTAACACAACTTAGTAGGGATGTAACATTATTACACTATGTAGTTTCATATTCTATTAATGGGGGCATCTTCATATATATATATATATAGACGCAGCCTATGTCACTTCAAAACCAGTATATACTGTTCAGCATTAAGGAGCTTTACCGATGTGCAAGTCACCTATGCCATCACAGGTGCTGGCTTTTAAACTATATGCTGATAACAAAATTGATATTCCATCTTCTCTTAAGCCTAAAGGATCCATGATTTCCCCCCCAAAATTAGTTTCTACCTAACTGTGTTGATGGTGTTGTGAAGTGCTGGTACTGGTTCTGGTTCTTGTGTACAGAACTTCTGTCTGGATTCTCAAATTCTTTTTAGTAATATTTTATTTTTAAATTAATGACTATTTTCAATGTCTTTTAAATTAACTGTAGGGTTTAAATGATTTGCACATCATTACATTCTGTTAGTATTCACATTCGTCCTAACTTCTCTGGACATTGAGTTGTACAAAACGTAAAAGATTTAACTGCTTAAAAAGTAACCATAACAACCAGTAACAATTTTTAGGTCCTACAGACAGAATTCACTGATATCCCATGACTCCTGGGAACCCTGTATTCATTTGCAGTGTTTGGACACTGAAGTTCACAAACAGCACCACCTCTAGTTATTATAAGGAACCATGGCGCCTCCACCAGCCCACGCCACTCGCCCTGCTTAAGCAGATCAAGCCACACCAGTACCTCCAGTACCAAACCCACAACTAAAACAACTAACATTGCAGCCCAAGATGCAAAACTCTCAGCCATCTCCCCTCAAACACTTTGTTTTACTGGTCAGGTCCTGTGCCATATCACCTTCTCTTCAGATGATCTCTCCATAACGTGACCTTCTCAACATCAGCCAGCTCACAGCACTCCGCTCCTCTACCTTACGAGTATGTTTGGTCTAAATAAATTTTCTTAACAAGTTCGTAAATGGTTCGCATCATCGTTGCTCAAATCACTCTCGGACTCTTTTCCTCTACAGACACTCCATGCAGGATCTGACTGAGATACCATTTCCTCCACACTCGACACCACTTTCCTCCTAGCCTTCTTCAGCTTTCTCAAATGTTTGGAGTTTACATCACATTCAGTCTCATCCAACACTTCCATTTACCTGCAAATATTCTTCAACACTCAACATCAAACAGAGCAAAAGCAGACACGTTGGAAAAACATCCTTTTACATCCTCTCAAGTTAAACTCTCACCTCAGACTGTGGCTTCCCCAGACGGCGACAGACCGACTTTATCACAGAATATAGTTCTGTCATATCACGCTACTGGTTTCACAATCCTCACCACTTCCTCTCTGAAGCCTTTCTCACGTCTATGCCCTGGTTGGGGACTCACTGACGACTCAATCCAACTCCTCGGTTGACGGTCCTTCTGGCATATCACATCTACATTCGTTCTCAAAGACCTTTGGCTGGCACATGAGAAACTTGCATCTCTCCAAGCTGAACCATTTGGGGTCTGGCGAACTCCAAATATCGCAGAGTTCCCCTTCCCTGCCTTCGCAAAATGGGGTTATGAAATAACTTTAGCTCGGGAGAAGAACCACTTCCAAACTCCTTCGTGCCATTAAGACCACATCACCCCGGCTTCTACCTCCTCAACTCTTTGCTCAGTTCCCCTATCTAGTGGTCCACATTCTGCAAACTTCAAATGAAACAACATTATCACACTGAGTTTGTCTGCAGCAGAATTTCAGTTCTGTGTTCTTTGAGTTATAAACTACAACTACTTTTTATTGACCTTAGACGGATCTCTGTTGACTGTGATTACTAAATTGGTGATAAACGTGATTAGCTGGATAGTAAAAATGTTAAGTACGAACCTTGAAGATCGTAGATCAGCCGGCAGCGCAGGAAGCTCGTTCACAGATGCGGAGAAGTGTTTTTGCCCTGTGGTAAGAGGGCACTAATGTAGCTCTTCTTTCAAAAAGTTGCAGAAACCCCTTTCAGTTTCTGTTACTGACGTTCACTGTGGTTGTCATATGCAGCCTGAGTGACGGTGTACAGCTAGATAACAGCTCTTTGTTGTTCCTCAGGGTTTAGATTCATTGCCTGATTTGTCTGAATTGATGTTTAGGTCAAACCTGTCACCGATAACAATATGTTACTATGTAACGTGATCAAGACTAGACTGGCTACCTTTGTAGTGTTTTGATGAATGGCCCAATTGTAAAGAATAAAAATGTTTGTATTAAAGTCTATTTTTGTATAGAGGCTTATTTTACATATAGTCTATTATCAGTAATTCTCAGTCCTCTGTCTAAATCTCCTGGTACGGCCGCCAATCCAAGTTAAGGATGTTATTGGACTAATTGGTTGTTAGGACGCTTTTGCTCAATTGTGATCACAGCTGAAAAACATTCTACTAATAAGTGAGTATAAAAGGGAACAACATTCTAGGTTAGTTTAGTATCTGAAGATCAGCAGTTGATGGCTTGCTGACCGACTCACAATGACCAGAAAGAAACAACTTTCTTTAGAGACCCGTCAGTCCATTGTTGTGTTAAGGAAGAAGATCCTCCATTAAAACAAGAACATTTCACTGTGATCCCAAACTTTTGAGCACTAATGTAGGTATACACTGATCTCCACTCAGTGACAACTTTATCGGCTCCACTGACCATGTAGGAGCACTTTGTAGTTCTACTGTAGTTCTTCTGATTCTCTGTATACTTTATTACCCTGTTCTTTAAAGGGCAGGACCCCCAGGTGGTGGGTCAGCAGTGTCCACTCACTGTCCACTCAACAAGACACTGACACAGTAACACACCACCACCATGTCAGTGTTACTGCAGTGCTGAGGATGATCCATCACTTGATACCTGCTCTGTGGTGGTCCTGTGGGGGTCCTGACTATTGAAGAACAGAGTGAAAGTATGGATATGCTGCTGCTATGTTGATATATGTAAATAATAAGTATTGATAATGATAAACGCTGCTTTCCATGGCCTGTCTTACCTGCACACCTGAACTGTGTGGTGCAGAAGGGTTCCTGATAGTTCCTCTGTGGAAGCTCAGTTATACTCTACCGCCCCCTGGAGGGGATAATAGGTACTCACAGGTTTAATAGACGTTTGGCTGTGGAGCACTGACCTGCAGAGAATGCAGTTTCTCCTCGTCATCACATCTTCACCAATGATTTAGCAGTGAGAGCAGTGTTGGCCTCACATAGTACACCTGCCAAAGAGAAGATGTTCATGTTCACATCGTCAGTAACTGATCAAGTGGTGGTGAATGGAACCAGACGTCTGAATCCTCTTAAAGCTGCTTCACAGAAAGTCATTAGATAAAATGGTTATGAATAAGCTGCTTGATGTTTGAGACGTTGTTTTTTAGATTTCAGGTTCAAATGTATGTGAAGGTTCACAACTGGTTTTAATAATAAATAAAATGTCTATATCTGTGTTGTAGAGATGGTGACCCCAGGTGACCATGACCACCACTGACTCATTAGGTTTCTACGCAATGAATTTTGAGGATATCAGTTACTCATCTCATGACCGTGGCTCAGTTTTTATTTCTTCTGCTTTCTAAACCGAATACTATCAATATCAAAACCAGCACCATTAATGTGGTTGCTTTGTGACATTTTCTGTCTAAAGTTCAGTTACAGGCATGTTTACTCAGAGTCCACCGTTGACTCTCACCTCAGACGTTTTCAGGCTTGGTTTTGGTTTTTTTTAGCTGAAAACTTGTTCTTCTGCCTCCAGTGACTCCCACAGGTTCTGGCTGAGAATGAAGACTCTACACATCCTTTTATGTAAGTTTATGTTTAAGCTGATTTTAGCCCTTTATTAGTACCAAACAGAACGAACCTGCAGTGGATTCTACACTTTCACAATTTAAGTACTTAAGTAAACTTAAGTGTTTCCTCAAAGTATAGTTCATGTAGTAAGTGGGTGTAGCAGTTGTAAACCTTGATACACAACTAGTGTTTACATTAAAATTTTTTGGTGCTGCTACTGTGAATTGCATCGTAAGGGTAGTAATATATATATACGATACAATATGTATTGTGATACAGCAGTTATGATTCAATGTATCGCAGTATACTATCGGGGTTGTAAGAAAATATTGAAATATCGAATATCCCGATATTATTTTTAGTGATACTGTATTCATTCTCATAAACACAGTATGCTGGCAGACCGTAAATCAGTGTGTGTTGTGTTTAAACCTCTGACCACTAGATGGTAGTGTTGTAATTTCCAGCTCCACTCCAACATTAACAAGCAGCACAAGGGTGCAGTGCTATTGTTAACATTGATAAACCTGTTCATACAGTGGTGTGTTTAATAATAGGATTAGAAAAATCGCAATGAATCACGATACATTGTAACCGCTGTATCACAATACGTTCTTGCCAATACACAGCCCTAATATATATATATATATATATATATATATATATATATATATATATATATATATATATATATATATATGGTTTAAAACCAGTAAGTAGCCAATAAGTGTGTTTTTGCTTGTTAAAAAAAAACATAAGATAACAATTTATTGCAAATACAACAAAACATTATTTAATTATATATTTATTTAATTGATATCAATTGATTGAAAAATTTGTTTTCGTTGAAGCACCTAGCCATTAACCCAAATTTTGATGACAAGCAATAATACAGGGGTTAAATGAAAATATATATAAAATGCACCAATTGTTGTAATTGTTATTTGCATTTGTTCTAATGTTAGTGTTTATTAGAGCAAATTTGTGTGTACTGCACGGGTCTGCCTCAGGGCGGCACTGTAGCAAACTTGCTCACCTAGTTGGTAGTACATAGCCTAGAAATTGTTACTTAAATCTGAAAGCTCTCACAACTTTTCAAGAGATGAGTGGAAAGACTGTAAATCTCAAACCCAGGAGTATAGAACAGATGGGTAAGAATTAATGAAAAAAGAAAAGAAAGGAATATTTCCAGAAGAAGAATTGTTCAAGCAAATATTTTGTTGCCTTTAAAGCATCAGTGAGTTAGTAGCCAGCCAACATGGGACATCCCCAAATCCCAGGGGGTATTCCATATAAGTACAGTACAAGTACAGGCCACATGTACTGTATATAGTTAGTATAAGCGAGATATACTAACATATAATATTGTTTAGTATCTCTGATAATAAGGCTACAGTAGAATCTACTAACATACTTATAGTATACTTATAGCACACCTGACCAAGGACGGATTAAGGATAGTCTGCCCCCCCCAACCCGCGCCCCTCGTGATCAAGGGCCCTCTATTGGTATGCCCTGCTCTTCTCTAGGGCCCCCTGGTAGGGGCTCTCATAACCAGGGCACTCTAAAATTATGCCCCCCTCTTTCCTAGGCCCCCTAATAGCCGGAAGTCGAAGTCAGAGCAGTGCCACAACGTCATTTTCATAAGGGGCTCAAAGCATGGCTAGAAGCCCCAAAAGGCTCTGGGGTCAAAGTCCCTGAAAGTGAGAGGATCCTTAAAATGAAGGACCCTTGGAAATAAAAATATATTTATCATAAATGTTGATAGGTATCGCAAAATGTTTTGGGTCTATAACGGCAGTCTGCTCATACAGAACACCACCAGCAGTGATCTGGGTCTTTACTACTGCGTTCGAAGCGACACACCTCTGCGGTTCAGCAATGGCACCAGGTTATATTTCGCAGGTAAGCGCTATTAAACCATTCACCTGGTCTTTTTCAAATTTCAATATCGCTTCTCCTGGAACAGGGGGGTCTGACTGCATCTGTAAAGAGTGGGTAAAGGGTTTCATTGCAACAGCTTTGAACAGGTTTACAGTGAACTCCGTCCAGTGACCAAACCAGGATAACAAACATCAACTGTGTTTTGTGGAAATCTGTGGTCAGAGGTGGTCAATTTTAAGAATTGACTGGACACCTCTGTTAGTGGTCCTAGAGACGCACCAGACTGCAGAGTTTAGCTCCAAAACAAATCTAGCACACCTGATCCAGGTAACCCTAACCTTAACCAACCACAACACCAACCAGCAACCAGAACATTTACCCACAACCACAACAGCAACCAGAACATTTACCCACAACACCAACCAGCAACCAGAACATTTACCCACAACCACAACACCAACCAGCAACCAGAACATTTACCCACAACACCAACCAGCAACCAGAACATTTACACACAACCACAACACAAACCAGCAACCAGAACATTTACACACAACCACAATACAAACCAGCAACCAGAACATTTACACACAACCACAACACCAACCAGCAACCAGAACATTTACACACAACCACAACACCAACCAACAACCAGAACATTTACACACAACCACAACAACCAGCAACCAGAACATTTACACACAACCACAACAACCAGAACATTTACACACAACCACAACACCAACCAGAACATTTACACACAACCACAACACCAACCAGAACATTTACACACAACCACAACAACAACCAGCAACCAGAACATTTACACACAACCACAACAACCAGCAACTAGAACATTTACACACAACCACAACAACCAGCAACTAGAACATTTACACACAACCACAACACCAACCAGCAACCAGAACATTTACACACAACCACAACACCAACCAGCAACCAGAACATTTACACACAACCACAACAACAACCAGCAACAAGAACATTTACACACAACCACAACAACAACCAGCAACTAGAACATTTACACACAACCACAACAACCAGCAACTAGAACATTTACACACAACCACAACAACAACCAGCAACTAGAACATTTACACACAACCACAACACCAACCAGCAACCAGAACATTTACACACAACCACAACACCAACCAGCAACCAGAACATTTACACACAACCACAACAACAACCAGCAACCAGAACATTTACACACAACCACAACAACAACCAGAACATTTACACACAACCACAACACCAACCAGCAACCAGAACATTTACACACAACTACAACCAGCAACCTGAACATTTACACACAACCACAACAACAACCAGCAACCAGAACATTTACACACAACCACAACACCAACCAGCAACTAGAACATTTACACACAACCACAACAACCAGCAACCAGAACGGTGGTGGAGAAATCCGACGTTCCAGACTGTGAAGGGAACGTTGCCCCACTTTTCATTCCTTCCCAACAAACAACCCAACTGTCAGAGCTCCATGTTTATCTTTAAACCAGCCTGAAGTTCCTCTTCTCCACATTCTTCATCTAACGTTCCACCTTAAACACTGCAGCTTGTACAGACGCCAGAATGGAACCGCAGCACCGTTTAAGGTGGAACGGAGAATTCCCAAAACCAGCTGCTGAACTTCCAACATCTTTAACAGAATCCTGAACAACTTTAACTCTGCAGTCTGTACATTTCACTCCGGACACTTTCTCCAACACTCGGACACCATGGAGCAGCTTCAGCTCAGCGGAGGCTCATTTAATTATTCATGAGCTTACCATAAAAGGGAAAACAGTGTTTCAATCTAGAACCAAGTCATAGAGCGTCAATGGGCGTGTACAACCACATCTGGACATATTTCAGCCCGAACAGAGTCACCTTAACCCTAACCCTACTGAACAAATACGTTCTGTGGCACCTTTTATGGCAATACGTACAGCTCAGTGTAATCTGGGGCCTGACCATGAGTAGCTCTAAGGTTCGATGCTTTATCTTCTTGCAGAAGCTGCTTCATCGTCTTGTTTGTACTACTGATAGAGAAAGGTGAGCACTTCACGCACCCCAGCACATTAAGACTTTTCATGTGGCTGACTGAGAGTGCTTTGGTGTCTTATCTCTCAGTTTCTCTGCAGGAGATCCAAGCTTTTGTAGGAGACGCCGTCATCTTACCATGTTCAAACAGTGACAAGGCACTGCCGGGTACAGTGAGCGTGTTCTGGAGATACAGAGACATCAAGACTGTGTACGACATCATCGACAGCAGAGCATCATTTACTGAGCAGGATGCGTCTTTCAGAGGCAGAGTCGAAAGTTTTCCAGACGAGTGGACAAAAGGAAACTTTGCCATCGAACTCAGGAGCGTGGAGAAGGCTGATTCAGGACCTTACACCTGCTACGTTCCTGCTATCAACGTTCAAACAACAGTATATTTGAATTTAACAGGTACCTTCCATTTTCAATCCATTTTCCAAAAGGAGACTCCTGAGTGGGTGGGACGGTCTTCCCTCTCTTTAATCAGTTTGTAAAGATGTGATGGAGCTTCAGGAGCCTTCACCCTTTCAGCTTGGTACCACTGTGTGATGGTGGTGGGGGCTTAGACAACAGGTGGGATCAGGCCATGATTAGTTTGGGGAGTGAATCGGGTAAAAATCAGTTTCTATTCACAGACGAGATCTTTCTAAGGTCGTGTAGACGTGCTTTAGTGTGATGTAAAGCACAAAATAGGATTTCTAACGTTTTATCTTCTCCCTGACTCACAGACAGACCTGCTCCAGTGCCTACCAGTGATGTGCGTACCAGTGATGCAAACAAAGCTGAGAAGATCTCACTTCTTCTTCCTCTCCTATTAGGAGTCCATCTGATGTCCTTCGTTTGAACCTCAGGAGTTGTGCCCTCCAGAAGGATCTGGTTAACACACCTTAGAGCCAGTCTTGTGATGGTTTAAAGAAGAACTCTGAAAAACACTGATTTTTCAATAATATGATTCTAAAATTTATACATGGACAAAGTCACTCTAAGTGGTTTGATGTTAAAACGTTCCCAGTCCACCAGACGTCCACCTCTAAAGCTCTCTCACAGAAGGTTAATACAGTAAATAGTTATAAATATACTGTCTGACGTCTGAGATGTTGTTTTGTGATGGTTCAGTGATTAGGTTTTGACCTCTTGTTAATCAATTAATTTGAATCCATTCATGGTGGAAGGATACATGCAGGATGTTAAGAGGCAAAGCAGTCCCCAATTCTTACCATCATCAATATTTCATATAAATACTCCATGAAACAATAATAATAATAATAATGATAATAATAATAGAATTCAATGCTGTACAGCATAAAACACTGTCCGACTACATTTCCAGTACAGTACTTAGTAAACACAGCTTAATAATAATAATAATAATAATAATAATAATAATAATAACGACATACAACATAGGACAAAGTAAAAACAGAAAAAATAAAAAGATACAATCAGTTTTAGATACATTCAGTGTTTAGATACATTTAGTGTTTAGATACAATCAGTTTTAGATACATTCAGTGTTTAGATACAATCAGTGTTTAGATACAGTTAGTGTTTAGATACATTAAGTGTTTAGATACATTTAGTGTTTAGATACATTCAGTGTTTAGATGCAATCAGTGTTTAGATACAACTAGTGTTTAGATACAATCAGTGTTTAGATACAATTAGTGTTTAGATGCAATTAGTGTTTAGATACATTTAGTGTTTAGATACAATCAGTTTTAGATACATTCAGTGTTTAGATACAATCAGTGTTTAGATACAGTTAGTGTTTAGATACATTAAGTGTTTAGATACATTTAGTGTTTAGATACATTCAGTGTTTAGATGCAATCAGTGTTTAGATACAACTAGTGTTTAGATACAATCAGTGTTTAGATACAATCAGTGTTTAGATACAATTAGTGTTTAGATACAATTATTGTTTAGATACAATTAGTGTTTAGATACAATCAGTGTTTAGATACAATTAGTGTTTAGATACAATTAGTGTTTAGATACAATCAGTGTTTAGATACAATCAATGTTTAGATACAATCAGTGTTCAGATGCAATCAGTGTTTAGATACAACTAGTGTTCAGATGCAATCAGTGTTTAGATACATTTAGTGTTTAGATACATTCAGTGTTTAGATGCAATCAGTGTTTAGATACAACTAGTGTTTAGATGCAATCAGTGTTTAGATACATTTAGTGTTTAGATACATTCAGTGTTTAGATGCAATCAGTGTTTAGATACAACTAGTGTTTAGATACAATCAGTGTTTAGATACAATTAGTGTTTAGATGCAATTAGTGTTTAGATACAATCAGTGTTTAGAAACAATTAGTGTTTAGATACAATTTAGCTTTTAGATGCAATCAGTGTTTAGATACAATCAGTGTTTAGATACAATCAGTGTTTAGATACAATCACTGTTTAGATACAATCAGTGTTTAGAAACAATTAGTGTTTAGATACAATTTAGCTTTTAGATACAATCAGTGTTTAGATACAATCACTGTTTAGATACAATCACTGTTTAGATACAATCAGTGTTTAGAAACAATCAGTGTTTAGATACAATCAGTGTTTAGATACATTCAGTGTTTAGATGCAATCAGTGTTTAGATACAATCACTGTTTAGATACAATCAGTGTTTAGAAACAATCAGTGTTTAGATACAATCAGTGTTTAGATACAATCACTGTTTAGAAACAATTAGTGTTTAGATACAATTTAGCTTTTAGATGCAATCAGTGTTTAGATACAATCAGTGTTTAGATACAATCAGTGTTTAGATACAATCACTGTTTAGATACAATCACTGTTTAGATACAATCAGTGTTTAGATACAATCAGTGTTTAGATACAATCAGTGTTTAGATACATTCAGTGTTTAGATGCAATCAGTGTTTAGATACAATCACTGTTTAGATACAATCAGTGTTTAGAAACAATCAGTGTTTAGATACAATCAGTGTTTAGATACAATCAGTGTTTAGATACAATCACTGTTTAGATACAATCACTGTTTAGATACAATCAGTGTTTAGAAACAATCAGTGTTTAGATACAATTAGTGTTTAGATGCTCACAAATCTGAAAACATGGAATATTCTAAATATCCAGCTGACTGGTGATACTCTCTGGGTTGTTTCTGCACAACGAGAGTGTTAGCAGAGGCCAGAGCATTTCCTGTGCACGGCCAGTGAGAAGAAACACCAAGACAGGTGAGATACAGGAAGCTTTTGTTTTATGGCTGGTTTATGGCAGGAGGTTCAGAAAAGAGAGAGAATTGAACCGATTGCTCTTACAGAGACGATCCTTATTCAAACAGTATGAAGACTGTGGAACTCTACTTTGGTAAGTGCAACTCAATATCCTCTTTCATGGAACTCCCAGTACGGTTGCCTCCCAGTGCAAACTCTGGGCACAGCAGACGAAACCAAAGAACTAGTTAACTGCGTTACTTTCTTTTTGTGCTTCGTTTATAACGCTGGGTTTAACGGTCTTACCTGCAGTCTTGGCTTTGAATCCACTTCGGTTTGCACTAAATTGCCATTACAGGCCACTGAAATCACCTTTTCTCCAATATGTACGGCAACATCAGTCTGATCAGATGATCAATCTCATTATCAACCCAACCTTGTCATTTCATGACTAGCCAAAAGACATAGTGTGTATCTGGAATTGCATCGTTTAGCTTGTAGTGTTTAGTATAGAGTATTTAGTAGAGTTTTCTGAATTCTCAGTGGACAGTTAGATTCTCTATCTAGTCCCTATATTGTTACTCACAAGGCACCGTAAATATAGTGGACAACCGATGTTCACTACTTAAAATGTGTAATGCTTTCTTTGGAACCTGATCTATCTTAACGGCTAAAAGCTTTGATACCAACAGGATGACCAGCATACCGGACATCCTGACTAACAGAAGTAAGAATATGAACAATAACGGCCACAGAATGTTAATATAACCACATATACAGATCCTGTAAATAAAGTTTGTGCTCAAGAAGTAAGGCCTAACGATATTTCACTCTATTGAGTAAATGAAAACATGGAAGTATCTAGAGAATCAGATATTTAACATAATTGTATATTCATGATAAATACATTAGAACATTAAAATAACGTTACAGTGATGTAACCTGAGGATCCAGTAGATCCAGATTGTGTATATGGCGAAAGGTGGAGATGGTTTGTTTCCAGTGTAAGTAAACAGAACAGTCTATGTAGTGACGAGTGACTGAGTAAACCAGTTGGCCATTCTAGACTCACCAAAAGTGTGTGCAGTAGAACCAACAGCCATTTTTATCATTTCCTGTGATGTCTGTCTTCTTCTTTCTGCTCTTAACCCTCAGTGAGGGTCTGAGTGAGCTGGCTAGCTTCAGAGCAGGGGTGGTCAGACTTCTTGTCTTGGGGGTTCAATGTCTGTGGTGGGCTGAGGCCAAAACCCCAAATCCTTATTCAAGTAAAGAGGGTTCCAAGCAGCATTGCCCGGTACTCTGTTATGAAGAGGCCTGTATCCTGTGCTTGTATTCTTCCTGAAGTTCACTTATATCATCTGTGTGACTTTATATACCAAAAACTGTCAGAATCTGTTTTCTCATGACATTAGAAGGAGCCCAGGCCCCTCAGGAACCCCTGTATTTCTCACTTTGCCTAAGCTCATATTGGCCAGCGTTCTGAGTGGCGGCAGGAGAGGGTGGACCGTCCTACCAACCCTCTCGGACTTGTGGTCACTGAAGGAACTTATTTTTCTAAAAACTGTTGTGGTTTTAAAGAGGAGAAAGACAGCCGTTGTTCTTCTCTTCCGTTTGACTGAGCTTGTCAAATGCCATGTGACGAGGTGAACTTTGCTGTCCTGCTACTTCAGATATCTTCGTCTCCCTGATTCTTCTGTCTGATCAGACAAATGTTGCTTTCATTCCTCACCCATGATTCTTAGGCTTGGGTGAACTAGTGAAAAGCAGTCTTACTTCATGTCTGTGGTGGATTTCTTGGACTATTTCATATATGGACATTAGTTGAGAAAATTTACTACAACGTGCTGGTCAATTAGAAATAAATTCATAAATACACTGTACAATCCATTTTTTACTCCTGCTATTAATGAGTATGTGTGTTTTCTCCACAGGTCTTTTTGTGCTGTGTCAACCAGTTCACAGTGTGACGGACATGCTGGTGTGCTTGGGACAAAATGTGTCCTTAAACTGTGATCTTATTGATGTAAAAGAGATTTATTGGTTTATGCAACAGTATCCAGGTCCACCGAAACCCATCTTCCGATCATTTTTTGGAAACCCTTTAATCTATTTCTACAATGATATTTTCAAAGCAAAGTTCTCCTTACAAGAGAATTTTCATCTGGGCATTCAGAATCTAACACAGAATGAACTCGGAATATTCTACTGTGTGAAAACGGGTGACCTAATGTTCAGAAATGGCATCAGGCTGTATGTTACAGGTAAGTTTAACCTTAAAAATCAATTCATGGTTTCACATATACCATTAATATATCTGCATTAATGGAGCTACAGCTAACATTCACTGTGCTCTATATCAAGTTACTGTAGCTCAACACTTTGTCCCTCAGCCTCCTTGCCCTTACAAAAAATAAGTATACTTAAAGTTCATTTTATTAAGTATACTTCATGCAGTTACTATACTAATGTCATTGTACTAGTAGTACACTTGTATATGTAAAATTTTAATACTTCTTGGGACTAAATTGGCCCACTTTCTAGTTTTTAAAAGTATACTTTTAAGTACACTTTAAGTGTAAGAGTAGTAAACCAAGTATAAACTAGTTTACATCTTTTGTACTGCAACTACACTAAAAGTAATCTTAAGGGTTTACTGTTAGTTTACTAGCTTGTATGTTTTCTTTAAGTGAACTTAACATAATACTTATAATTTACTGCTTATATTATTGTTGTACTTTAAAGTATATGACTAGGTTTAAGAGTTTTTTTTCTACTTAAAATAGAACTTAACAACATCTACTTACTCACCAGTGGACACACGTAAAATAAACAAGACACACTCAGATTATAAACATATTAGTATCTTTATAAATCTTTATAAATCAAATTTTAAATAAATATTGTACTGGATGTGTTTTTGTGCAGAGCAAGAATACTTACTTCTACAATCTCAATCAAAAGATTAAGTACAAGTAAAGACAAAATGTACTTAGACTGTTCTATACTTGTCAGTATAACCCCAGCATACTTAAGTATAACTGTGTTTAGTATATCACTGAGAAGTACATAAAAAGTAAACTGAAAGCATACTCACTTCCTTTTAGTTAAAGAAGTAAACTAATGGTATACTTGAATAAACTTCTTTTTTGTAAGAGACCTGAAGATAGCAGTGATGGTAAATGTAGAAATGGTTACATTTTTTAATTTTGGTCAAAGTACTTCCAGAACATCTGAAGTATCAGTGATATTTTATTTACCCAACGTAAACCCAAAGTAGACCTTTGGTAAGATGCAATTTCGCTTTCACAGAGCCGACCACTGCACCACCTCACCCCACACAACCGACTCACCAATGTACACATTATGAGATGCCATTGTTGGTTATCATATCGGCTACGCTGAGCTGCATGTTCCTGGCTGTGGCCTTCGGTGAGTTTATTCTTCCATTCTCAGAAGGTAACTTGAGTAGTATGTTGGGACTAGTACAGACAATAGCACTACATGCATTAACTCCACTCCCCTCTCCGGCTGAACTCCTGCTGCTCTGTTAGAAGTTCAGCCCAGCACATCTTATCTTTAGCTTTAATTAGTGCTTTCATGAGTAGAACTCTCTTTCTGCAGTTTCAGGGTTGATGCACTTCACTAACCGCAGAAACAGGCAGTCTGCAGATGCGGAGGTATGTTTCATGTCATCATCTACTGGGAATAGATAACTTTAAATGTAAAGGTGTCAATCATTTCAGTTTTACTGGCAGATCTGGCTCATTTATGTTAAGCGTTCTCTGGGTTCATTCCATCCTCTCGTTCTCTTGGAAAACTTATGCAATATAGACGGAACAAGCACCGGAACTTGTGGGGCTGGCGTAGCCAATAGTCCAGTCAAAACACAACAACTGCCATAAAGAGATGACAAAAACAAAACTTTGGCTAAATTAATGTTTTGAATATTCTGGAATTTTAAATGATTGTATGATGTTACATCGCTGGGACAAACCATTGGTCCTCCACCATCATGTTTTTTGAACTGAACTCTGAACTGCCCCCTAGTGGGAGCATTGCTTAACATCCATGCCAATGTAAAGAATGCACAGAAGTACAGTCTCATGGAACAACACTATAGAAATAAAACTTGGCTATATTGAGAGTAGTCAGTGTACAGCTTGTGTAGCAGTATAGATTTAATGTCTTCTGAAAATAACTCAACACACAGCCTTTAATGTCCAAATAGCTGGTAACACAAATGAGTTCACCTCACAATGAACATGTCCAAATTGTGCCCAACAGTCCATCCCTGGTGTGATGGGGCTCATTAGAGTTACAAGGTTCCAGGTGTGAATGGGGAGCAGGGCTGTTCCTATATAATCTAGGTTTCTATATAAAGCTATACTGCTATACAAGCTGTACGCTGACTACTCTAAGTTATATCCAAGTTTCATTTCTATAGTGTTGTCCCGTGAAAAGATATAAAAGAAAATATCTGCAGAAAGGATTTACGTATGTAACTCAAAAATAGGCCACATATGTCTTTATTGGGTCTTGACTATCTTTTTCCGTGTGTATTTTCAGTATCAGTACACCGTGATAATAAGGAATGGGGTACTGACCGGCTGCAGAAGCAGCACCTTCACCTCAGTGGAGTTTACTCAGATCAACGCTGTACTGTAGACTCACTCACCCAATTCTTTGTCCTTGGTTCACACACGCTAATATTTTGTTAGGCCGCCTTAAGTCTTGATTGCAGTCCATCGCATGGCCAACACACACTCACGCACACATTCACACCTATGGGCAGTTTAGAGTGGAGACCAGTTCAGAGTAGAAGATTTACTTTTGAGGATACTGTGGTACAGACATTCTTGGAGAAGATCTCAAACATGGTCTAATATGGTTTCGCCAACTGCACAGCCGTATAAGCCAGCCTCCATGTTCCACCTGGCCCATGTGATCCGTCTGGCCCAGTCATTATCTCCTGGGTTTGGGGCAGCTTTCTTCACTGCACCATAAACTTCTCGTAACCTCTGTAGCATCCGGTGTGCCCATCTGAATAAACCAGCTTTTAACGACACCATAGTATGTAAGAAATACTCACAACACTGGAGTACCAGGAGGAGATCCACTCAATCACGGGGAGAACATTCAAACTCCACGCAGTACGGCCCGGACCTGGAATCCAACCCGGATCAGCTTGCTGTGAGGAGACAGTGCTGACCACTACACCACCATACTGACCGCTACATTTTGTGTAGATTTTTCTGCATCATTTAAACACAACAACAGTTTAGCTCTTTATATTGTGTAAAGGTTTCATGATGAATGGACCAATAGAAATGCTCCAATATCACTTGGAATAAAACCTCTTTACACTGACTTACACTGAATGTCCAGAAAGTATTTGTTCTCTACTGTAAAGCTACTATTTTGGAGATATATAATTTAACTTCTTTACAACATAACATTTCACTATGAAAGTCAAACAATTTAGTTTTCTGTCTAAAAGAATGAGTTGCATGTGATTCCTTCTTATTTCATATGAAAGAGGTGAGACTGACCTTGAAAATTAACTTTGCAACTATTGCGCAACTATATTGTTATTCATTTATTGCTTTGTGTCAGATCTTCGCAGCATAACTCGTCCCACAGTGTTTAGAGATACCAACTCGGTTCCAGCTCCAGAGTGTCCGGTCTGATTGTGTGATTTAGGCTTGTATACAGCTTTTTGATCGGATACATGGATTCCAGAAAACAAGATTTTTCGTTCCCATCCAAAAATGATCATTTCTTTTAACCTACAGCCTCCAAATTGCCTCTACTCACAAGTTCAGATCCCCAACCTCTAATCCAATGACATACTGACCCACACTTCGCTATTCGTCATTCATCCCTTGTTCCTCCCATAGGGGCCTATGCATTTACAGCCGAAACCAAACATTACGGTTTGGTTCAACCTGCAGCCTCCAAACTGCATGTACTCACAAGATGAGGACGCAGATCTCCAACCTCTAATCCACAGGCATACCCACCCGCACTCCTCTATTTGTCGTTTATGCACAACCATCCTGCGTTCCCTTCAGGAAATGCACTTTTCTAATTTCTACCTGATTTTATTATAAAAAGTTTGACACATTTCAGTATTTAATGAAATGTAAAAAGAAATAACAAACTGATGGATTAACAGAAAAAGCCAAATCAGCCACATATACACGTCAAACAATGTGTGTAGAGAAGAAAATAGAGCCAAAACTCGGTAAAACTTTTATACAGTGATGGTGATTTTGATCTGTACCTGTACATGACGGCTAACAATCATTATAAATGTTTAAATACACATGTATTGGTTAATCATTACGTTTAAAATAAGAATAGAGAACAATAGGACATCACTGTTGCATGCAGGTGGTGCCCCCATCCATCAGTACTAGTACTATTATATTTTACTCCAAATAATATTATTGTTTGTTTGTTTGTTTGATTTTTCTTCTCTCCCCTTTCTTGAGCATGCTGTGTTAATGGTTCTTGCCTCGGACCTATTGCTGATCTGTTTACAAACAAACAAACAAATGAATAAACAAATAAATAAATACATTAAAAATCAGAATAAAGACGCAGCCAGAAGTTTTCTATTGAGTTGTTTACGTTCGTCGAGGCCGGGGTTAAACTGTGACGTACAGAGATGGGCGGGGTTTGATTTCTAGGAAGTTCTGGATGATTCCGCTAAAACACCCTGCCTAACGATTTTCGAGCCGTTGTTTTCTAAACTATGAGTATGAGGTACGTACAGTTTGGTTTAGTTTTAAGTATATAGTTTTAGTCTGAGACCAGGTCTGAGGAGAAGGCCTCACCGCCCGGCAGCTCTTAAACCTGCGAACTGCGGGTTTACCATAAAACTCAGACTCGCTCTTAGCCGGAAAAGCTCAACTTCTTGCTTTCTAAAGTTATCATCTTATTGGAATTCCCCGTTCCACCTTAAATGGGGCAGCAATTTCATGCTGGTGCCTCAGGCTTAGCTTAGTTTCTTACTGGAATTCCCCGTTCGACCTTAAATGGGGCAGCAGTTCCATTCTGGTGGCTTAACTTAGCTTATTATTCAAATTCCTCGTTCCACCTTAAATGGGGCAGCAGTTCCATTCTGACTCATCAGGCTTAACTTAGCTTCTTATTCAAATTCCCCGTTCCACCTTAAATGGGGCAGCAGTTCCATTCTGGTACCTCAGGCTTAGCTTAGCTTCTTATTTAAAGTATCCGTTCCACCTTAAATGGGCAGTAGCTCCAATCGCCTTAGTATTACTTAGATATCTGTCCTGTAATATAAATATGAATTTGTTTCACTAAATCCTGAGTATTTGTTTATTTCTGTGGTAAACAGTAGTAGCTAACTAGCTAATATCGTCTTATCAGAGTCTCGTCAAAACGGTTGCTAGGAAACGTAACTACTGCGTTAAAATCGACCAACTTTTCACAAGAGCTACGTTAATTTATTACATCAAACTATCTTGTTCGGACCAGTTATTATATTATAGTCAACAATGTAGAAAAACAATAACAGCTTATAAAAATAACCACATGAACGAACTTGGCTTGACGTCAGCTCTGGTAAGTTCTCGGTCCAGCAAACACACAACATTCTTACAATGTTGCCACAACGTTGTCAAAAGGTGGAACTTTTTAAACTTTGTATGGTTCTATGCAGATATAATAGAACGTATGAAGGATTTTAGGACAACGTTGCCACTATGTTGTCACAACCTTGTCAGATAACCATGCCACAACTTTCTGGGGAGTTACGTTTCAACGTTGTGGACACCAAAACAATACGTTGAAACTACGTAGTCACAACGTAACTGTTTGCAAGGTGCCCTGTTATCACAACCTCCTAGAACCTTTCATAGGTTCCATTATATCTGCTTAAAACTGGAATTTTGGTATCATTGAACTTTTGCTAAGTTGCCAACAGATATAAATAATACCGTAAATCAAAGTTATTTAATAGTGATGTTGTCACAACCTTGTTCAGACAACGTAAACCGCACCACCTTTCAACAACGTTGTAGCAATGTAGTAAGAACATTGTGTGTTTGTTGGGCAAACAGTTCTGTTGTGTTTACGTAGTGACAACGTACTGTTTTGGTGACCACAACGTTGAAATGTAACTCCTCAGAAAGTTGTGACAGGGTTATGAGACAACGTTGTGACAACATCCTCAGCATGTTATCACAACCTCTCAGAACCCTTCATACGTTACATTGCATGGAACTGGAATTTTGGAATCATGGAATTTTGCTAAGTTGCCAACAGATAGAAATAATACCGCAAAGTTCTTTAATATTGATGTTGTCACAGCCTTGTTCAGACAACGTAAACCGCACCACCTTTCAACAACGTTGTAGCAACGTAGTAAGAACATTGTGTGTTTGTTGGGCAAACAGTTATGTTGTGTTTACGTAGTGGCAACGTACTGTTTTGGTGACCACAACGTTGAAATGTAACTCCTCAGAAAGTTGTGACAACCCTTCATATGTTCCATTACATCCATTGCAAGGAACTGGAATTTTGGAATCATGGAATTTTGCCAAGTTGCCAACACGTAGTCATAATACCGCAAACGATGATATTTAGTAGAAACATAAAAGGAATTTTGATAACGTTTAGCATGGTTGTGTGTTTGCTGGGCACTCGTTATACTCTTATTAATAAATAAATTCACAGCTTTTACACAACAGCTGATTGAATTACATGGGATGGTGAGATGACCTTGGGTCAGCCACAGCCAGCAACCCAAACCTGCATGTATCTGCTCAAGATCATCAGCCAAACATGTTTCTGCAGGTGGATCTTGTGCTGGAGCTCTGCAAGTTAGATCCTGTTCACTGTGCTGGAATCTAGTTTGTGTGGCTGCTGTAGTTGAACTTTAGAAGCTAGTCAGTTAGTCCTGCTGAAGATAAAGATTAAACATGGAGATACGGCGTTTAGATACTGTGCTGCTCAATCCAGGTCAACACATTTCTGTTTGAGCAGCTTTTGGCTCAGATAGCTCGACTTTTACTATCCTGACGCAAGTTTTAATTGAAGGTTGACTTTATTCTCTGTTGTTTATAACCATGTTATCTTTGTAGTTCCTTGTTTGTAGTTTGAATGACCAAAGTGTATGATGGGTACTATGTATCTAAACTTGCCTAAACATTTCATTGTTGCAGGTGGATGATCACCTGTGTGTTCCTGATGCTGATAAATAAAGGTGATAACGCAGCACATCTCAACAAATAACAGTTTCTATTTCTCGGGTGTTGGATTATCTTTGATTTGCTGTCTGTTGGTCTGATCCTGTTTTCTGTGTATGTGTTTGATCTTGGTAGCGTCCCTGGAAAGCACAGTTGAAGCTGTTGTAGGAGGTTCAGTCATCTTGCCATGTTCTGTTACCGGTGGTGTTGTTCCAGAGAATAAAGAGTTGATTGTTTCCTGGAGAAACAGTGACGACAAGAAAGTGTTTGGCATTTTCCAAGGTAGCCCCACTGAGGACCAGAATCCAGACTTCAAAGACAGAACTAAGAGTTTTGAAAGTGGTGCGTATGCAAAAGGCAACTTCTCCATCGAACTCAGCCCTGTAAGAAGGTCAGATGAGGGCGAATATTCCTGCATCATGCTATTCGAAGAAGATAAAACTCAGAAGGTACATCTTCGAGTTAAAGGTAAGTTCTTTTTCCTCTTTTTCCCCTAAAATCTACCACAAGGGTTTTCAGTTCAATATCACACAAAATACAGTTTGGAGATTTTCCTGCTCAAACACACCTCACAGTTAACAGTGGAATCTGATGTGCTTGAGCAGGAATTCACCAAACTGTGCTGCTTTCAGTCAGTTTATCTTCATTTTCTCTTAGAAATACGCTGAGGGTGATCCTCCTTGAGCCTTTACAGCTTAAGAGATTTAAAAATTAAACTTAAATGGATTTTAATCTGGTAAAGTACATAGAAAAAAAGACTACAGAATAAATGACCAACTTAACCAAGATGAATAGTAAAAGAATTAAGAGAACAAATACATTTAGGGGATAGTAAGATAATGAACCAGATAAATAAGATTAACATAAAAGGATAAATAACTAAACTAATTTTTTTAACTGTCCAAAGGATTATGAATAACATGTAACAAAACAATAATAAACAAAAAAGTCTTAAAATAAGAATAATATGAATAATGATAAATAAACAAATTAATAATTTAAATAACTAAGAATGGAGGTGGTTCGAAATTAATAGTTAAAAATAATACTAATGTATACCAATGTAATGTATTCCAGCTCACTGATAGAGTTCAGTAAAAACTCTTGTCATCTGGTCAGTGCAAGGTCATGTACAAAATTAGAACCTAAACTAAAGATTTCCTATTAGTCTGTCCATTACTGTTTTGATTAATCGGAAAAAGCAACGTTATTAGTTTGTCAATAATTAATCCTAAATACTTATAATTATAGTCAACATATGGAAACATTTTTTTAGTAATATTTACACCAAAAAAGCCAAAAACAACCAATTACTTTTAAATAAATATGGTAAATAAAACCTGTGAAATCCCTTAAATAGTCCCTTCAGCACTGCAGACAGTCATTTGGTTATAGTTTTTGGTTAGCTAAAACCTCAAGTCACTGAATAAGAGCCCCAGCGTTTTCTCTTCAGAGGTTTTATTCAACCCCTAAATTTCCTTTGGTAAGCAAAACATCCTGCCTTAAAGTTCACACATACGTTTTTTTATATATTAACAGTCTTGACAAAAGGATATGTTCCGTTTTAGCCCTCCACACAAAGTCAGTGTGATGTGGTGGCCTGTGTACCCCATTATTAGCCATGGAACCACTTTGAAACTTTACAGGCTGCTGTTATTATGTACGTGGTAAAGTAGTACTTACCTGTGATCCTGTTGGGTGTAGGGTGTAAAAGAAACTCTGGTGAGAACAGGTGTTTTTCTTTATCCCAGTCGGACAAATCCACCACCATGAAGAAGTAGAGTTCACAGGTCCTATAAATCAAACCCAACAGGGTTAATGAAACCATGAACTGTTAATATTTACCTGTAAAGGGGTGAAACGGCTGAAAACAGACTATGACTGTACAGTACTGTTAATACAAAACGTGTTTCTTGTTCTTGTACACCCCTATTATAGGGTTTGGTTTGACCCGGGGCAGGAGCTCCAGATTATTCATTCACAGGGTGTGTCTCACCTGATCTTTGTGTCTAACAGCCCGTGTAGATTAGAGTCAGTGTGTTAGAATGAGCGAGCGGCTTGTGGCTGTTAGTTCAGTTAAGGGTTTGACTGTAGCCTGTGTTCTGTTTGCACCCATCACACTAATAAACCCTCCTTTATTCCTGAAGTTATTCTGTTGGATGTGGCGACTCACGCTTGTAGACCGGGTTCATTCAGCCTCATGTAAATCTCCAAGCTTCTGCTGTGTCGTGTGTTTTCTGCTCACAGCTTTGAGCTAAATTTTACACAATTTGTAATTATTTAAAATGAGCACACACCACAACATTAGATTACTAACTAATCAATAAGATTTTTGTCAAACTTTTTTTCCTGATCAGTGTAGTTGATTAGTTGTCCAGTCATAATGAAAACGTATTTCGAGTTTCAAGTTTATTTATCATTTGCAAATCATTTCAGGATATTCATGCATTGAAATGTTTGGGGTGAAGCTCAGATAAAACTCTACAGCAGGGCAGCAATTATATATAAGTAGTAAAAACAGTGCAAACATACAATAAATAGACAATAATGAAGTAAAACTTAGAATATATACATTTACTAATAACTGAAATACATAAAGGACTATACAAAACATAAATATATTTAAAGTAACTTAGTGATATTTTCCATAGCAGCAATATCAAAATAAATAATATAATGATAGTATAGTCTACTAGTATAATAGTATAGTATACTCATAAACGAGGAGGGATGCGTCGCTAACAGTACAGGACTGATATTTACTCGTACTCACTGATACCACAAGACATGTCGTCGCTGTCCAATGAAAAACAAGTATCTCCAAATTAGTAACTTTACAGGAGAGACCAAAAACCAGTCAATAGAACCAGATGGGTTTTTTTTCAAGCTATTTGGAGCATTTCCATTGGTCCATTCATCATGAAAAATGACAATCGCCAAAAATGGAGATTTATTTTTTTATACACTGATGATATGCCAAATGTATGCTGGCAGGATCTGCTCACACAGAGCGTTACTGACTCCGTGGAGCTGGTGGCCACTTTAAACATTCCGCCTTGCCAAATTCCTTTCAGTCAGGAATACACTGTGAAAGTCCGTTTATAAACACACAATCACAGTAGGTTTCCCAATACAGGTGATGACAACCACTTCCTCAGTGCAGGTGGAGACAAGACAAGCAAGTGTAGAGAACTTTTATTTCAGAGTCGAAAAACAGCCTCACTTAGCTGAAAGCTAAAAAGTCCTTTTCTAAATGAACTTAGAAATCCCCACACAAATTTTTTTTTTTTTTCTCTAAAATGGCGACCATATCTGTTACATGTGTAAATTTCAGTTCACAGCTGCTCAGTTTCTCAGTACTCGGTGCGCAGCATACAGTTTTGGAAAAAAAACCCAGCAGTTTCGTATGGTGAGAGGAACGTTACAGCTTTTCTGACTTTTTCCACTGCAGCGCTACAGTCGACCCAAGGTGACTAATTTTGCATAGCTTGCTGATCCACACCTTTTACATCAGCTAGATTTTATTTATTTGGTACTGTACTCGGTATTTAATACTAAAAAAAATATGTAGTCATACTCAGGAAAAATAGGGGAGAAATAGGTCTCGATGCAGAGAACCATTTTATTTCTGCCAGGAACTTTTTTCTAACTGCGTATTTTCTTTTATCACAGCTCCACAGACAACAGCTGCACCTCCACAGACAGCGAAGGAATCAAACAAGGGCGTGGAATCAAGATGTGTCAGGAGTTTACTGATCTTCATTGTTCTGCTGGGATATAACATGGTTCTGCTGTAGTCAGTGTTGGACATTATGTTGTTATAATCTACAATACAAATATTCCTGCTTAGCTCCACCTACCTGCAGTATTAAGCACTGAAGTATCTTCAAAATGATTAGAGCTTGACACATCCAGTCAAGTTTATATTTACTCAGTGTTACAATATTTTGTCTAGTGAAACAAGTTTGCCCAATCAGTATATTGCTGTATGCAAAAGTTTGACTACCTCCAGTCAAATTACATATTTTGTTGTTTTTAAGTGAAAAAAATCTGCAAGCCAAAAAGCTTAAGTAATTATGTGCAAATCATTTAATTGGTAGTACAAAGACAACATACCAAATTTTTGTGTTTTGAAAAAATGTGAAATGAATGCAGAATCACGTGGGAAAAAAAAGATCAGCACTTTGTCCATGAGCTCCCTGTAAGCGTTTGGAAACTGAGGATTTGGGGTTTGGAAATCTTTCCAGTGAATGACACAGGCCTGAATGACTTGGGCAGTGTTTTTTGAACAATGCTGCAGTTGTGATAATTGTTTATAAATTGAGGTCCAGGCCTAAAAGACTAGCGTATCCACTTTTTTGGCTTGAGGCTTGAACGGAACCAGTTAACATGCCAGACTGCAAGTGAATTATGGTTGTACACAGCACATGGGTTGTTTCTGATTGGTCCAACATATCTGCTGGTGGCCATGTTATTAGGTTAAATGTCCTACTTCAACTTTGTTCAGGCAACATAGTTGATAATGCAGGCTGTTTTTAAAATTGCAAACTGGAGGGTTCCTCTCCTCTGTAGTCCCGGAGGACACAGCATTCATGGTTTCCAAAAAGAATATAACATTTTTATTGATCGGACCACAGGACACTTTTCTGCTTCTCCTCAGTTCATCTTAACCGAGCTCAGGCTCAGAGAAGGCACCGTATGTATGTATTTAGTTTAGATGACGATAATCTCCCAGTTCTTTTAATAGTTTACATTGAGAAGCGTTCTTGTTGCACTATTTAGCTTTGCAGTCTTTTACGGAGCGGTGAGCCCTCTGTACTTGTTGCTTCTTTCCAACTTGACTGAGATGTGTTGCTGCATCAAATCCAAAATATTCATTTTTTTAACAGTATTATTTTTAAGTTGAAGAATCCCACAATTATATGAATGTTTTGCTGAATGTTCCTTTTTGTATTTACTTTTTTTAAAGAAATGTTGTTGTTTCTGACTAAACGGACTGAAAACCTTTTGTTCACAACGTTAGTGGACTAGTGTTACAGCTTACTGAAGGAGGTAAAACAATTCTTATGATTTTTGTGATGATGAACAGAATGAAGTTACGAAGTATTGTGATTAATTTCTGCTACTCAGGGAAGTAAAATTATCCCAGGTTATGAAAGGTAGTTTTATGATTTTGAACAGCCACCACACACCAGTGAAATTTTAAACCAAACTGTAACTGTTTTGAGGAGTGTTAAAACTCTAAATACAGCAGGTTTTCACTTCTTACCAGAAGGATAAGAGATATAATATTGATGTAAAAACCAGAAGCAGACTGAGGCTCAGAATCCTGATAATGATGGATTTTGTGAAATACGGGTACAAGTTCTTAAAAAATAGTTTGGCCTGATTTTATGTTTGAAAATCCTGTTGCAAAACAAGGCAACTTTAAAAGTACTCTTTTGGTTGCAAGTTCCTCAAATGTCACGCGGCACCTTCAGAACCATAGAACTTTTATTGTGTCATGCTTTTATGACAAAGTTTTTTTCCTCATCTTTGTTTTGGTAGTCTTTCAACAAAGTCTGCTGTTGTTGCTCTGTCGCCTATATATGATATATGATTTCATTATAGATAAGACTCTATGTGACCTTCACTGTGTAATGCCAAGGTCAGTAGCAACAAGTGTTTCACAAAAATTAGGAGCAATTTCAGTTAAAATGGTTCTGTTCACCATGCCAGGTAATGCTTCAAGTATGAAGGTTTCTACGGGTGTCTTAAAAATGCCTGTTAAATATGAAATTAAGCAGCACAACTAGACCAGAACAGCTTTAATAACTGAAATAAGCCATTAAATGCTTTATTATAAACTATATTTAAGATGCACATACATATGTTTGCATTGATATGTCAATAGAAAAATGTCTTTTTTGATAAGAAAAGCTCCAGCTTGCAGTGGCTTTAAGAAAAAAAATAACATTGAGGCATTTTTGCAGTAATCCACTAAGTAATCTAAAGGAAATCAGCATAAGACTTTATATATGCAGACTAATCTGAAATAAATCAGAGTGAGAGTGTATATACGCTGAGTATTCTGAAAGAAATCAGAGTAAGAGAATATATACACTGAGAAATCTGATTACTGAGCTAAAATCCAGCTCTCTTTACCAGATTGAATAATCAGATTTCTGGGCCTTAATCCCAGAGAGGTACTGTTTGCATAACCACTTCTGTTTTATGGGTTGTATTGTTTGTAGATTCTTCCAAGCCAGATGAAACACTCTGGCTTCTCTTCCTCAAACTGGATAAGCCTGTTTCTATGTACCACACATTACTTGCTGTGCCTTATTGGATCATTCCTTGCTCGTAATCCACATCGTATTGTTATAATTATAACAATAATAATAAAAGTGATCATGGCCATATTTGCTGTTTCTGTTCTTGTAATTGTCTTTGGGGTTTACTTTCTGAGACATTTTCTTTACCAAGTTTAAAATGATGAATCTATTCAATAGCCACGTCACAGTGTAAAGACTGCTTTTAAGTCTGGGTTCAGTCCTACACATTAGCTTTGCACTGGGATCATCAGACCAACCTGTACGGTACCTGTAAGATTATTCATGTAACTGTTAATTGTTACATTAATAATCCTGTGCATTAAACAATTAAAACAAGAAGCAGTGCTATTATTGTTTTTCTCTGTTTTTAATTCTTAATCTGCTAAACAACAGCTACTAACGCTTGGCTTTTTGACTTTTCTAAACAGGACAGTGGTCTCATTGGAGACATTTTCCTTCTAGACGTTATAGCTGGTCATTACCTATACTTAATGATTATTTTTGGAGAAATGTA
Organism: Megaleporinus macrocephalus; assembly: GCA_021613375.1. Lineage (NCBI taxonomy): Eukaryota > Metazoa > Chordata > Actinopteri > Characiformes > Anostomidae > Megaleporinus > Megaleporinus macrocephalus. The sequence continues at coordinate 4,018,694 of CM038728.1, forward strand.
TGTATTTAAATTTTTTACCATGGTGGTGTAGTGGTTAGTATGGTGGTGTAGTGGTCAGTATGGTGGTGTAGTGGTCAGTATGGTGGTGTAGTGGTCAGTACGGTGGTGTAGTGGTTAGTATGGTGGTGTAGTGGTTAGTATGGTGGTGTAGGGGTCAGTACGGTGGTGTAGTGGTTAGTACGGTGGTGTAGTGGTCAGTACGGTGGTGTAGTGGTTAGTACGGTGGTGTAGTGGTTAGTACGGTGGTGTAGTGGTTAGTATGGTGGTGTAGTGGTTAGTATGGTGGTGTAGTGGTTAGTATGGTGGTGCAGTGGTTAGTATGGTGGTGTAGTGGTCAGTATGATGGTGTAGTGGTTAGTACGGTGGTGTAGTGGTTAGTACGGTGGTGTCGTGGTTAGTATGGTGGTGTAGTGGTTAGTATGGTGGTGCAGTGGTCAGTACGGTGGTGTAGTGGTCAGTACGGTGGTGTAGTGGTTATTATGGTGGTGTAGTGGTTAGTACGGTGGTGTAGTGGTTAGTATGGTGGTGTAGTGGTTAGTATGGTGGTGTAGTGGTCAGTACGGAGGTTTAGTGGTTATTATGGTGGTGTAGTGGTTAGTACGGTGGTGTAGTGGTTAGTATGGTGGTGTAGTGGTCAGTACGGTGGTGTAGTGATTAGTATGGTGGTGTAGTGATTAGTATGGTGGTGTAGTGGTTAGTACGGTGGTGTAGTGGTTAGTACGGTGGTGTAGTGGTTAGTACGGTGGTGTAGTGGTTAGTAAGGTGGTGTAGTGGTTAGTAAGGTGGTGTAGTGGTTAGTAAGGTGGTGTAGTGGTCAGTATGGTGGTGTAGTGGTCAGTATGGTGGTGTAGTGGTCAGTATGGTGGTGTAGTGGTCAGTAAGGTGGTGTAGTGGTTAGTATGGTGGTGTAGTGGTTAGTATGGTGGTGTAGTGGTTAGTACGGTGGTGTAGTGGTTAGTACGGTGGTGTAGTGGTTAGTATGGTGGTGTAGTGGTCAGTATGGTGGTGTGGTCAGTATGGTGGTGTAGTGGTTAGTAAGGTGGCGTAGTGGTTAGTATGGTGGCGTAGTGGTTAGTAAGGTGGTGTAGTGGTTAGTACGGTGGTGTAGTGGTTAGTACGGTGGTGTAGTGGTTAGTACGGTGGTGTAGTGGTTAGTACGATGGTGTAGTGGTTAGTACGGTGGTGTAGTGGTTAGTATGGTGGTGCAGTTGTTAGTATGGTGGTGTAGTGGTCAGTATGATGGTGTAGTGGTTAGTACGGTGGTGTAGTGGTTAGTACGGTGGTGTCGTGGTTAGTATGGTGGTGTAGTGGTTAGTATGGTGGTGCAGTGGTTAGTATGGTGGTGTAGTGGTCAGTACGGTGGTGTAGTGGTTAGTATGGTGGTGTAGTGGTTAGTATGGTGGTGTAGTGGTTAGTACGGTGGTGTCGTGGTTAGTATGGTGGTGTAGTGGTTAGTATGGTGGTGTAGTGGTTAGTATGGTGGTGTAGTGGTCAGTACGGTGGTGTAGTGGTTAGTATGGTGGTGTAGTGGTTAGTACGGTGGTGTAGTGGTCAGTATGGTGGTGTAGTGGTCAGTATGGTGGTGTAGTGGTCAGTATGATGGTGTAGTGGTCAGTACGGTGGTGTAGTGGTCAGTACGGTGGTGTAGTGGTTATTATGGTGGTGTGGTTAGTACAGTGGTGTAGTGGTTAGTATGGTGGTGTAGTGGTTAGTATGGTGGTGTAGTGGTCAGTACGGAGGTTTAGTGGTTATTATGGTGGTGTAGTGGTTAGTACGGTGGTGTAGTGGTTAGTATGGTGGTGTAGTGGTCAGTACGGTGGTGTAGTGATTAGTATGGTGGTGTAGTGATTAGTATGGTGGTGTAGTGGTTAGTACGGTGGTGTAGTGGTCAGTATGGTGGTGTAGTGGTTAGTACGGTGGTGTAGTGGTTAGTAAGGTGGTGTAGTGGTTAGTAAGGTGGTGTAGTGGTCAGTATGGTGGTGTAGTGGTCAGTATGGTGGTGTAGTGGTCAGTATGGTGGTGTAGTGGTCAGTAAGGTGGTGTAGTGGTTAGTATGGTGGTGTAGTGGTTAGTATGGTGGTGTAGTGGTTAGTACGGTGGTGTAGTGGTTAGTATGGTGGTGTAGTGGTCAGTATGGTGGTGTGGTCAGTATGGTGGTGTAGTGGTTAGTAAGGTGGTGTAGTGGTTAGTAAGGTGGTGTAGTGGTTAGTAAGGTGGTGTAGTGGTTAGTATGGTGGTGTAGTGGTTAGTATGGTGGTGTAGTGGTTAGTACGGTGGTGTAGTGGTTAGTACGGTGGTGTAGTGGTTAGTAAGGTGGTGTAGTGGTTAGTACGGTGGTGTAGTGGTTAGTAAGGTGGTGTAGTGGTTAGTATGGTGGTGTAGTGGTTAGTATGGTGGTGTAGTGGTTAGTATGGTGGTGTAGTGGTTAGTACGGTGGTGTAGTGGTTAGTAAGGTGGTGTAGTGGTTAGTATGGTGGTGTAGTGGTTAGTATGGTGGTGTAGTGGTTAGTAAGGTGGTGTAGTGGTTAGTACGGTGGTGTAGTGGTTAGTAAGGTGGTGTAGTGGTTAGTAAGGTGGTGTAGTGGTTAGTATGGTGGTGTAGTGGTTAGTATGGTGGTGTAGTGGTTAGTATGGTGGTGTAGTGGTTAGTACGGTGGTGTAGTGGTTAGTATGGTGGTGTAGTGGTTAGTATGGTGTTGTAGTGGTCAGTACGGTGGTGTAGTGGTTAGTATGGTGGTGTAGTGGTTAGTATGGTGGTGTAGTGGTTAGTACGATGGTGTAGTGGTTAGTATGGTGGTGTAGTGGTTAGTACGATGGTGTAGTGGTAAGTATGGTAGTGTAGTGGTTAGTATGGTGGTGTAGTGGTTAGTATGGTGGTGTAGTGGTTAGTATGGTGGTGTAGTGGTTAGTACGATGGTGTAGTGGTAAGTATGGTAGTGTAGTGGTTAGTATGGTGGTGTAATGGTTAGTAAGGTGGTGTAGTGGTTAGTATGGTGGTGTAGTGGTCAGCACTGTGTCCTCACAGTAAGGTGATCTGGGTTGGATTCCCGGTCCGGGTGGTTCTGTGTGGAGTGTGTATGGTCTCTCTGTGTTTGAGTGGGTTCCTCCGGGTTCTCCGGTTTCCTCCCACAGTCCAAACACATGCATGTTAGGATCCTCACTCTACACTGACCGTATGTGTGAATGTGTGCATGAGTGTGTCTTTGCCATGTGAGGGACTGGCAACCTGACCAAGGTGTACCCTGCATTTGCCAGATGACACTGGGATTGGCTCCAGCCCCACCATGACCCTGACTAGAGGGATAAAGCGGAAGATAATGGATGAATATTTGGTGTATATGTGTACTTGTGTATTTGGGTCTTATATACAGTGCCTTGCAAAAATATTCGGCCCCTTGAACTTTTCAACCTTTTGCCACATTTCAGGCTTCAAACATAAAGATATGAAATTGTAATGTTTTGTGAAGAATCAACAACAAGTGGGACACAATCGTGAAGTGGAACGAAATTAATTGGATATTTTTAACTTTTTTTAGAAATAAAAAACTGAAAAATTGGGCGTGCAAAATTATGCGACCCCCTTATGTTAATACTTTGTAGTGCCACCCTTTGCTGCGATTACAGCTGCAGGTCGTTCGGGGTATGTCTCTATCAGTTTTCACATCGAGAGACTGAAATTTTCGCCCATTCTTTCTTGCAGAACAGCTGGAGCTCAGTGAGGTTGGATGAAGAGCGTTTGTGAACAGCAGTTTTCAGATCTTTCCACAGATTCTCGATTGGATTCAGGTCTGGACTTTGACTCGGCCATTCTAAAACCTGGACACGTTTATTTGTGAACCATTCCATTGTAGATTCTGCTTTATGTTTTGGATCATTGTCTTGTTGGAAGATAAGTCTCTGTCCCAGTCTCAGGTCTTTTGCAGACTCCAAAAGGTTTTCTTCCAGAATGGTCCTGTATTTGGTTCCATCCATCTTCCCATCAATTTGAACCATCTTCTCCGTCCCTGCCTAAGAAAAGCAGCCCAAACCAGGATGCTGCCACCACCATGTTTGACAGTGGGGATGGTGTGTTCAGGGTGATGAGCTGTGTAACGTTTTGCATTGTGGCCAAAAAGTTCGATTTTGGTTTCATCTGACCAGAGCACCTTCTTCCACATGTTTGGTGTGTCTCCCAGGTGGCTTGTGGCAAACTTTAAACGAGACTTTTTCTGGAGATCTTTGAGAAATGTCTTTCTTCTGGCCACACTTCCATAAAGGCCAGATCTGTACAGTGTACGACTGATTGTTGTCCTCTGGACAGATTCTCCCACCTCAGCTGTAGATCTCTGAAGTTCATCCAGAGTGATCATGGGCCTCTTGGCTGCTTCTCTGATCAGTCTTCTCCTTGTTTGAGCTGAAAGTTTAGAGGGACGGCCGGGTCTTGGTAGATTTGCAGTGGTCTGATACTCCTTCCATTTCAATATGATCGCTTGCACAGTGCTCCTTGAGATGTTTAAAGCTTCAGAAATCTTTTTGTGTCCAAATCCGTCTTTAAACTTCTCCACAACAATATCTCGGACCTGCCTGGTGTTCATGATGCTCTCTGTGCTTTAAACAGAACTCTGAGACGATCACAGAGCAGGTGCATTTATACGGAGACTTGATTACACACAGGTGGATTCTATTTATCATCATCAGTCATTTAGGTCAACATTGGATCATTCAGAGATCCTCACTGAACTTCTGGAGTGAGTTTGCTGCTCTGAAAGTAAAGGGGCTGAATAATTTTGCACGCCCCACTTTTCAGTTTTTTATTTCTAAAAAAAGTTTAAAATATCCAATAAATTTCGTTCCACGTCATGATTGTGTCCCACGTGTTGTTGATTCTTCACAAAACATTACAATTTCATATCTTCATGTTTGAAGCCTGAAATGTGGCAAAAGGTTGAAAAGTTCAAGGGAACTGAATATTTTTGCAAGGCACTGTGTATATATATTGTCAGCCTCACTATGACAAAATCAGTAAGTTTGACTGTTTCCTAACAAATGACTGTTTACTTTTCCATCCTTGAAATACAGACATTTTGAAAAATATGCTGAATTCTTCATTGAATTTGAGACTTCTTGTAATATGCATTTGAAATAAACAAGTTAAAAAAGATTAATCTACCAAACTCCTGTTGTCATTTACGTAACACTGAAAAAGTGCTTTAATGGTACAAAAAAAGCTTAACATAACAAGCAATTTAAATATTTTACTCATCTCAAAATTTAGGTTGTAACTGGATCATTTACTTGTTACCACAGTAAGTCTTTTTTAGGTTATACTAACGAAGCACTTTTACAGTGTAGATGGTACGTACATGCATGTTTTGGGCTTGTCCTATGGTGGATTTGTTTTTGTCCTGTGTTCATATTCTTTCTAACATCTTAGGACAATCTGTACACAAAGATCCGTTGACTTTACTTCCTTTACTCTGCAGAACCGCTCTCTGTAAATCAAAAAGGATTTTTTTGGTGGACCTCACAGCAGCCAAAGACACAGTACTGAAAATACCACTCAAAACCCTCCAATCCTGCGCATGTTCTTCAGCTTACTTTTTGGTCTGGAATGTACAATAACCGGGATAAATGGGGTCAAAATAAGAACTATTATGTTCTATTCTAGTACCTAGAAGGTAACGGTAATGAGAACATAGTGATGATTGTTAGCTGAAATGAAATGAGCTGTATATCTTTTTGCTTTGATATGCATCTCCTCTCCTTTATGAGTGTACCACTGACAATTATCATTCACATGAATACTACTTGTATCAAATAGTAACTACTTATTCTTATATGTGCCTATCGTATAGAACTCTATAGGCGTATCCTGGGGAAAGTTCTAATGTTCTGTATATTTACTTGTTAATAAAATATTGATTATAAATTAAAAGGTCAGTCTAGCCGTGTAAACATCAGAAAGGTTTTTAGATGTTAAGACCAGTAGTGCACTGCAGGGGGCAGCAGAGTTCAAATTGTACCTTACACTCAAGGTGAATGTGCCACTTTGACTTGGCAAAAGTGGCAAGTTAAAGTGAAACTTCATTTCCGATCCGCTTTCCTTTCTGTCTGATCTGGTAGCTACGTGCTAGACTAGCTCTGCCAATACACGGTACTGTCTGAAAGTGAAAATCCCCAGTCGAATCCCAGTCAGCTGAGTGGTGGGAAGCAGTGTTATTATTATTATTATTATTATTATTATTATTATTATTATTTACACCCAGTTCTAACAAAGTTGTGACAATGTGCGAAACGTGAAAAACAGAATTAAATGATGTGCAAATAATTTAAACTGAAAATAATACAACAACAGCATATCAAAGAAATTGTGTTGTTTTTTGAAAAGAACATGCTCAATTTTCAGACCTATGTTTCTTCCGTCTGTATGTCCACGTAGAGGGTTAGCATGTTAAGGGCTCAGACTAACTAGCATCAGAGTGAGTGACATAAATGCAAAATTTTGTTGCATTTTACTTCTATATAAATATATATATAGTATATCATTCAATTTCAGGCAGTAAGCTCTTAACAGCTAATTACATGGTAAATAGTGTTTTTTATAATGGTTCCAACAGTCTTTAAGTAAGTTCTTTGCAGCTGTAACGTATCACTGATTTAGATCTGTAGAAAACTCCTCCGTAGGACATGGAACACACTGTACCGGCTTTTTATAGAGCTGTGGTCAAACAGCATCACCCGCTGTGACCTTTACCTGATTCTCTTTTATGTCTGACTGACTGAAATACTGTTATGACTGTTGCACAATTTGATCGAATCTAAATCAGTTCTGCTACACTGGCTCTTAATGACAGGACATGTTTGGTGTGTGTGCAGCTAAATAGGGTAAGATTAAATTATTTTCCTAATGAGTTCTAATTGTAATCATTTAAAGTACAGTTTAACTGGGTTTTCTGAAAAGTACTGATTGTGAAACAGTGAAACAGTACTGAATGTGCAGTACTAAGAAAAAAAACGAAACAACCTGATTCATCTAGTATTTGATTCGCTCACTCACTAACTTGCTCGTTCATCAAGTCAAGTGAAGGGGCTGTTATTGTCATGCCATCTACGTACACAGTGGAGCGAACTTGAGTTCCTCCAGGAACAACACGGTGCAACATTGATCAAGGAGTACAAAATGCAACTGTGCAGACATAATTGAGCAAAAAATGAAACTGGAAACAATAAATTAAACAGACAGGACAGTGCAGCACCGACACAGCACTTGTTACTGAGCATGAGGTTGTGGAATAAAGTGCATAGATATTTAACATACTGTGATCTGTGAGATTTAGCATTAAAGGCAGAATGTTTCAAGTGACCTGTGACCTGTAGCGGTCTGTGAGCAGACCCTCCTTCACTACCAGCTCTAGTATATGATAATATATGTGCTTAGTATTGTCCCAATACCAAATACCAGTATGGACATCAATAAAACCGCTTCCTATTTAGAAAATCAACTAAATTTGGCCTGAGGTTCTCAGACTTTGGCACCTGTACATCTAAATGTTGTACTACTGCTTGGTGCATGTGTACACTGTATTTCAGGTTCACGGGTAAGCTGTGAAATTTGTTTTTAAGATAAATAACAACATATATCTATAGTAACTGAAACAAATGGATGAATATGGACATTCATTAAGCTACAGAAATACTAGTTACTGTACACAAAGTCTTGTAGTCCTCTTTGTTTTCTTGATGTAGAAACACTACAAGTTGCTTCTTTTGAAGATTAGAAAAAAGCTGTGGTCAGTGTACGTCCCACTTCCTTTCACTTGAGACTAAAGTTCTTTTCAGTTGAACTGAAGTAACTCGTTAAGCTTTCAAGTGACAGCATGAAGAACTTACAGCTTCAAATATGTAAGTCTGTTTTTGTAGCACTAGAAAGTCATTATTTTAGGTTTTGAACATAAATCTTATTGATTTGTATGTGTTTTTATTTTCTCTTTGTAGATCTGATCATGTGGTTTGAAGCAGTTAAAGGTTTGAAAGTTGTAAAAGTTGAACTGGGACACAACATCACGGTGAACTGTGATCTTCCCAGTATCACCAGTAGTACAGAGGTATACTGGTATATGCAGATACAGTGCAGTGCTCCGGTACAGATATTACGCTCTTTAGTTTTTGACACACAAACGGTGGCCAAATACCACAACCCAGCTTTTAAACAGAGGTTTTCATTAATGAACCAATCATTACTGATACTAAACATCACAGAAGCTGAACTGGGAGTTTATTACTGTGTTAAAACTAAAGAACTGGTTTTCAGTAATGGAACAAAGCTTCACTCCACTGGTAACTCCACTGGTAAGTGTGTTTAAAGTTGTTGTCTGTTTTGTCGTTGAGTTATTATTGGCATATCTTCGGCATATCTTACTAATCTGTTGAACTAGATGAGCCCATTCAGACCAATCCTATTCAAGGAGGCAGCTTTACTGAGTTCTTAGAATCACTCGTAGCTCAACTGGTTGAAGATCGTTTTCAGACAGTACTGTGCAAAAGTTTGAGGCACATAAGGATGTTCTTATTATAGTGGCGTTAAAGTAGTGCTTTTACATACGTCAGTGTGTTTATTTAACCCTTTCCAAGCTTCTCCTAAACAACCCAGTATTATTATCAGTTCTCATCTAATACCTGCTTTGACTGCTCAGTACTTCATTAAACTAAATCAAGATTTGCTGCTGAAGGAACTGAACACATTCATACAATGTCTGGGGCGTCCAGGAGAAATCTGGAACCTAACTTTGTTCTTCAAACTGGATCAAGATCTGATCTACTTCTCTCACAATAACACATTCATGTTACTTTGTATTGTATGTATGATTAATTACATCTGTTCTAATCAGATCTGGTGTGCTTACTGGTGAACATACACTTATTGATCAGATAATGACTTTTAAAATATCAGTTCAGGCGCCTCAGACTTAGATGGGAAATTAGAAATGCAAGCACAGTACAAATTTTAAAATGCAAATAAACAGATTTGTTTAGGGTTATATGCCTGGAGTACTATGGCTTATTCTCTTGTTTGTTATTATACTATTAATCCTATTTTTCTAATGTTTTGCTTATATGGCTTCTGTTCCTTTATTTCTAAGCACTCTGATATTTTGTAACTGAAAAGTTACTGAAAATAATAATAATAATAATAATTATTATTATATTACATATATTATATACCATATAATAATACTAATAATAATAATAATAATAATAATTATTATTATTATCATCATTGTTGTTGTTAACTAAACATGTTTTACCTGTGGTGTTATACCATTTGCAGGACATCTAAATAAAACAGAGCAGAACAATCCACAACTACTGAATCACTACCCACTATGGCCAGTTCTGACTCTATCTGCTCTACTTAACTGTGTTTTTATTGCTGCAATCGCTGGTGAGTGATTATCAGTATACAGTATTAGTACACAGTTCACTACAAACTATTTAAGTACTACACATGTACTGTACTTATATTGTGTATATGTCCTTCATTTATATCTATATTTTGTAGATAGTATCAGTATGATATGACAAATATTAACTTGTGACACCAGTGTTACCCAACAGGATACATTTCAATTGAGGCCTGATGTTATCAGCTAGAATCAACTGAGATGGTCAAATTAAAGACAGATTACATACAGTGTATCTACAGACAAACTAATATTATTGTATAATAAAATTATACTATATAATACAATATTATTATAATATAACCAACAAATATTATGTTCAATGTGCCAGCTCTGCTAGCAAGTCACTGCAAAAGATCGTCACAAGGTAGACAACAACCTTCAGAGTCCAATCTACAGCACCATCAAGACCCAAATACTACACAGGTAGGTCTGCGTTAGCAACAAGGCTTACACCTGGAATGCACCACTGGATACATAAATTGATATCGTAAGTGCAAGACCAAAACATCACACACCTTCACCTTTTGCTGACGAGTCATGATCAAGTCCCAAGTAAAGGCCTCGTCTCTCCAGACCTAATGTATTGCAGAATTTTTTTTATTTTTAAAACAAAACAAATACAACAAGTTTGTGTGAATTTAGCTGTGCAGTAGTAAAATAACCTTCTTTCTTTTTTTACAATGTTTATTAGAACAAAATTAGTCTGATTCTTCTATTCAGCTTGGCTAACTGGTGACATTGAGCATCGTCTTTGCTCAGAAAAGCCGTGTGAGTTTTACCTACTCTCGCTCGTTAGGTTTAGAAAGCAGTACTGACATCTATTGTCACTGTGCAAAGAAAAACATCCATCTCCAAAATAGTAACTTCATAGGAAAGGACAAAAACATACATTTTAATGTAAGTTAATGCAAAGAGGTTTTATTAAAAGTGATTTTGGAGCATTTCTATTGGTCCATTTATCATGAAACTTTCATACAATATAAGGAGCAGCTGTCGTTCATATGAGAATCAACAAAAACACATGTTTTTTGGACAGTGAGGATGTAGTCTATATATAGTTTTTTACTATAGATTTTTTTATTATTTCGCCCAATACAAATATTTTTTACAAATATTTAGATTTACTTCCGTTTCCGTAGTGATGTGAAGGGGCATTCAGAATAATATACCATTGTTAATCTAAAAAAAGGTTTACTTACACTTCTGAAATGGTTTCATTTGAAAAACATTCCCATAAATACACTGAAATATGGCCTGATTACTTTCCGTTACTTCCGCATTACGTGTCCAGTCTTACAATTAAATACAGGCCAGAAAAATCAGCAATACGTTTGTTTCCATCAATAAAAAGTCATTCAGTCTATATATATCATTCAGTTCATATGTATATATATATATGTTTTGTTTTTGTTTGGTCTGCTGAGAGTACAACTGTTCACTGTGTTTAATATACATGCAAATGCGATACAGTTAGATACTACTACTATGCTGCTCTCCTGCTGTTTATGGCTTACCAAACCAAAAGGTCAGTTTGGTACACGCTGTCTTTCCAGACCCTCGTCATTAATAATTATTAAACAGAATGCGCTCTGTTTAATAATTATTAATGACGAGGGTCTGGAAAGACAGCGTTAACTTTTTCATCTTTTGTGTACTAACAGCTGAAAGTTCTATATTTGCTTTATACTAGTGAATCATACTCAGACATGAATCAAACGTGTCCTCCGAGTTTAAAAGGCGTTCGTTTCACAAGAAGATGAGGACTGAGTGATTTTATTACAAATCATTTACAGATATTACCATTTGTTGGAAAATCTACTGAATAAACTGTGAAACTAACTTCGCCGCTAGTGATGCGTTAAAGAGCCTGGTTCAGATATCTTTAGGAAAATACTGCAGATCATAAATCTGCCAATAAAAACACAAACTTTTCTGAATATAAGAGGGAGATTCTATAAAATGTGAAACTCTTCACATCTACACACCTGACGTGGCATATTTGTCACTCCAAACAACAAATTTTGGGGAAACATGACGGGCTTACTTGCTGGTAACAGTGTTAACTTTGACAGCAAATTTTGATTTAGTCTTAGTCGTAGTCTTTTGACTAAAATGTCATTTAGTTTTAGTCATAATTTAGTCATCTGAAATGTTTTTAGTTTTAGTCTAGTTTTAGTCGACTAATTATCATAAAAATATAGTCTAGACTAAATCTACAGTCAACTAAAATATAAATGGTATAAAATTTAAATACTTTTTCTTCAGTTCCCTTCGATTATTTAAATTATTATATACACGTACACAAAATTAAACAGTTATTTTAACCAGTTATGGAATATTATTTATGTTTGTAAGACCAATACACACACAAACAGATTTAACAAACAACATCTGAGCTCAAGTGTACCATTAGTTCACTTCTTTTAAACTAAAAGGAAGTGAGTATACTTTCAGTTTACTTTTTATGTACTTCTCAGTGATAAACTAAACACAGTTATACTTAAGTATGCTGGGGTTATACTGACAAGTATAGAACAGTCTAAGTATATTTGGTCTTTACTTGTACTTAATCTTTTGATTGAGATAGTAGAAGTAAGTATTCTTACTCTGAACAAAAACATACAGTACAATATTTATTTAAAATTTGATTTATAAAGATTTATAAAGAGGTATAAAGGTCTTGTTTATTTTACGTGTGTCCACTGGTGAGTAAGTAAACGTTGTTAAGTTCTATTTTAGGTAGAAAAAACTCTTAAACCTAGTCATATACTTTAAAGTACAACAATAATATAAGCAGTAAATTATAAGTATTATGTTAAGTTCACTTAAAGAAAATGTACAAGCTAGTAAACTAACAGTAAACCCTTAAGTTTACTTTTAGAGTAATTGCAGTACAAAAGATGTAAACTAGTTTATACTTGGTTTACTACTCTTACACTTAGTGTACTTAAAAGTATACTTTTAAAAACTAGAAAGTGGGCCAATTTAGTCCCAAGAAGTATTAAAATAGTACATATACAAGTGTACTACTAGTACAATGACATTAGTATAGTAACTGCATAAAGTATACTTAATAAAATTAACTTTTTATTTAAAATCATGCCAGTTATCCTGTAGTGTGGTTTTTGCATTAATCATGATTGGTATCCATCAAAGCAACATGATAATCTCTATCTATGCAGCTACTACTGTAAAGTTTATGCAGTAAAATCATGTTGTGCTATGTAAGTTGAGATAATACTTATTCCTAAGGTCTAGTTTAAAATTAGTGAATTGTAGTGACGTGTGTTAAAACAGCTTCTAAACGTATCTACTGTTATTAGAGTACCTATAAAGAGGGGTTTGCATGCTACTACCCAGTCACCCTGTTATTTTCTCAGTATGAAGAGATTGTGTTACTCCCGTCAACCAGAGAAGCGAGGCCGTGTCAGGCCAACACCACCTACGCTATAGTTAAATTTCAGAACCCGTGAAGATATGCAGGAAGGAGTTCAGCTGCAGCGAGAACCTTCACACAGGTAGAGTGTAAAGACTGAATCCACTAGTTATACTGAATGTTGGACTTTTTAAAACATGGGTAGTAAAAGAATCGCATGGCATTGGTACAACTTTAATGTACGTCTGAATATTTATTTTTATTTTTAAAAATAACGTCTTTTTTTCCCCTTTGACTACATAGTATACACAAAACTCTAGTAATGGGATGAGTTGTAGCTTAGAATTTGGTGAAAAGTCATTCGTTACTCTTAATGATGATCTGCATCTTTCTGTTTCACTGTAATAGTAATATGAGAGACATGTAGTCCATCTGTAAATCAGGCATCTACTATCATGGGAAGGAGATGACAAACCACAAATGAATGACTGCGAAAGCAATATTTAAAAAACAACTTAACACTTTAAAAATATCTTCTCTGTCACAGGAGCTGTGATGAACCTGCTGGGAAGGAGATGCTTCTGTATGCTGGTGTACTACTAACATTATCTTCACTTACTATCAGTTACTACTTAACTATCGTTTCTAAACTTTGACCATCCTTTTATTTATTCTTATTATTTTTAGTTACTACTTAACTCTCGTTTTTTAACTTTTACCATCCTTTTATTTATTCTTATTATTTTTAGTTACTACTTAACTATCATTTCTGAACTTTGACCATCCTTTTATTTATTCTTACTATTTTTAGTTACTACTTAACTCGTTTTTTACTTTTACCATTCTTTTATGTATTCTTATTATTTTTAGTTACTACTTAACTGTCGTCTATGAACTTTTACTCTCCTTTCACTTATTTTTATTATTTTTAGTTACTACTGAACTCTCGTTTTTTTAACTTTTACCATCCTTTTATTTATCCTTATTATTTTTAGTTACTACTTAACTCTCGTTTTTATACTTTTACCATCCTTTTATTTATTCTTATTATTTTTAGTTACTACTTAACTCTCGTTTTTTTACTTTTACCATCCTTTTATTTATTCTTATTATTTTTAGTTACTACTTAACTGTTGTTTATGAACATTTACTGTCCATTTGATTTGTGCTTATTAGTTTTGTTTACTACTTAACTGTTGTTTAACTTTTACTATCCTTTTATTTATTCTTATTATTTTTAGTTACTACTTAACTATCATTTATGAACTTTTACTGTCCTTTTGATTTGTTATTATTTTTAGTTACTACTTAACTATCGTTTATGAAATTTTACTATCTTTTTTATCTGTTTTTATTTTTAGTTACTACTTAACTATCGTTTATGAAATTTTACTATCCATTTAATTTATTTTTATTATTATTAGTTACTTCTTAACTATCGTTTCTGAACTTTTACTATCCTTTTATTCTTCATTCTTATTCTTCATTCTTGCATTTAGTTAGCTATTATACAGTTGTTTTAGATCTTAATTGTCTCACATGCATTTCTCTTTTGTTTTTCAATCAATATTCCATGTATCAGCTTGGCTGTATTGTAAATGAGGGTCAACCTCAATGTACTTTAAGTATAAATAAAGATTCATTTAATTTTTCTACCTTTGTCTCTGTACACCTCCAAAGTGGATTTTAAATGAAGCAATCAAAATGGGAATAAAGCGTAGATTTTCAAGGGGGTCAACCAAAATACTGCATTAATCACGTACGGCATTCTTCACACAGAGCCCAAAAGTAATAGGCTCAAAAGTAATCAGACAGTTGGGTCATAAGCACTCTCTTGGTGAGGAGCGGTCGAGTTCCTTCTTATAAGATTGAAGAGATAAAAGGTCTACAGTTTGGTTTATATGTGGTAGCTGTTCAGGGGAACTCTTGACTCAACGTTTGTGAACATCATGGTGATGTTTGTTGATTCTACAGGATGTGTTAATGTGATTGCTATTTAAACTTTTGCATATGACTGTATCTTTCCACCCTACAACAGCCAGTCCTGAATTTCAGAGTCCTCTTTGCTTTTACCAGACCATTGCCCAATGTTTAGTGACGCAGTTTCAATAACCACAAGCGTTCAGGGCCTGTCTGGGTCTGTGCTGACAGTGCTGCTGTGGCCTGCGCGGTTGAAAGTGTCTGAGAAGCTCACACATTTAAAACGAAACAACCGCTATGTTAGCGATTAGCCCAACACAGACACAGCCTCAGTGGTTTACCTGCTTCTAACACAGTGGGCTGCTAACTGTGGGACACAAACACAACAAACATAAAAAAAAAAACGAGTTGCAAGCATGCAGGGTGGTGGGTCATTCTCAGCAATGCACTGGTGTTTTAGTATGTGTTGTGCTGGAGTGAGTGGATTAGAAACAGTAGTAGAATTGTGTGTGGGTGTATATATGTATATGCATATGTATAGATATGTGTATGTATGTAGGTATTAGGGCTTGGTATTGCCACCGATGTCCCCGATCGATTTGATCCCGATTCACAAGGTCCCAATTCAATTCGATTTTCAATTCAATTCAATATGGATTCATTTAGAGACATTTCAGTTACAATAATATGTTTAGTTTGAATATGAGATTGAGATTTTCAGGGAACTAGTGTTGTAAATGTACAAGGAACACTCAACCTACTATTACTAAAAACATTAGTGTTTATATGTTTATATTAGAGATGGAAGGATCAATCGGCTATGTATCGGTACTGGCCGATTTTTAATCAAAATATGTGATCTGCAATCGGCCCATGTTTCTCCAATGTAGCCAATCCCGAGAGCTGATCGATGGCGTTAAACAAATGAGCTTAATTTCTGTTTTTCCAGCTAGCGTTTCATCCAGGAAGAGGAGCCCTCTGGCCAGCTCCCTGCAATTCCTATCTGAACCACTAGGTGGAAATACATACCCTTTCATTTTCCACAGACTGACTAAAGCAGCAATGTCGCAAGAAAAGCATGCGCTGATAGAAAACATGTCGTCCGTCTGGCAGTGTTTACCGTATGTGACGTTTTTAAAACTAGTAAAATCAGCGTCTCTCATTGGGGAACCAAGACAAAGACATTTAACACACTAATCTGATACGACACTGCACACAACTGAACACAGTGAGTATCAGTAAACAGCAGAGCTAGCATGCACAGCTAGCACAAAACTAATAACCCAGAACACCATACAGACCAGATCTGACCGGTACGAACAGAACAGCAGCAGTAATTCAATATTCTACATTTAATGATTACAGATTTAGTTTAAAAAAACAGAGTCTGAGTTTAATGACTGCAGTTTTTTTTTAAATTAAGGGTCTAAATGTAATGATGACAGTATTGGTGATATTTGTTTGGTTTACTTTGTTTATTTACTGATAATTTAGTTTAAAATGTTATGGTGTTTCACATGAGCTTGTTAAAAATGGTAATAAACAGTTTAGATCATGTTTTATGACTTGCTTGCACTAATAACTACATGTAGCCCTGCCGTGGAATATAGCCCCGCCCTCGATTGGTATCGACTATCGGCCAATCGCGTTAAAAGGTGACCGGCGATCGGAATCAGCCTCAAAAATGCTGATTGGTCCATCTCTAGATTATATACCGTCATGGTTTCTGAATCCAGATCTCGTTGCGTGAAAAACAATGGTTGATCACACGAGACTTGGTGGGTT
Source organism: Megaleporinus macrocephalus (assembly GCA_021613375.1). Lineage (NCBI taxonomy): Eukaryota > Metazoa > Chordata > Actinopteri > Characiformes > Anostomidae > Megaleporinus > Megaleporinus macrocephalus. The sequence goes on from CM038728.1 coordinate 4,035,218, forward strand.
TGGGGGCAGGGGGGGCTGAAATGCTAATTTTAAAGGATGATCTCGGGTTTATATGAATCGATATCGGATTATTCAAATGAAGATTGTTTTGAATCGAAAAATGTATTTTTTAAACACACCCCTAGCATGTATATCTATTTTGATTTTTTTTTCTTTATTTATTTATTTATATTTTTTGTTTTGTTTTTTCTCTTTTTCCCCTCCTTTATTGTCAGGGCTGACGTAAATAGCTAAATAAAAAATAACTAAAAATACAAACATTAACAACAATAGACTATAAACAAATTGCAAAGGTTGCCAGCTGGAGTGTTTAAACACTGTGTCCACTCACTGTCCACTCTATTAGACACTCCTACTACTTGCTGGTCCACCTTGTAGATGTAAAGTCAGAGACAGTAGCTCATCTGCTGCTGCACAGTTTGTGTTCCTCTAGTTCTTCATCAGTGGACACAGGACGCCGCCCACAGGACACTGCTGTCTGGATAGTTTTGGTTGGTGGACGATTCTCAGTCCTGTGGGGGTCCTGACCATTTAAGGACAATTTTAAGCTCTGTTTTTGGAGGGGGGTGGATGGGTGGGTGTTGTGTGATGGAACTCTGCAACATCACCTCTCAGCTACTGACAACAATCATATGATCTAGAGCATGGTTGACACCTTAGGTCTTCAAAGACTTCAGCTTGTTTTATGATATAACAGGTGTGATCGAGCCACAGAGGTTTGAACTGGCGACTGTTGTCTCACATGCTGTGAACGTTCTACTGATTCTAATGATCTGGGTCACTCATACACTTCTTACTGTATCTGTTTTTAAAGAAGCAGAGAAACAGAAGAGTGTCAGGACTGTAGTTCACTCTGCTGTAGGACGCAGCTCACCACAGCTTTTTATAGACCTGTGGTTTGAATGGCGGGTGACTGAACAGCATCGTGTATTGCAGGTTTGACTGTTGTTGTGTGAAACTGCTAGTGCTGTTGTACTAGTTTAGAACGATAGTAGATGATTAGTAGAATTTCTTCATAAGTTTTGTTTGGACCTTAGATACAAAGTTTGTGTATATTATATCATTTTTTAAAAAACTGGGATTTAATATGAAGGTTAATGCAGTAGGATACATGTCTTAGTAGTTATTACTTTCATGGCGGTACAGTAGTGTAGTGGTCAGCACTAGGGGTGTGTTTAAAAAATTGATTTTTCGATTCAAATCGTTCTTCATTTGAATACGATATAGATTAGTATGACTCTAGATCCCACCCCCCGGTGATCCTGACTAGCGGGTTCAAGCAGTAGATAATAAACGAATGGATGGCTGGATATCTTCATGGCTCAGGTATGAGCGCTAGTGGACACTTTTAAAAGAGGTTAAAAGAATCAGCTACTGTTTGATTCTCTTTTGATTGTTGGTTGATTCTAAGGAACGTTAGTATTTCAGTTTAGCACAGTCCTGAATTCTGGTCTGAGTCTTCTTTGCTTTCACCAGACCTTTACACGTCTATAGTGACGTAGTCTCAGTAACCACATGTATTCAGGGCCTCTCTGGGTCTGCGCTCACTGGTAAACAGTGAGTTGGTGCGTGGTTGAAGTGACTGAAAAAAAAAAAAGTCATACATACCGCTACGTTAGCGATTAGCCCAACACAGACACAGCTTCTAACACGGTGGTCGTGAACTGGTAGGACACAAACAATGAGTTGCAAGCAGAGAGTGAGTGTGTTCTTCAATTAAAGATTCTTTATATGAGTTTACAAAAGTTTGAACTGTTTCCTTTTATCTAATGATCAGGAGCCCCATAGGACCCCCACAGAGCGGGTACTAATTGGGTGGTGAGTCATTCTCAGCACTGCAGTTACACTGACATGGTGGTGTGTTAGTGTTATATCCAGCAGCTTTCCTGTGTCTGATCCACTCACACCAGCACAACACACACTAACACACCTTCACCACGTCAGTGTCACTGCAGTGACTGAACAGATGGAAGTGTAGGTGTCTTTAAATGATTAACCAAGAGAGGAGATTCAAACTCACGATGGTCACAGTGGAGCTCACGTTTAGTCAGAATGAATCAGAACAGCTGAACACTTTTATTAGTGGTTTATGATGTGACGCAGTGTGTAGGACTGTTTTAGCAACACAGGGAGTTTGTGTAAGACGATGTATGTGTGTATGTGTGTTTAAGTGAGTGAGTGTGTATGTGTAATTGTGTATGTGTTTAAGTGAGTGAGTGTGTATGTGTGTATGTGTGTTTAAGTGAGTGAGTGTGTATGTGTGTATGTGTGTTTAAGTGAGTGAGTGTGTATGTGTAATTGTGTATGTGTGTGTTTAAGTGAGTGAGTGTGTATGTGTAATTGTGTGTTTAAGTGAGTGAGTGTGTATGTGTAATTGTGTATGTGTGTTAAGTGAGTGAGTGTGTATGTGTAATTGTGTATGTGTGTGTTTAAGTGAGTGAGTGTGTATGTGTAATTGTGTAAGTGTGTTTAAGTGAGTGAGTGTGTATGTGTAATTGTGTATGTGTGTGTTTAAGTGAGTGAGTGTGTATGTGTAATTGTGTATGTGTGTGTTTGAGTGAGTGTGTATGTGTAATTGTGTATGTGTGTGTTTAAGTGAGTGAGTGTGTATGTGTAATTGTGTATGTGTGTGTTTAAGTGAGTGAGTGTGTAAGACGATGTATGTGTGTATGTGTGTTTAAGTGAGTGAGTGTGTATGTGTAATTGTGTATGTGTGTGTTTAAGTGAGTGAGTGTGTATGTGTAATTGTGTATGTGTGTTTAAGTGAGTGAGTGTGTATGTGTAATTGTGTATGTGTGTTTAAGTGAGTGAGTGTGTATGTGTAATTGTGTATGTGTGTGTTTAAGTGAGTGAGTGTGTATGTGTAATTGTGTATGTGTGTGTTTAAGTGAGTGAGTGTGTATGTGTAATTGTGTATGTGTGTTTGAGTGAGTGTGTATGTGTAATTGTGTGTATGTGTGTTTAAGTGAGTGAGTGTGTATGTGTAATTGTGTATGTGTGTGTTTAAGTGAGTGAGTGTGTATGTGTAATTGTGTATGTGTGTTTAAGTGAGTGAGTGTGTATGTGTAATTGTGTATGTGTGTGTTAAGTGAGTGTGTATGTGTAATTGTGTATGTGTGTGTTTAAGTGAGTGAGTGTGTATGTGTAATTGTGTATGTGTGTTTAAGTGAGTGAGTGTGTATGTGTAATTGTGTATGTGTGTGTTTAAGTGAGTGAGTGTGTATGTGTAATTGTGTTTGTGTGTTTAAGTGAGTGAGTGTGTATGTGTAATTGTGTATGTGTGTGTTTAAGTGAGTGAGTGTGTATGTATAATTGTGTATGTGTGTGTTTAAGTGAGTGAGTGTGTATGTGTAATTGTGTATGTGTGTGTTTAACTGAGTGAGTGTGTATGTGTAATTGTGTATGTGTGTGTTTAAGTGAGTGAGTGTGTATGTGTAATTGTGTATGTGTGTTTAAGTGAGTGAGTGTGTATGTGTAATTGTGTATGTGTGTGTTTAAGTGAGTGAGTGTGTATGTGTAATTGTGTATGTGTGTGTTTAAGTGAGTGAGTGTGTATGTGTAATTGTGTATGTGTGTGTTTAAGTGAGTGAGTGTGTATGTGTAATTGTGTATGTGTGTTTAAGTGAGTGAGTGTGTATGTGTAATTGTGTATGTGTGTGTTTAAGTGAGTGAGTGTGTATGTTTAATTGTGTATGTGTGTTAAGTGAGTGAGTGTGTATGTGTAATTGTGTATGTGTGTGTTTAAGTGAGTGAGTGTGTATGTGTAATTGTGTATGTGTGTGTTTAAGTGAGTGAGTGTGTTTGTGTAATTGTGTATGTGTGTGTTTAAGTGAGTGAGTGTGTATGTGTAATTGTGTATGTGTGTGTTTAAGTGAGTGAGTGTGTATGTGTAATTGTGTATGTGTGTGTTTAAGTGAGTGAGTGTGTATGTGTAATTGTGTATGTGTGTGTTTAAGTGAGTGAGTGTGTATGTGTAATTGTGTGTTTAAGTGAGTGAGCGTGTATGTGTAATTGTGTATGTGTGTGTTTAAGTGAGTGAGTGTGTATGTGTAATTGTGTGTTTAAGTGAGTGAGTGTGTATGTGTAATTGTGTATGTGTGTGTTTAAGTGAGTGAGTGTGTATGTGTAAATTGTGTGTTTAAGTAAGTGAGCGTGTATGTGTAATTGTGTATGTGTGTGTTTAAGTGAGTGAGTGTGTGTATGTGTAATTGTGTGTTTAAGTGAGTGAGTGTGTATGAGTAATTGTGTATGTGTGTTTAAGTGAGTGAGTGTGTATGTGTAATTGTGTATGTGTGTTTAAGTGAGTGGAGTGTGTATGTGTAATTGTGTATGTGTGTGTGTTAAGTGAGTGAGTGTGTATGTGTAATTGAGTATGTGTGTGTTTTAAGTGAGTGAGTGTGTATGTGTAATTGTGTGTTAAGTGAGTGAGTGAGTATGTGTAATTGTGTATGTGTGTGTTATCGTGAGTGAGTGTGTATGTGTAATTGTGTGTTTAAGTAAGTGAGCGTGTATGTGTAATTGTGTATGTGTGCGTTTAGAGCAGTGAGTGTGTATGTGTAATTGTGTGTTTAAGTGAGTGAGTGTGTATGTGTAATTGTGTATGTGTGTTTAAGTGAGTGAGTGTGTATGTGTAATTGTGTATGTGTGTTTAAGTGAGTGAGTGTGTATGTGTAATTGTGTATGTGTGTGTTTAAGTGAGTGAGTGTGTATGTGTAATTGTGTATGTGTGTTTAAGTGAGTGAGTGTGTATGTGTAATTGTGTATGTGAGTGTTTAAGTGAGTGAGTGTGTATGTGTACTTGTGTATGTGTGTTTAAGTGAGTGAGTGTGTATGTGTAATTGTGTGTGTTTAAGTGAGTGAGTGTGTATGTGTAATTGTGTATGTGTGTGTTTAAGTGAGTGAGTGTGTATGTGTAATTGTGTATGTGTGTGTTTAAGTGACGTGAGTGTGTATGTGTAATTGTGTATGTGTGTTAAGTGAGTGAGTGTGTATGTGTAATTGTGTGTTTAAGTGAAGTGAGTGTGTATGTGTAATTGTGTATGTGTGTGTTTAAGTGAGTGAGTGTGTATGTGTAATTGTGTGTTTAAGTGAGTGAGTGTGTATGTGTAATTGTGTATGTGTGTTTAAGTGAGTGAGTGTGTATGTGTAATTGTGTATGTGTGTGTTTAAGTGAGTGAGTGTGTATGTGTAATTGTGTATGTGTGTGTGAGTGGGACTAGCTAAATAAAGTGGAAGATATTGGATGGATGTATTATATCAAATTATCAAAAAGTATTGTGTGTGTGTTAAAGTGTGAGTATGTGCGAGTGTGTGTGCTGGTGTGTGTGTTTGTGTGTGTGTGTATATGTGTGAGTGAGTGTGTGTGGTAGTGTGTGTTTGTGTAAGTTTGTAAATGTGTGTGTATGTGTGTGTAAGTGAGTGTATGTTTAAGTGAGTGTGTATGAGTGAGTGTGTGCATGTGTGTGAGTTTGTGTGTAAGTATGTGTGTGCCTGTAAGTGTGTTTTAAGTGTGTGTGTGTGAGTTAGTGTGTATCTACTTGTGTGTGTATGTGTGAGTTTTTGAGTGTGTGTATGTGTGTGTGTGAGTATCTGTGTGTGAGTTTGTGTGTGTATGTGTGTGTTTAAGTGTGTGAGTGTGTGTGCGTAGGTGAGTGTGTGTGACTGTGTTTTAAGTGTGTGTGTGTGTGTGTGTGTGAGTGTGTATCTGTGTGTGAGTTTGTGTGTGTGTGTATGTGTGTGTGTGTGTGTGTGTGTGTGTGTGTGTGTGTGTGTGTGTGTGTGAGAGTGAGTGAGTGAGTGTGTGTGTGTGTGTGAGTGAGTGAGTGTGTGTGTTATCTGATTATGGTCCAGGCCACAGCTCTGGGCTTATTTGTTTTTTGCTGTTGAATCTTTGCTGCGGCGCTCGTCCCACAGTTTTACAAATATCAACAAGGTTCTGACTCCAGACTGTCCAGCTAAACTGCCTGTACCCCCTCAGAACAGACCCCCAAACACACTGACCCGCCCTCCTCTACTGGTTTATTCATCCCTCGCTCCTCACACTGCTTTCCTGTGTTTCTTCAGGAGATACACTTTTCTAGTTCACACATTCTACACTCTTAACGTTAAGAAGCTGAAATATGAGGAGGTCAAACACTGCTGCTGCTGCTGCTGTCACCTGTGTGTGATTCAGACTCTGCTACCTGCTTCATTTCTGAACTGCTCATGTTGTCTTACTAGTAACTGAATCATAGAATTAGAATAATTCAGTTCTTTGAGGTTTTAATGTAAAACACTGTTCAGATACACTTTAAAATATCTTTACTTTCTTTTATTGTTATTTAATAAAACCGGTTTCTGGATACGGACGGCGTTTGATAGATTCTCAGTGATGGAAAAAGCTGCGGTCAGTGTCAGTTAAAGCCGCACTTCCTCTTATATCTGTAGTTTAAACTGACTTCAGCTGAACTGCTCTAGACTCTCCGGTGACAGCATGAAGACTTTACAGCTTCAGATTTGTGAGTCCATTGTTGTAGCAACAGAAAATAATTATTTTAGATCAGATTTGAATGTAGATCTTATTGTTTGTGTGTTTTTATATTTTCTCTTTGTAGATCTGATCATGTGGTTTGAAGCAGTTAAAGGTTTGAAAGTTGTAAAAGTTGAACTGGGACACAACATCACGGTAAACTGTGATCTTCCCAGTATCACCAGTAGTACAGAGGTATACTGGTATATGCAGATACAGTGCAGTGCTCCGGTACAGATATTACGCTCTTTAGTTTCTGGCACAAAAACACTGGGCAAACACTACAACCCAGCTTTTAAACAGAGGTTTTCATTAATAAACCAATCGTTACTGATACTAAACATCACAGAAGCTGAACTGGGAGATTATTACTGTGTCAGAACTGGAGAACTGGTTTTCAGTAATGGAACAAAGCTTTACTCCACTGGTAACTCCACTGGTAACTCCACTGGTAAGTGTGTTTAAGGATGTAGTTGACACTGGTAATGAGTTATTGTTACTGAATGATGCTACAATCTCTGGTTTTAATCTATTTTGTAGAACATAACACACAGATGGACGTTCAGCAGCTGCCTCAACACACACCATGGCCAATTCTGACTCTTGCAGCTTCTCTGCTTAACTGTGTTTTAATTGCTGCAGTTATTGGTGAGTGATTATCACTATATAACACTATTTGGTCCTTACTGGTACTTAATCTTTTGATTGAGATTGTAGAAGTAAGTATTCTTGCTCTGCACAAAAACACATCCAGTACAATATTTATTTAAAATTTGATTTATAAAGATTTATAAAGATACTAATATGTCTTGTTTATTTTACGTGTCCACTGGTGAGGAAGTAGATGTTGTTAAGTTCTATTTTAAGAAGAAAAAACTCTTAAATCTAGTCCTATACTTTAAAGTACAACAATAATATAAGCAGTAAAATATAAGTATTATGTTAAGTTCACTTAAAGAAAACTTACAAGCTAGTAAACTAACAGTAAACCCTTAAGATTACTTTTATTGTAGTTGCAGTACAAAAAATGTAAACTAGTTTATACTTGGTTTACTACTTTTACACTTAAAGTGTACTTAAAATTATACTTTTAAAAACTAGAAAGTGGGCCAATTTAGTCTCAAGAAGTATTAAAATAGTACATATACAAGTGTACTACTAGTACAATGATATTAGTATAGTAACTGCATAAAGTTTACTTAATAAAATGAACTTTAAGTATACTTATTTTCTGTAAGGGGAGGTCTAAGAATATGTCAGGTGGCACAATCATCCACCTATACACACAGTTTAAGTACAAATATTAAAAAGCTATTTAATCATATACAATTCTAAATACAATATTATCCTTGAAACCTTAAAATCATAATGTGGACAGTGTGCTACACTATCAGTCAACAAGGTGCCAATCAAATCCCTTTCAATATGAATATTTTATTATTTTAAATATATTCTATGTAACTAACATGATCTCCTATTTATGGGTTTTATCTCTTCTATAAAACTAATATTAGTAGAAAGTAATATCATATAAGTTTGTATGTAATAACATGTTGTTTGTTATGTATCAGTTTTGCTGGTAAGCCACAGATCTCCAAAAGACCAACTAAAGCCTCCAGACTTTATTCTGCAGCAGCATCAAGTCCTGAGTTGTGCACAGGTAGCTATTTTTAATGTCCACCAGTAAACCTGTAAATTAGTCCTCATACAGTCATACAGTCTGGTTTAAATTTAAATGTAATGGTGAAGTTAAGTATGGATCATTTTGGCTGCTATATATAAACATTTGATTGAACACCTGTTGAAGTACAATTCACCAAATAACATCTCGCTGCTGTGTTATTGTTTCAGTATGAGCTGACTGAACTACCAGCGTCGGCCAGAGACACTTATGTGGTGACGGCGTTTAGCGAGGGACGCCAGCCATAGCAGGTAACTTCACACTTTAGGGGTTAGAGCCCGCGGCATCACTGTAATAATACATTATTGATGGCTCGTTGGAACTGTGCAATTTTTCCTTTTACCTGATGGTGGCAGCAGCACATATACATGTATAGTATGTTTCACTGCTGTGTTAGCAACGTTATCTAAACTTAAACAACATTAATTTTCTAACTGGGCTCCTGAATTTACAGAACGGCATGCAGTGATGGTTACGTCAAAAAAGCAGGACTTTACGCACATCAGCCAATAAAAACATCAAAAATGGATATATACATGTGTGACTTAAGAAATATAGGACTTGCTTTTATTGAGTGTCATAAGTTTGGTAATGCATAGCGAGTGAGTAACATACAGTCTACAGGAGAAACACTGAAGATGTAGAAATGTTGTTCAGACAAATAATAATTTTTATTATTAATTAATAAATTACTCATTATTATGTACATTTGTGAGTTTGTTTCATATTTTGAATTCAGTGTTATTTATAGTTTATGAATGATACTTTTGGAAAAAGAGACCAGCCCTTAGGTACTTTGATATTGTCCAATCAGTCCCTGATCTAGATAGTAGTGAACGTGTAAGAACAGGACGCACTCTATGAAATGTAAAGTCAGGTGGTCTGGAGCTCAAATTCATTCCTTACAGTTTGAGTTCTTGGTCTTGAATTTACTACACATGGAACCATAAATAGCTTTTTTTGGAGATATGGAAGTGTAACGATCCATGCACAAAACCCAAACATTGACTTTTTCTGATTTGGCGAACGGCATATCTTGTCTGTTCTAAGACTTTGTGTCAACCAGCGATTTCCACCATCCCCTTCTGGGACAGACCAGAGACAAGAAGTCTTCTCACACAGACACACACCACCCCCTCTCATCCTGCCTAAAAATCAGATAAGACAGAGCTAAAACTATTTATGACCCCTCTACCGCCACACATCCTGCTGACACCAGTTTAGCAGAGACCAGACTTTATAAGCCAAATTAACTTTCCATAGAAATGTTCCTCTATTTGTGGCAGTGAAATATGTAAAGTTATGTGTCCACCTTATGTCTACACTGTGTCTTTTAATTTCCTTCTCTCTCTCCAAGACCTTTGATTTTCCAAGCAAAATTCTCTGAGTTTGATCCGAGCTAAAGTTGTTGATTTATGCTAAATGAACCTTTGAAGAATGTTTTCATAACCTCATATTCAAGTTTGATTGTGGTTATAAGTGGTAGAATTTAGTGGTGTGTTAAAAGTTTTGTAAGTTTATTTAGTAAACTTAAAGATCTACTTAAATCCTTATGTTTACCAAAGCATTTACAGCAGCTCAGATGAACGCAGGACACTTGAATTTAATTGGAGATTTATGCTTATTTTCATTTTAATCTACTCTTTTGTTTTCTTTTCTTAATTCTGTTTGAATCGGCATTCTCCACTGGTATGTAAGATTCAAAGTTCAAAAGATGCCTGCTTTGCCCTCAGCCAATCAGGATAGTGTGATGTGACGCGCCCGGCTTGGCGCGAATTACTGTATGTGTTAAACACGAGTGATGCATATGCATGAGAGGGGGGCCTCCACGTCACCCCTCCCCCTTCAGGAACCCTATAAACAAGAGAAACTTCTCTTCGTTCTCTCTCTTCTCCTTGACTCTGGACAAAGACGGCAAGCTGTTGGAACTCCAAGGAGTTCCAGGGCGTCGGCCCTTAGAGGCAGACTTCTTTCTTCATCCGGGGCTTTTCAGCCGCGGAACTGCGGAAGCAACGACATGGCCTAAACCAAGCCGCTCGCGAGAGTCGACAGGGGTTGAATTGAGGTCAACCCGCAACAGCTCCACAAGACGGTAGTTTCACGGAGAATGAAGATCAGCCGAGACGGTCTACACAGCCCGTCACTCAAGTTCAGTTAAGTTTCGTTTGGTGAATGGTTCACCGTGCGCACGTGAGTCGTGCTTTATTCATCTAACCGAGGCGCACGAAGCAACCAAACCGCACATGCGCAGTAGAGGTCCACCCGGCCCGCCGTCACCGAGGCAACCAGCGCGTCGCCCCGTCTAGCGGAGAGGCCTTTGATATCTACACCAACGAGACCGCCGCCGCTTCCCTCAGACGGCCACAGAGTGCATATTTCCATTCTATATAGCAAGTTCTGCTTTCTTTTAGTCTAGGTTCCTTTCTTTCACCCTTTTTATCTCTTTTTCTTTTTATTTAATATATATACGTCCTTTTGATGTGTTTATCTAATAAAGCCTCTTTTATATAAGCTTGGTGTGTTTTCAATATTATTACCAGTGTGTGGATCCCTGAACTCAAACCAACCTCAACCTCAGAAACTTAATATTTTATAAGGGTAAATTTGATTCATCTAAATTAATTAATTCGATTAATTAATTTGTGGATTAAATAAATACCCCTAGTTACGTTACAGAAGCTTTAGATACACCATTAATTAATTAATTCATTCATTCATTCATGACTCCCGACCAATCGCTGCCATACACCTGTCTTTAAACTGACTCTGTTTGTCTTATGCTGCTTTTAGGTGCTGAGGCTTTGACGTTCCCCTCTTTCCTCCCTACCAACACCAGTTTGGCTGCATACAGTTTGCTGGGGTCTCGCCTGGAATGAAGCTAAAGCTGATGTCAAATAGTCTTTAATTTCCAAATAATTGTTATATCTCACATCATAAAATCATATTAATGATTCAAATGATTCTCTTCACTCGTTCTGGTAGATCATTACAAGGTCTTGTTCATCTACACAAAGACAAATATAAAGTTATTTAGGAGTCTGTATTCTTGTCCTGGTGCTGGTTTATGTATCTGTGTTGGTTTTCTTCTCTCTTTGGTGGTCAGTAAAAAAATCGTTCTAAGAATGAATGAAATCATTGATGTTCTATAGGACTGTGTCTGGTTGCAGTTCTGTTACTATTAGGTTCCTGTGAGTGTTTAGCTGGAGTCACTGGAGTTAACATAATTCTCAGTAATGTTTTTCAGAAACTCTGAACGGTCTTTGTGTTTCACTGGGATATAAACAGGAGGACATGCGGTCCAATCACTCATCGTCATCATCACCATGAAGAATTAACACATTAATGAGGTTAAAGGTTTAATATACTTGTTTTAAAAAATGTAGCTCCACACATGAAAACATCTCCACTACTACTGTGCTGTGAAGACCTGGCTTGGAGGGGAATAGTAGTGTTCTCCAGTGTAGACTGGACAACTATAGGAACTGTTCACCAAGACAAGCTTACCAGACAAGACTGTGAATCATCAAACCACAAACAGAGGCACCTAAACATCACTGGAACTCCAAACTTCTGGATTACATTTTGTAGGAAATCTCCATATTTAGGTTGGGCTCTATAGATGATACGTGAACATACTGTTAACTTTAACTGTCTAATTTATGGATAATAGTATGTTGAACATATTGAGAGAAGTATGTATTGGATTTCCGATACAGAAAGATACATAAAGCAGAAGATAATAGATGAATGGATGGCTGGATATCTTCATGGCTCAGGTATGAGTTCTAGTGGACACTTTTAAAAGAGGTTAAAAGAATCAGCTACTGTTTGATTCTCTTTTGATTGTTGGTTGATTCTACAGAACGTTAGTATTTCAGTTTAGCACAGTCCTGAATTCTGGTCTGAGTCTTCTTTGCTTTCACCAGACCTTTACACGTCTATAGTGACGTAGTCTCAGTAACCACATGTATTTAGGGCCTCTCTGGGTCTGCGCTCACTGGTAAACAATGCTGCTGTGGCCTGAGAAACTCATACCTACTGCTACGTTAGCGATTAGCCCAACACAGACACAGCCTCGGTGGCTTACCTGCTTCTAACACGGTGGTCGTTAACTGGTAGGACACAAACAAACTTGAGTTGCAAGCAGAGAGTGAGCGTGTTCTTCATCAATTAAAGCTTCTTCATATGAGTCTACAGATGTTTGAACTGTGTCCTTTTACTGAATCTGATGAAATCCAATGATCAGGACACCCACAGGACCCCCACAGAGGAATTTTCCATATTTCTTTTCTCATAGAGAATGAATAGGATGGAAAAGTGCACTTCAATCTACTGAATTTCTGCTCGAACAACAGACAAAGTTTCACATTCACTGACTCAGAGCGGACCCCCGACCACGACTGCAGTGATGGTTTGACCCACACTCGTCTGTTTGTAGTTTTTTTTCCATCCCTCTTTTTCACCCCATAGAGTCGTTTAACCTGCAGCCTCCAAACTGCCCCACTGCTTTCAGTCAGAGCAGATCTCCACACTGACCCACCCTCCTCTACTGGTTCATTCATCCCTCGCTCCTCACACTGCTTTCCTGTGTTTCTTCAGGAGATACACTTTTCTAGTTCACACATTCTACACTCTTAACGTTAAGAAGCTGAAATATGAGGAGGTCAAACACTGCTGCTGCTGCTGCTGCTGTCACCTGTGTGTGATTCAGACTCTACTACCTGCTTCATTTCTGAACTGCTCATGTTGTCTTACTAGTAACTGAATCATAGAATTAGAATAATTCAGTTCTTTGAGGTTTAATGTAAAACACTGTTCAGATACACTTTAAAATATCTTTACTTTCTTTTATTGTTATTTAATAAAACCGGTTTCTGGATACGGACGGCGTTTGATAGATTCTCAGTGATGGAAAAAGCTGCGGTCAGTGTCAGTTAAAGCCGCACTTCCTCTTATATCTGTAGTTTAAACTGACTTCAGCTGAACTGCTCTAGACTTTCCGGTGACAGCATGAAGACTTTACAGCTTCAGATTTGTGAGTCCATTGTTGTAGCAACAGAAAATAATTATTTTAGATCAGATTTGAATGTAGATCTTATTGTTTGTGTGTTTTTATATTTTCTCTTTGTAGATCTGATCATGTGGTTTGAAGCAGTTAAAGGTTTGAAAGTTGTAAAAGTTGAACTGGGACACAACATCACGGTAAACTGTGATCTTCCCAGTATCACCAGTAGTACAGAGGTATACTGGTATATGCAGATACAGGGCAGTGCTCCGGTAGTGATATTACGCTCTTTAGGTTCTGGCACAGAAACATTGGCCAAACACTACAACCCAGCTTTTAAACAGAGGTTTTCATTAATAAACCAATTGTTACTGATACTAAACATCACAGAAGCTGAACTGGGAGTTTATTACTGTGTCAGAACTGGAGAACTGGTTTTCAGTAATGGAACAAAGCTTTACTCCACTGGTAACTCCACTGGTAACTCCACTGGTAACTCCACTGGTAAGTGTGTTTAAGGATGTAGTTGACACTGGTAATGAGTTATTGTTACTGAATGATACTACATCTCTGGTTTTACTCTATTTTGTAGAACATAACACACAGATGGACGTTCAGCAGCTGCCTCAACACACACCATGGCCAATTCTGACTCTTGCAGCTTCTCTGCTTAACTGTGTTTTTATTGCCACAATTATTGGTGAGTGATTATCACTATTATAACAGTACACAGTACTGTTTCTGTCCAAATCTATACTTTTCTTCTTTTAGTCTTAGATTTAGATTAGATTTGGCACGGTGGTGTAGTGGTCAGTATGGTGGTGTAGTGGTCAGCACTATCTCCTCACAGTAAGATGATCTGGGTTGGGTTCCCGGTCCGAAAGAATTTATTCAAGTGTACCATTAGTTTACTTCTTTTAAACTAAAAGGAAGTGAGGAAGTGAGTATACTTTCAGTTTACTTTTTCTGTACTTCTCAGTGATATACTAAACACAGTTATACTTAAGTATGCTGGGGTTATACTGACAAGTATAGAACAGTCTAAGTATATTTGGTCTTTACTTGTACTTAATCTTTTGATTGAGATTGTAGAAGTAAGTATTCTTGCTCTGCACAAAAACACATCCAGTACAATATTTATTTAAAATTTGATTTATAAAGATTTATAAAGATACTAATATGTTTATAATCTGAGTGTGTCTTGTTTATTTTACGTGTGTCCACTGGTGAGTAAGTAAACGTTGTTAAGTTCTATTTTAAGTAAAAAAAAACTCTTAAAACTAGTCATATACTTTAAAGTACAACAATAATATAAGCAGTAAATTATAAGTATTATGTTAAGGTCACTTAAAGAAAACGTACAAGCTAGTAAACTAACAGTAAACCCTTAAGATTACTTTTAGTGTAGTTGCAGTACAAAAGATGTAAACTAGTTGTATACTTGGTTTACTACTCTTACACTTAAAGTGTACTTAAAAGTATACTTTTAAAAACTAGAAAGTGGGCCAATTTAGTCCCAAGAAGTATTAAAATAGTACATATACAAGTGTACTACTAGTACAATGACATTAGTATAGTAACTGCATAAAGTATACATAATAAAATGAACTTTAAGTATACTTATTTTCTGTAAGGGGAGGTCTAAGAATATGTCAGGTGGCACAATCATTCACCTATACACACAGTTTAAATACAAATATTAAAAAGCTATTTAATCATATACAATTCTAAACACAATATTATGCTTGAAATCTTAAAATCATAACGTGGACAGTGTGCTACACTATCAGTCAACAAGGTGCCAATCAAATCCCTTTCAATATGAATATTTTATTATTTTAAATATATTCTATCTAACTAACATGATCTCCTATTTATGGGTGTTATCTTTTCTTTAAAACTAATATTAGTAGAAAAAAATATCATATAAGTTTGTATGTAATAACATGTTGTTTGTTATGTATCAGTTTTGCTGGTAAGCCACAGATCTCCAAAAGACCACCTAAAGCCTCCAGACTTTATTCTACAGCAGCATCAAGTCCTGAGTTGTGCACAGGTAGCTATTTTTAATGTCCACCAGTAAACCTGTAAATTAGTCCTCATACAGTCGTACAGTCTGGTTTAAAATTTAAATGTAATGGTGAAGTTAAGTATGGATCATTTTGGCTGCTATATATAAACATTTGATTGAACACCTGTTGAAGTACAATTCACCAAATAACATCTCGCTGCTGTGTTATTGTTTCAGTATGAGCTGACTGAACTACCAGCGTCGGCCAGAGACACTTATGTGGTGACGGCGTTTAGCGAGGGACGCCAGCCGTAGCAGGTAACTTCACACTTTAGGGGTTAGTTTGTTAGTGTCTTTGAATAAAGCTGTTTGAAGCAGTGTTTATCAGTTTACATTACTGTGTGTTACTGATACAGATCCTAGATTAACTTTTGAATTTACACTATTTTATTTTATCCTCTGAACATCCACTGTACATACAACCACAGGAAAGCAGACAGATGCCCAAATTATCCAAACCAAATATCCAGAGTGACCTTAATACAGGCATCTAGATCAGTGGTGTTTAAAGTCCAGCCCTCGGGCCAAACCTTACAGAAAATACTAAAAGTATACTTAAAGTTCATTTTATTAAGTATACTTTATGCAGTTACTATACTAATATCATTGTACTAGTAGTACACTCGTATATGTACTATTTTAATACTTCTTGGTACTAAATTGGCCCACTTTCTAGTTTTTAAAAGTATACTTTTAAGTACACTTTAAGTGTAAGAGTAGTAAACCAAGTATAAACTAGTTTACATCTTTTGTACTGTAACTACTCTAAAAGTAATCTTAAGGGTTTACTGTTAGTTTACTAGCTTGTAAGTTTTCTTTAAGTGAACTTAACATAATACTTATAATTTACTGCTTATATTATTGTTGTACTTTAAAGTATATGACTTTTTTTCTATTTCAAATAGAACTTAACAACGTTTACTTACTCACCAGTGGACACACGTAAAATAAACAACACACTCAGATTAAGAAACATATTTGTATCTTTATAAATCTTTATTAATCAAATTTTAAATAAATATTGTACTGGATGAGTTTCTGTGCAGAGCAAGAATACTTACTTCTACTATCTCAATCAAAAGATTAAGTACAAGTAAAGACCAAATATACTTAGACTGTTCTATACTTGTCAGTATAACCCCAGCATACTTAAGTATGACTGTGTTTAGTATATAATTGAGAAGTACATCAAAAGTAAACTGAAAGCATACTAATGCTACACTTGAATAAGAATACATTATTGGTGGCCCGTCGGTACTTTGCAATTTTGCCTTTCACCTGACGGTGGCAGCAGTACATATACATGTATAGTATGTTTCACTGCTGTGTTAGCAATTAAAGTTATCTAAATGTTAACATCATTAATTTTCTAACTGGGCTCCTGAATTTACAGAACGGCATGCAGTGATGGTTACGTCAAAAAAAGCAGGACTTTACGCCCATCAGCCAATAAAAACATAAAAAATGGATGTATATATATATATATATACATATTTGTGTGTTTGTTTCATATTTTGAATATAGTGTTATATATAGTTTATGATACGTTTGAAAAAAGAGAGCAGCCATTAGGTACTTTGATAATGTCCAATCAGCCCTTCCGATCTTGACAGTAGTGAATATGTACAAACAGGACGCACTCTATGAAAAGTATAGTCAGGTGGTCTGGAGCTCAAATTCATTCCTTACAGTTTAGGTTGTTGGTCTTGAATTTACTAAACATGGAACCATAAATAGCTTTTTGGAGACATAGAAGATTTAGATACACCATTAATTCATTCATTAATTCATTCATGACTCCCAACCAATCGCTGCCATACACCTGTCTTTAAACTGACTCTGTTTGTCTTATGCTGCTTTTAGGTGCTGAGGCTTTGATGTTCCCCTCTTTCCTTCCTACCAACACCAGTTTGGCTGCATCCAGTTTGCTAGGGTCTCGCCTGGAATGAAGCTAAAGCTGATGTCAAATACTCTTTAATTTCCAAATAATTGTTATACCTCACATCATAAAATCATATTAATGATTCAAACGATTCTCTTCACTCGTTCTGGTAGATCATTACAAGGTCTTGTTCATCTACACAAAGACAAATATAAAGTTATTTAGGAGTCTGTATTCTCGTCCTGGAGCTGGTTTATGTATCCGTGTTGGTTTTCTTCTCTCTTTGGTGGTCAGTAAAAATTCTGCAAATCGTTCTAAGAATGAATGAAATCATTGATGTTCTACAGGACTGTGTCTGGTTGCAGTTCTGTTACTATTAGGTTCCTGTGAGTCTTTAGCTGGAGTGACTGGAGTTAACCTAATTCTCAGTAATGTTCTTCAGAAACTCTGAACGGGCAACCACGTCTTTGTGATTCACTGGGTTAGGGTTAGTTGAGGTTGTAGCAGATGGCACAAATGAAGAGGAGAACTAGTTAGTGTCAGTTGAGGAGGAGGCCCTGATGGTCAGTCTTCCACCAGCATTCCCCAGGACAGTAGGGCTCTGTATGTGTGTATAAACTCCAAGTCAACTCTGAAGTCTCCAGTCTCCTGACTTCTTCTGAATGCTGGATTTCTAACAATACACACTATCCGAGTCTCAGGGTCTCGTTCTCAGACTGTTGTTCCCACCAGACCTTGGTTTGGTTTCACAGAGGCATAGTCTGGGTAACCACAAGCTTTCAGGGCCTCTCTGGGTCTGCACTCATTGGTCTACAAAACTCAAGCACTCGAAACACAACAACCACCATGTAAGTGATCAACAAAGTGATCAGCGGTCTGCCTGCTTCTAATGTAGTGGCTCTCAGCTGGTAGAACATAACAAAAGAGTTGGTTACTAAGAAACAATGGGTCATACGTGTGCTCTATATTTATTGATTATTATTTATTGTTATTTTAAAAGGAAGCTGCTATTAACTTCTTATGGCTGGCGTCTGTCAGCCATACTAAAATGAACCTGAAGGCTTGCAGGGTCAATTAAATTGTCGGGTCTGATTGTTTGATTTGGGCTTTTTGATCGGATGCATGGATTCCGGATAACTACAGGTTCTTTCTGCATTTTTTCCAAATAGAGAATGAATAGGATGGAAAAGTGGACGCCAACCTACTGAACTTCTCACTCTGACTCAGGGCAAACCCACACTCGTCTGTCATTTTTTTCCATCCCTCTTTTTTCCCCATAGGGTCCCATTCATTTTTGAGCGCATCATGGTTTCGTTTAACCTACAGCCTCCAAACTGTAGGGCTGTGTATTGGCAAGAACCTACCGATACAAAACGTATCGTGATACAGCGCTCACGATTCAATATATCACGATATATTGCGATACAGCACTGCCATCTAGTGGTCAGAGGTTTCAAGACAACACACAATGAGTCACTGTCTGGCAGGAATCTGTGTATCGATACTGTGTTTTTGAGAATCGATACAGTATCACCAAACATAATATCCCGATATTTGATATTTTGGATATTTTCTTACACCCCTACCAAACTGTCAGTACTCACTCAGAGCAGAACCCTAAACTCTAAGCCCCCAAACATACCGACCTGCACTCCTATATTTTTTATTTATTCTTGGTTTAAGACTATGACGTCCTTAACACATTGTCTATTCATTTTTCCTTCACTATCTGGTGTCACTTTCCTATAGCAGGAAATCCCCCCATAATTGAGGAAGAAATGTTTTGTATCACATGGGGTCTCATATTAGGTCCAATGAAATATGTGACAAATTTGCCCTTTAACCCTTTGATGCACAACATGGTTAAACTTGACCCGTATTCATTTCCTATGTTACTGCATGTACTGCTGAATATCTGTTTGGTAAATTTATTAAAATCAGTTTATTTCATTACTTAACGTTCCAAGTGTTCATTAAAAATCTTGTTTTTGATCTTAAATCCTTATTTTAATTCCAATTTACTTACTTCAAGAAGAAAATCTGTGTTTATAAATATGTTCCTGACTGCAAATGTTCAGAATGTCAAGGTTCATAGTGAACACATAAGGTTTAAATCTGAGCCAGGTTGTGTGATAGAATGATTTTTAGTAATAAAGTAAATAATAAAACTGAAATCAGGAGTAAACTGAGGAATTCATGGAAGCTTAAATGATGAAATTAATTTATTTTAAGGATATAGAGAATAAAATCTCAGTCGGGTCACTTTTGAATAGGCTGTGCATCAAAGGGTTAAAAGACATTCAGACTGTTGGATGAGTCTTTGGTTGGGCCTAATTTGTTACACTCTACTGCCCTCTACTGGTGAGATTTTGAGAAGAACAATAGACAGGCAGCTACAGACAGAAGGTCCAGCTTGCTAGCTTTTGGCTTTGCTTGTTGGCTTTAACCCACTAAGTTTCTCTGACTCTGAAACTGTTTAAGACTTGTGATTGGTCGGGGAAATGTTTACAGAAGTGTTTCCCAAGATTAGGCTGGTTTATATGTAGAGGAGAGAAATTTGCAGCATATAATTAAACATCTATCTATTATGTTACACTTTATCACAGGGTGGCTGAAGCCAATCCCAGCGTCATTGGGTGAAGGCGGAGTACACCATGGTCAGGTTGCCAGTCCATTGCATAGTCAACACACACTCTTGCACACTCACATATACGGGCATTATCTGATCGATAAGTGTCTGATCACCAGTAAGAACAGCAGATCTGATTAGAACAGATGAAAATAATCATACATACAATACAAAGTAACATGAATATGTTATTGTGAGAGAAGTAGATCAGATCTTGATCCAGTTTGAAGAACAAAGTTAGGTTCCAGATTTCTCCTGGACGCCCCAGACATTGTATGAATGTGTTCAGTTCCTTCAGCAGCAAATCTTGATTTAGCTTAATGAAGTACTGAGCAGTCAAAGCAGGTATTAGATGAGAACTGTTAATAATACTGGGTTGTTTAGGAGAAGCTTGGAAAGGGTTAAATAAACACACTGACGTATGGTAAAGCACTACTTACTGTATTAATACTATATTTGAAATACAATAAAGCCTATTTTAGACTATTTTTAGACTAGTTCAGACTATTTTAGACAGACACGATCGTCCTCTTTATACTTATCACAAAGCAGAAGCTGTTAAAGTTCTTCTTATAGTTTTACCTCAAACTTCCTGATCTGTGAACTTACTTTGTGTATTACTATATCAGAAAGTGGTTCAGCCAATCACAGCGTTTAGAATAGGTTTAAACAGTTCATCTGGAACCTACAGCTTTAATATTGGGGTATTTACTACAGAAATATCATGTACCATGTTTTCTTAAAGCAGCGATCTGAAGGCTTCAACTACTTACACTGTAGTGCCACCTAGTGGTGCAACATAAGCAGTTTGGGCTTCACATCTTCTGGAGGAAAAAGTTTGATGGCCTATGTCTAGAATGTCTTGAGCATATCAAAATATTCCAAATTGGGTTTTTTTTATATTTGTTTATCGGCTGGATTATTATCACTCAATACACTAACTTGCTTGGGAACTTAATACAAGCTATGATTGTAAGTTTTTTTTTTTTAAGGATTTGAAAAATTCTGCAAAATTATAATTTTTTTAACTTCAGTAAGTCAGAGTGGGTTGGCATGAAATGCCAAATGAAGGGAACCAAAAGTGTTTACTACCATTAAAATCTGTTTTATATATATACAATACAAAGTAACATGAATATCTTACTGTGAAAGAAGTAGATCATATCAACAAAGTTAGGTTCCAGATTTCTCCTGGACGCCCCAGACATTGAATGAATGTGTTCAGTTCCTTCAGCAGCAAATCTTGATTTATCTTAATGAAGTACTGAGCAGTCAAAAGCAGGTATTAGATGAGAACTGATAATAATACTGGGTTGTTTAGGAAAAGCTTGGAAAGGGTTAAATAAACACATTGATGTATATAAATAAGTAATGTTCCCTAAAGCCTAAAACACACTATATAGTCGTGCTTTTACAGTCTAGTATGTGTAGTGTATATTAAATTATTCAGAATTGAGTTTTTATATTTGTTCACCAGCTTGATTATTAATTATTATTATTCTTTACACTAACTTGTAGTACAATAATACAGCATCCAGCTTGGAAAGTTAATAAAACTATGATTGTACGTACATTTAATGTTTTTAACTTAACTAATTGGCTACAATTGTTCACAATGGTCATGAAGGAAACCAGTTAATTTTAGGTTAATTAAGAAGTCTTATCATTTAATTTGCATTGTTTTTACACCCACAGCTCTGCCTACAAGGGACAGGAAATAATTGAAAGGGTATAATAAAGACTGCAGTATGAAGCTACATTCATTTAAATACTTCCGCTTCAAATATGGCACAGAAATGAATGCTGAAACTAAAGCTAAGGGCTTGACCTTCTTACGTGTCAGGGTAAAAAAAATAAATAAATAAAAAAGTTCAGCTCCCACTTCCTCAAGATGTATTGTGTCATCATCTGAAGCTCAGCAGTGCTTCCTCAGTGAAAGTCTGTGAAGAGCATTCGGGCTTCAACATGCAGATACAGCTTTACTTCTGTGAGTTAGTTCATCAATTAGGATTGAATGTTTGATATGTATATTTATATTTTACTTATTTAGCATATATATTTAGTAACATCTAGCTGTTCTTTTCTTTCTTCAGGCCTTCTGCTGTGGTGTGGAGCTGTAGAGAGTTTCACAGATAAGCTGGTACATCTGGGACAGAGTGTGGTTTTAAATTGTGATATTGCTGTACGTGATGTTTACTGGTTCCTGACCAAGTCATCGCATCCTCCAGTGTATATATTACGATCTTTCTCAAGCAAATCAACGGAACCGTTCTACAACGACCCGGCCTTCAGAGGCCCTCAGTGCAAGTCAACAGCAGTTTATTAATAAAAAATATCACTAGACATGAATTAGGAATTTATTACTGCATCTTCAGTGATATACCGCCGAAACTCAGCACGGGCACCAGGATACTGCTCAGCGGTGGTAAGTACATTTCAACTTTTCAATCAACCAAATTTAATTTTCACGATTATGGTGACCAAAATTAGAGATGGACCGATCAGCGTTTTTGAGGCCGATTCTGATCGCTGATCATCTTTCAGTGCGATCGGCCGATAGCCGATACTGATAGAGGGCGGGGCTATATGCCATGACAGGGCTACATATAGTTATTAGCGCTGAAACATGAACAAACGCTGAAACATGATGAAACATGATCTAAACTGGTTTATCACCATTTTTAACGAGTTCATGTGAAACAGAATAATATTTTAAACAAAATTAACAGTAAATAAACAAAGAAAATCAACAAATATCACCAAAACTGTAATAATTACATTTAGACCCTTAATTTAAAACGAAAAATGATAATTAAATAAATACAGTAAAAACGCAGACTCTCTGTAGGTCTGTAGGTGTTCTGGGTTGTTTGTTTTGTGCTAGCTACGCGTGCTAGCTCTGCTGTGTGCTGATACTCTCTGTATTCAGCCGCGGGTGTAGTCTAAAAACGTATCAGATTAGTAGAGTTAAATGTCTTTGTCTTGGTTCTCCAACGAGACACGGTTAATTTTACTAATTTTAAAAACGTCCTGACTGAGTCTGCATCACATACGGTAAACACTGCCAGCGGACGACATGTTTTCTATCAGCACATGCTGTTCTCACGAGGCCGTTGCTTTAGTCACCCTAGTGAAAGGGTGTGTATTTCCACCTAGTGGTTCAGATAGGAATTGCAGGGAGCTGGCCGGAGGGCTCCTCTTCCTGGATGAAACTCTAGCTGGAAAAATAGAAATTCGGCTCATTTGTTTAACGCTATCGATCCGCTGTCGGGATCGGCTACATTAGAGAAATATCAGACAATCGCCGGTACATAGCCAATCGATCCTTCCATCTCTAACCAAAATTTTCACGGTTATTAGGATTATAGCGGTCAGGTTTTATTTTGCAAACCACCAATAAAATTAGCAGCTCATGTTTTTTGCATAAACATTATACATAGATATACATGTCCAAAATAGCAACTTTACAGGAGAGGACAAAAAGAGTCTTCACTCTCAATGTAAATCAATGGAACCAGAAGTTATTCCAAGCTATTTTGGAACCTTTCTATTGGTCCATTCAGATACACGCTGTTCATTGGACAGCGACAATATACATGATAACACCAACAACATAGCTGAAACCTTCCTATGAAATTAAATGTATTAAATGTGCATTTACATTAAACTTGGCACCATGTGGAGAATTAAATGGTTCAAACATGAAATTATAAGAGATGGAAGGAACGATCGGCCAGGTATCGGTATTGGACGATTTGTAATCAAAATATGTGATCAGGGATCAGCCTGATTTTTCTCCAATTTAGCCGATCGATGATGTTAAACAAATGAGCCTAATTGAATACTCATGTATGATCATATCATGTACAAACAGTGTCCAAGATAAATGTTCTAATTTTCCTTCATAAGCTGTTAATACTGGAAATTTATGCAATTAATTTTTTAATACAGCATCACCGAACCATGTGCTTTAAGATGGCAAAGCAATTGTTGCTATGATTTTACTCAAAACATTTGATCATCATTGTCAATGTGGGTATTTTTGTTTATTAATAATAATGTTAGCTTTGAGCAAATTACACTTTATTAACTCCACTGCATGTGCAATGATTCAAACATGTTTTAATTATCACAGTTTCTCTAATTTTCACATTTTCAGCAATATGTTACAGATGAATTAATTAATGATTAAATCATTGAGATGTAAACAAGAACTTTCAAAATTGTGTGACGTCCAGTGGTGCATTGTAGAAAAACTTACCTGCTCAGACTACTTTACAGTGGTAGTAATAAGAAACAGAGGTTGCGCTGTACGCGTTATTGCTTAACATAATTTTAGTTTGAAATCAACAAGATTGCCCAATGTCGCTATTAACCCCAGTGAAAAAGGCCATTAATAACAAGCCACAGTTAATATTTGTGGTTCTTATTGTGGTTATTGTTCTTTTCAGCCTTATTCCTAATTTTATCTGTAAACATAATGTCTGAAAAGTAGAGTTAATAGGTCAGAAGTTTAATGGATCTCCTATCCGGGTAATGTATTTACAATGCCCAAAAGACATACAAATACCACATGGATTAAAATATTCAACAACCTTATTTATTTTAGGAATGAATTTTAATAACGTGATCAATCGCATGTATTTATAAAGAAATTATAATACATGTGTACATGTAAGCTTGATTCCAGATTTTAAGGATTTTAATGGATTTTGTGGTAGTTTGTCTGTTGTGTTAATGAGGTTTTATCTAGACGTGTTCAAGGAAATATAAATAAATATAAACAATTGTCAAAAAAAGTCTTACTAATTATACTTTCAATTAATAGTTTGTGGAAAACATTTGTAATGTTGTGACTTTGATTTAAACTGCAGTTATTTCTGTCATAATTTTCTGGTTTTGTTGTTAGGCAGTTACATTTCCCTCACAAAAAATCTTTACTGATAATGTCAGCTATTGTACACTAAATACAAGCTTACATGAGAAATTAATGATATTAATTAATAATTGCAGACTTTGCACTTTCTTTACTTACAATTATTTCACTTTTCATATTAAAAAACAAACAAAAACCAAAACAATCAGCATTTCATAACAATGACCCACCTGATCTTTGCAGAATCGTTTTCAGATCATCACAATCAGACGGAGGAGAATCAGCAGCTGCAGAAAGAGACACATAAAGAAATCAGACTCTCGCAAAACCTTCTTATTGTATCCAGCCTGCAGATCTGTATTCTGGTCACTGCAGTAACAGGTGGGTTATAAACAGTACACAAAGCAAATAATACTGAAAATCATGTTGATTGTATGTACACACAGAACTAAAGTATACATTTCTACAATCTATACCTTTAAGAAATTCTTACTGAACTTGGGTTCTTCTTTCTGGATAAAATTTTAAATTTACATTTCTTAGAATATGCTTTCTTATTTCAGGTGTGATAATAAGCAACTGCAAAGAGTCTCCAAACGTCCAAATGCAACTTCCAGACTCCACTAAGCAAACCAATGGCATGCAGGTCAGCACTTTTTGAGCCCAGTTATGAAATGTAAACATCAAAATAATCCGTTCCACAAAAATATCCATATATATCCATATATATACACACACACACACAAACAGAAAACAGTAAACGACAGCTGCTGCATTAAACAAATGTGAAACAATAAAAAACGACAAATATATTTATATATTTTAAATGTCACTTAGATACACACATTAACATTATATACTTTGTTATGATTTTATCATGTATCGCCACTTCTCTTACGCATGTTAAGATATAAGAAATTAGGGTCATTTGTTTAACGCCATCGATCGGCTCTCGGGGTCGGCTAAATTGGATCCTTCCATCTCTAGTATTTAACATAAGTTTTTACGACGATTAAAATTGAAAACTAACCGTCAGAAACTTTATCTTGTTTTACAGTAAAACAGATAATCTTTCGATGCTATGAGACATGTACAGATATCTGGTTTTGGATTACAGTATTTGAACCTTCAAGTTGTTTCCTTGCTGAGTGTTTGTGCTTATGTCTAAAAGTTCTGTATATGAATGAAAAACATCTCATAAAAAAAAGTCCATCGTTTATCATATAACAAACTAAGTAGTACTGAGCATATATGTTTAAACCATGTTTTACACATTCTGTATCTACTACAATCTTTTGGTTCTCCACCAAAATGTAGAACAAAGTGTGGGTTGGAGTAAAGTTCAGGTGTAAAATTATTTTAACAGTGACAATTTACAGATCTCAAAAACTTGTGTATCAAATATGGTTCACTTGGCGTTGAAGGGTGAAACATAAACATATTAGTGTTTATTTACAGAGGAAGTGGAAATTCTGATGGTTTTGTATTAAGCATGTTGTATATTAAACAGCTTAAACAGACAAATAGTAATATTAGTACATATATTTTATATAAAGAAAAGATAAGATAATTTATTGATTACTCATGTATGATCATATCATGTACAAACAGTGTCCAAGATTAATGTTTTAATTTTCCTTCATAAGGAATATTGAGATACAAGTGCATTGGTTATTACCCAGCCCTTAGACTTTAGAGGGTGTTGTCTGATGTTATCTGTGATTTCAAATACTTTGTTTTTAAAACAATAATTTAACCTTCAGTTTTAGGTATTTTGGTTTCTGGTCTTATCCAGTTAGAAATAACTTCCAGTGTTTAAAAAATCTAAATAGTGAAGCAGATTTAATTTTTATGCAAATTAATATACATCAGGCAACAATAGACTGGTCAGTGCTGAAAATGATCCACCACTCAAGTAGTACCTGCTCTGTGGTGGTCCTATGGGGGTCCTGACTACTGAAGAACAGGGAAAGAAAGCATACAGAGAAGTGTAGAACTACAAAGTGCTCCTATATGGCCAGTGAAGCTGGCAAACTGGGCAATGAATGTATGCCATCGCCATTTAAAGAAAACTTGTGTCTCCATTTTTGTTGATATTTTTATAATTTAAAAATTGTGTCAATGTTTATGATGAATGGACCAATAGAAATGCTCCAAAATAGCTGCTTCCACTGACTTACATTAACATTAAAGACAGTGTTTGGCCTCTCCTATAAGTTGCCATTTTGGTGAAACGTTTTTCTTTGGACAGCGACAATTGGAGATGGACCAATCAGCGTTTTTGGGGCTGATTCCGATCGTTGATCACCTTTCAGCACGATCGGCCTATAGCCGATACTGATAGAGGGCGGGGCTATATGCCAGGCAGGGCTACATGTAGTTATTAGCACAAGCAAGTCATAAAACATAGTCTAAACTGGTTTATTACTATTTTTAACAATCTCACATAAAACAGCATAATATTTTAAACAAAATTAACAAAGTAAATCAAACAAATATCCCCAATACTGCAATCATTACATTTAGACCCTTAATTTAAAACTAAAAAAGATAGTTAAATAAATACAGTAAAAACTGCAGTCATTAAACTCAGACGCTGTTCTGTTAGTACCGGTCAGATCTGGTCTGTAGGTGTTCTGGGTTATTAGTTTTGTGCTAGCTGTGCATGCTAGCTCTGCTGTTTACTGATACTCACTGTATTCAGCTGCGTGCAGTGTTGTATCAGATTAGTGTGTTAAATGTCTTTGTCTTGGTTCCCACGAGACACTGATTTCACTAATTTTACAAAACGTCCTGGATGAGTCTGTTTCATGCCATTCTTGCGAGGCCGCTGCTTTAGTCAGTCTGTGGAAAATGAAAGGGTGAGTGTTTCCACCTAGTGGTTCAGATAGGAATTGCAGGGAGCTGGCTGGAGGGTTTTTTAATGAAACACTACCTGGAAATACAAAAATTAAGCTAATTTGTTTAACGTCATCGATCAACTCTCAGGATCGACTAAATTGGAGAAATATCGACTGATCACCGATCACATATTTTGATTAAAAATCGGCCAATACCGATACATAGCCGTTCATCTCTATTGACAATATAAGTAAATCTATTGAAGATCAATTAGCAAAATTATGACATTTGACACAAGAGTGTGCGAGTTAAACCACAGTGCTATTTAGTGGGAAACAGGTTTCCGACACTCCTTTTAGTACAAAACTGAAGAAGCAACGTTCACTGGTGTGTGTAATCTTTCACTGTGTCAACTGATCGATTATGTTGTGAGTGACACAAAATAAATCAGTAAACAGACTTACTGAGTAGCTAACAGAATATGCAGGTCATTGTATTGTTTGTGTAGTCCTAATGTAGCTTTTGCTCTTCTGCAGAATCTGTTCTCGGTGATGATACAAGGAAGGAGTCCAGACGGGCCACAGAGGCAGCACCTTCACTGCGGTGGAGTTCACTCAACTGAGCCCTGTGCTGTAGGACCAACCACACTTCATACGCTGTTCCTTGAGAACGTGAGGCTGAAGTTATTTTTATATGCTCTGCTACAGAAATGTGGTTAGCTTAAGTGTCTGATCAAAGGCCAAATGCACACCTGACATAGACAAACATTGCTTTCAGTTTCCAAACTTTCTTTACACTGTTGTCAATTGTTGTAAGTTGCTCAGAATTAGACGGTTTAATAAACAGAGAATTACTGTCATTGTATACGCTGACCTGATACGGTCACAACATGCACAGTGAATAAAAATATTTACTTAACACCTTACGATCCCTGACTTATTACATACTAAGACTTATTAAACAGTAACTACGAGAACTGTAACACAAGCTGGTTGGGTTATTGTTAAGTTATTAAAGTGTGTAGTAACACTTTGGGTCCACTGGTGGACCCTGGCTTTCTAATGGGGTTAAGGAATCCAGCGGGAGCTCCTTTCTTAATTCTGTAGTTTTGTTTGCAAGGTTTACAAACAGCAATCTGTAGAAAGCTGTTATCAAAGCAGTTCCCCCGCGAGTCACTCCTCGTCTCAGGTGGACACACCTGGGCACCATTAGAGGAGCTAATGCATCCAATAAGATGAACCCATGTGAATGTGTTTTAGGTACTTACTAAGTTGTTTTTGGTCAGTTTGGTCAATTTTATCAATTTGATGTGTAGATCAGAAATCTGTAACATTTCAACTCCTTGTCAGATGAATAATAACTTGAGCATCTGTAAACATACGAGCCGGACATTTATAAAGAGCCTATAGAGAAAGACCCTCACCACTCCACGACCCACTACACTCCCAGTGCTCAGTCTCACAGTCAGAGCAGACCCCCACCACTATATATATATATATATATATATATATATATATATATATATATATATATATATATATATATATATATATATATATATAGGAAAACAATAACAATCAAATGGTAAAACAAATTAAAGGGCATAAACAAACAAAAAAGGTATTAACAACAACAACAACAACAAAAACAATAATAATAATAATAATAATAATAATAATAATAATAATAATAAACAAAAAGAAACAAATACTATGGAACACAACAGAGAAGGAACAGAAAAAAAACTAAACTAAAACACGACTTATGTGCACACCACATTCCAAGTAGCACAGCTTAATTAATAACATGGTCCGTTTTGTGTGTATGTCATATGAACCATATTTTATAATAAAAAAAAGAATAATAATAAACAGAAATCGTATTTAATAATTAACATTATTACTTTATTAGTAGTATAACTATTATTATTATTATTATTATTATTATTATTAAAGTATGGTTTGTTTGTAAATTACCGTTCCACCTTAAAATACCGCTGCAGTTAGCGTCACTTAAGGTGGACTGGACAAGTTGAAACAGTAGCGGGCGAATATGAGGCCAGTTTTAGTCTCTTAAAATGACACACAGATATATTTTTTACCACATAAGTGAAAAAATAAGTTAAATCTGTTCTTTTTAACGATTTCTGAGTGCAGTAGCAGTTTACTTACCTCACTCCGTGTTCCTCTCTCTCCTCTCCGGGTGTGGAAGAAGCCGAATTTCCGTCATATCGCTGCTTAAAAGTGGTTAATTTAGGTTTTAATCTATGCTGTGTACGTTAATGTCGTTCTCTTGTTTAAAATTAAGCTTCGAGGAGTCGATTCCGTCGATTGTAGCTGCAGGAGAGTCGGAGTCGGCTCCACTAAACATGGCTCGTTACTGGTGATCCGTTAAATTCCGTTGAATTTTGAATTAAAGAAGCGCTCGCGCTTTACCTACTGCTTCTAATTCAACCACTTTACCACATTACCAACGGTAACCAGAATTTGGACGGAATTTTAAATCTAAACTAAGTATTTAGTATTCAGTACGTAAATAACGTTACACTTTATGTACGTATGTTTCGGGGTCTCTCTGGCTGTGTCTACAGGAGAGCCTAGCTTCTGTAGTATGGAGGACAAAAATGATATAAGTATAAATAAATAAATGTACAAATAAATAATTAAGTGCATAAATACATAAATTAATAAATAATTCAATAAATAAATGTATTTATTTCCATATTTCTACATTTATTTATTTAATTATTTTTTATTTCTACATTTATTTCTGTATTTCTACATTTAATTATTTATGTAGTGTTTAAAACAGTTAGCTGAAGGTCCATTTCGGCACTGAACTTAACAAAACCAAAACTTTCCAAACCAAACTGGAGGAAGTAATTTGGGGCATGGCTCTTAAACCCATTCGCTAATGATCTTAAATCATTGTGTTCTTAAAACACTGCCATTAGCAACACAGCGCTGATGTAAATGAATGAGCGTCAACAACTTCTAGCTTTTCGCTAGCTGTACAGCTATCAGTGCTCCAGAGCGCATTTGCTGAAGGCCCAGGCAGTGGTAGCAGAGCCGGAACGACCAGAGCTCTTTAGTATTACACTATATAACAGTGTTTGAGGTTCAGGGTATGTACAGTTCTGAGTACTGAACTCTCAGTATTACACTATATAACAGTGTTTGAGGTTCAGGGTATGTACAGTTCTGAGTACTGAACTCTCAGTATTACACTATATAACAGTGTTTGAGGTTCAGGGTATGTACAGTTCTGAGTACTGAACTCTTAGTACTACACTATATAACAGTGTTTGAGGTTCAGTGTATGTACAGTTCTGTGTAATGAATTCTCAGTATCACACTATATAACAGTGTTTGAGGTTCAGGGAATGTACAGTTCTGAGTACTGAACTCTCAGTATTACACTATATAACAGAGTTTGAGGTTCAGGGTATGTACAGTTCTGAGTACTGAACTCTTAGTACTACACTATATAACAGTGTTTGAGGTTCAGGGTATGTACAGTTCTGTGTAATGAATTCTCAGTATCACACTATATAACAGTGTTTGAGGTTCAGGGTATGTACAGTTCTGTGTACTGAATTCTCAGTATCACACTATATAACAGTGTTTGAGGTTCAGGGTATGTACAGTTCTGTGTACTGAATTCTCAGTATCACACTATATAACAGTGTTTGAGGTTCAGGGTATGTACAGTTCTGAGTACTGAACTCTCAGTATTACACTATATAACAGTGTTTGAGGTTCAGGGTATGTACAGTTCTGTGTACAGAACTCAGTATTACACTATATAACAGTGTTTGAGGTTCAGGGTATGTACAGTTCTGAGTACTGAACTCTCAGTATTACACTATATAACAGTGTTTGAGGTTCAGGGTATGTACAGTTCTGTGTACTGAATTCTCAGTATCACACTATATAACAGTGTTTGAGGTTCAGGGTATGTACAGTTCTGTGTACTGAATTCTCAGTATTACACTATATAACAGTGTTTGAGGTTCAGGGTATGTACAGTTCTGAGTACTGAATTCTCAGTATCACACTATATAACAGTGTTTGAGGTTCAGGGTATGTACAGTTCTGTGTACTGAACTCTCAGTATTACTATATAACAGTGTTTGAGGTTCAGGGTATGTACAGTTCTGAGTAATGAACTCTCAGTATCACACTATTTAACAGTGTTTGAGGTTCAGGGTATGTACAGTTCTGTGTACTGAACTCAGTATTACACTATATAACAGAGTTTGAGGTTCAGGGTATGTACAGTTCTGAGTACTGAACTCTCAGTATTACACTATATAACAGTGTTTGAGGTTCAGGGTATGTACAGTTCTGTGTACTGAACTCAGTATTACACTATATAACAGAGTTTGAGGTTCAGGGTATGTACAGTTCTGAGTACTGAACTCTCAGTATTACACTATCTAACAGTGTTTGAGGTTCAGGGTATGTACAGTTCTGAGTACTGAACTCTCAGTATTACTATATAACAGTGTTTGAGGTTCAGGGTATGTACAGTTCTGTGTACAGAACTCAGTTTTACACTATATAACAGTGTTTGAGGTTCAGGGTATGTACAGTTCTGAGTACTGAACTACTGAACAGTATTACACTATATAACAGAGTTTGAGGTTCAGGGTATGTACAGTTCTGAGTACTGAACTCTCAGTATTACACTATATAACAGTGTTTGAGGTTCAGGGTATGTACAGTTCTGTGTACTGAATTCTCAGTATCACACTATATAACAGAGTTTGAGGTTCAGGGTATGTACAGTTCTGAGTACTGAACTCTCAGTATTACACTATATAACAGTGTTTGAGGTTCAGGGTATGTACAGTTCTGTGTACAGAACTCAGTATTACACTATATAACAGTGTTTGAGGTTCAGGGTATGTACAGTTCTGAGTACTGAACTACTGAACAGTATTACACTATATAACAATGTATATACAGTTTTTTGGTGCCTTCAAAGTAGAAACTCTTAGAGAACTGAGAGAGAGTTGGGGATGAGGGCAACTGCAGGTGTCTTCTTCGTTTACAGGAGAGAATCGTCTTAACTTTTGACGTAAGTCAATGTAAAGACGTTTCCAA
Organism: Megaleporinus macrocephalus; assembly: GCA_021613375.1. Classification (NCBI taxonomy): domain Eukaryota; kingdom Metazoa; phylum Chordata; class Actinopteri; order Characiformes; family Anostomidae; genus Megaleporinus; species Megaleporinus macrocephalus. Next base: position 4,067,819 of record CM038728.1, read on the forward strand.
CTGATTTTGGAGCATTTCTATTGGTCCATTCAGACAGTCTACACGTACGATTGCTGATTCATTGTTACACATGAGCCCTCCAGACTCCAGAAACTGTGCCACCAGTGAGATTTAGTCAGCAAAGATAGTGTCACTCTTAACAAGCTCAGGTTTAGTCAGGTTAAAGATTCCCGAGGGTCACCTTTCACCCGGTTATCGTCCTTCTCAAGAAGAAACAAACATCGCAGGCCACAGATGGAGTATCTTCCTTCCTTAACACAACAATGGACTGACGGGTCTGTAAAGAAAGTTGTTTCTTTCTGGTCATTGTGAGTCGGTCAGCAAGCCATCAACTGCTGATCTTCAGATACTAAACTAACCTAGAATGTTGTTCTCCCTTTTATACTCACTTATTAGTAGAATGTTCTCAGCTGTGATCACAATTGAGCAAGAGTGTCCTAACAACCAATTAGTCCTATAACATCCTTAACTTGGATTGGTGGTCGTACCAGGAGATTTAGACAGAGGACTGAGAATGACTGATAATAGAACTATATGTAAAATAAGCCTCTATACAAAAATAGACTTTAATACAAACATTTCTATTCTTTAAAAATCATCTGATACACTTACATTAATTGTCAAATGAACAATATTGTTTGTGAATTGCATAAAATAAAATTCTAAAGTGATCCTAAATTTTTGAGCGGTAGTGTAGATATATATATAATTACAATTATATAATTTTTCACGGTCCACTCACTGCCCATTCATGCTGGACAGAAGTCCGGTCCTGGTACTGGAGTCCTGGATCTGGGAAATAAACAAAGTTAATCAGGTTGAGCATCACAACATTCATCCAGCCAATCAGTGAGGCTGCAATCACATGTTTGTGGAAGACGACAAACTGGATATTCCTTTGTTTTCATTGGAGCCTTAGCAGAAAATTCTGGTGGCGAACCAAATACTACTTTGCTATTTAAGGTGCACCATTTAAGGTGGACCAGGAAAACTCTTAAACAAGAAGCGAGTCATCTGAATGAAGCCTAATTGCTGCACCATTTAAGGTGGAACAGGAAAACGATTGCAGTGACAGTTTAGTTAACCCATAATCTGGTAACATTAACTACACTGGTCTGTACAACGGTTGCAAAAGATTTTATGGCCATGAAGATCCAAACAAACAAGTTTGCTAGTCCAGTGTTGTTCACCGAGGACGAGTTTTGGAAGGGGCTTTAAAGGAAGGAGTGAGTTTGTTTCCTTGCAGAAGCTGCAGAGTAGTCGGGAAGGTTGTGGCTTGGTGACCCTCGCCATATAGGGAGTCACATATCTGGCTTAGCAGACCCTGCGGAGTCATCTTTAGAACTTCTGTTCGAGAACCTCTGCCCACCCAATAGATAACGACTCGGACTAGGTGTACCACATGGGCCAGAAGGAGCAGGAAGGCGGGCCTATAAAGGACAATGCAGCCGGAGACACGACTGAGACCAGGGTTTGAGAATTCTTACAGTCCTAAGAATAAAAGCTTTTTTGTCGAGGTTTTAAAGAACATTCAAACCGTGTAAAACTTTTAGATTAGTTGAAGGTTCTTGAACCCTCTATAACAGGGGTATTTAATAAGTCAGTAAGGTCCAGTTAGAGGAGATCTCCTCAGGCCAGGGTCCGGACCATCATAACATCTACCGTGTGTTCTGATTCAGTGGTGTATCCTGTTTACTGAAGTAGTCTAGTATCAGCACCTTATACCATCAGCTACTGAAACACCAACACACCACACATACCGTTCAGTATATTTCAGTATATTTACTGTTTAAATACTGAACTGAATTAATTATTTATAAACTTCTAATAAACTCACTTCAATAAAAACAAGAACTACATTTTTATTTATAGAAAAAGTAAATAAAACGTACGTCTTCTTGTTAGCTTAGCTTCACAGATTGACATGTTGGTTGTACAGAGCGGTTATTCTCCAAAACTAGACAAGCAGGTCCATTCCAGAACCGTTCCTGTTAAACACTCAGATTTCTCTGTTAACGTTTCTGTTTTTCGAGCTCCTTATTCTCTTATAACTGATCTGATTGGCTGAGGAGCCTTCTCTGATCTTACAGCACACGTGATTGGTCTCTGAATAAAGACTAACCCTACAGAAAATAAGTATATTTAATGCAGTTACTATACTAATGTCATTGTACTAGTAGTACACTTGTATATGCACTATTTTAATACTTCTTGGGACTAAATTGGCCACGTTCTAGTTTTTAAAAGTATACTTTTAAATAAAAATTAAGTGTAAGAGTAGTAAACCAAGTATACAACTAGTTTACATCTTTTGTTCTGCAACTACACTAAAAGTAATCTTAAGGGTTTACTGTTAGTTTACTAGCTTGTGCGTTTGCTTTAAGTGAACTAAACATAATACTTCTTTATAAATCAAATTTTAAATAAATATTGTACTGGATGTGTTTTTGTGCAGAGCAAGAATACTTACTTCTACTATCTCAATCAAAAGATTAAGTACAAGTAAAGACCAAATATACTTAGACTGTTCAATACTTGTCAGTATAACCCCAGCATACTTAAGTATAACTGTGTTTAGTATATCACTGAGAAGTACATAAAAAGTAAACTGAAAGTATACTCACTTCCTTTAGTTTAAAAGAAGTAAACTAATGCTACACTGGAATAAACTTCTTTTTTGTAAGGGTAGAAAAGCTCCACCTCTTAAATTAAACACAGATTAAATTAAATTATTCTCAGTAGTTTATCAGTTTGGGTCCACATCGGACAACGTCTTTTTTTTAGACATGGTTTTTGAGGCCGGAATTATATTTTCACTCGTTTTGCTGGCAGACCACCAACTGTTGGTTTTCATTGACTCGGTCAGCTGCTCAGCAGATTCTGTTTGATCTGTAATGAGTGTAGAGATAAGAAAAGAGATAACCTCAGCTTAGCGATTACATAACCAGGAGACTTTGTACCTGCAAGTAAAGATGAGTGATCTGTTTTCACTCTCGCTGTAAAAGAATGATTTGGCGTTTATTCCGAATAAGCCAAAGTTACAGCTCTCTCACATCCCCACACAACATCCCCCTGGTCACCCCTCCAATGTCCGATGAGGTCAGTCCGTGGACTTCAGTCACGCATGCCTACAGAATAAATCTTGCCAGCCCCCAACAGCTCCACTAATCCTGACTCTCCAACTGAAGTAACAGTGGCTGGTCAACAGCTCGGTGAGAGGGTAATCAACTCGTCCTGGAACAATGCTCTGGAAATCTGCAGTGGGTCTGGTTCTTGCAATGCTCCTGTGCTCCTCGGCTCTAGGGGAGAAGAAAGAAAGCAAGAAAACTGGAGAAACTAAGGTGCCTGTGGTGCCTGAGGGGACTCCTGGAACTGGAAGAACTAAAGAAACTGTTGGAACTAATGGGACTGAAGAACGTAGAGGAACTGAGGAGACCAGCAAGTCTGGGAAGACTGAAAAAGCTCATGGAGGTGGTTGGACTGGCAAGCTGTTGGTGGTGCCCATGGATGGCAGCCACTGGACTGGGATGAAGGCCGTGGCGGAGGAGCTGGGTCGCAGGGGCCACACCGTGGTGGTACTGATGCCGGAGATCAGCGTTCGTTTAGACTCTGGTAAACACTTCACAACCAAAACGTTCCCTGTACCTTATGGACGGCAATTACTCGATGAGCTGCAGGCGCGTAATGTTGATGCCATGCGCAGCACACCGGCTCCCCTACTGGAGAGAATCAGCACCAGGATCAGCAACCTAAAAAAGTTTGTGGCCTACCAGCGGGAAACCAGCGAGGCGCTGCTGTTCAACCAAGAGCTGATGGACTTCGTGAGGGAGCAGAAATTCGACGCCGTGCTGTCCAGTCCAGCCGCTCCCACTGGAGCCATTCTGGCCTATAACATGTCCCTGCCTGCTGTCTACATGCTCCGGGGGTTACCCTGCGGACTGGACGCCACAGCCACGGCCTGCCCAAACCCTCCCTCCTACGTCCCTCGCTTTTTCACCAAGAACTCAGACCGGATGAGCTGGAGCGAGCGGGTCCTGAACGTGTTGGTGAGTTTGGTGGAGCCTGCCATGTGCAAGGTGCTGTACTGGACCTTTGAGGATGCGGCGTCCCGCCTCATGCACAGGTCAGTCAGCATGCCGGAGATCCTGAGGACGGGAGCGCTGTGGCTGCTGAGGTACGACTTCACTGTGGAGTTCCCCAAACCCCTCATGCCCAACATGGTGCTGATCGGTGGATTCAACTGTGCCATCACGAACCCCCTCAGCCCGGTAAGTGCCGCAGACGAACACACAGTCCATCTAGAGTTCAAAGTAAGAAAGCTTGTTTTATGTCTTAGTATGGTGGTGTAGTGGTTAGTATGGTGGTGTAGTGGTTAGTATGGTGGTGTAGTGGTTAGTACGGTGGTGTAGTGGTTAGTACGGTGGTGTAGTGGTCAGTACGGTGGTGTAGTGGTTAGTATGGTGGTGTAGTGGTTAGTATAGTGGTGTAGTGGTTAGTATGGTGGTGTAGTGGTCAGTATGGTGGTGTAGTGGTTAGTACGGTGGTGTAGTGGTTAGTATGGTGGTGTAGTGGTTAGTATGGTGGTGTAGTGGTTAGTATGGTGGTGTAGTGGTTAGTACGGTGGTGTAGTGGTTAGTATGATGGTGTAGTGGTTAGTACGGTGGTGTAGTGGTTAGTACGGTGGTGTAGTGGTTAGTATGGTGGTGTAGTGGTTAGTATGGTGGTGTAGTGGTTAGTACGGTGGTGTAGTGGTTAGTATGGTGGTGTAGTGGTTAGTACGGTGGTGTAGTGGTTAGTACGGTGGTGTAGTGGTTAGTACGGTGGTGTAGTGGTTAGTACGGTGGTGTAGTGGTTAGTATGGTGGTGTAGTGGTTAGTACGGTGGTGTAGTGGTTAGTATGGTGGTGTAGTGGTTAGTATGGTGGTGTAGTGGTTAGTATGGTGGTGTAGTGGTTAGTATGGTGCCGGTGGTCCTCCTTCGCAGGAGCTTTTCTCTAATGTGTGGTGTCGGATGTGAGATAGTGGCCCCCAAAGGACGAGATGAATGATGCCACCGTGTACGCTGAAGACTGAGGACTGTTAGGAAGAAGGAGCGTGGTGAATACTGTGGAGGAGGCCACAGGACAAGGCCTGCCAGCAGAGCTTGGCTGAAGCAAGGAAGCCTGGACAGTGCCAGCGGTGAAGACCTGCCAGCAGAGCAGCCCTGTGGTCGGGGCTCCAGCCTACACGTTCAACACACTCGCTGGCATTTAAGAAGTGGTGGACACTAGCAGCCACCTTGCTGTCACCTTCACTGCCACAAGGGATGACATCATGAGCAACATCATGAGGAGTGTCAAGACTGTCTGCTCTAGCCCCCCCAATGGAGAGGACTTTGTGAGGTCACTGGGACAGTTGGCCAATACCTGTTCTGTGGTGGTCCTGTGGGGGTCCTGACCATTACAGAGTAATAAAGTATACAAAGAATCAGATGAACTACAGTCTGTAAGTGGAGGTCCTGTATGGTCAGTGGAGCTGAAAATAAATTGATGTGGGTGATATGACTAAATATATGAAGTTATAATAAGAAATAAGTGCCTTGTCAATTATATTTACTATAAAACCCAGCTGTAAACAATTATCAGCTTAATTTTGACCTGTATTAGTCCTAAACACCATGTTTATGTTATTAATGACCTTTACTCCTATATATATATATATATATATATATATATATATATATATATATATATATATATATATATATGCTTCAATTAACCAGCTGCAGTTCATGCTTTTGCCCACAAGGTGTCAGTGATGTGTAACGATTTTAAAAGCTTTGAGTAATGAACCTGTTTTGAACCAAGAAGATGTGAGATCTTCTGAACGTTCAAGATTAATCCATGTATTCCAAGAACAGGGAGGAGAGCACTGTTGCTAACTCCTCAGTGAGGAAAGTCGCTATTGGCTGTGAGACTGAGCACTGTGAGTGTTGGGGGTGGTGGAGTGGTGAGGGTCTGCTCTGACTGTGAGACTGAGCACTGTGAGTGTAGTGGGTGGTGGAGTGGTGAGGGTCTGCTCTGACTGTGAGACTGAGCACTGTGAGTGTAGTGGGTGGTGGAGTGGTGAGGGTCTGCTCTGATTGTGAGACTGAGCACTGTGAGTGTAATGGGTGGTGAAGTGGTGAGGGTCTGCTCTGACTGTGAGACTGAGCACTGTGAGTGTTGGGGGTCGTGGAGTGGTGAGGGTCTGCTCTGACTGTGAGACTGAGCACTGTGAGTGTTGGGGGTCGTGGAGTGGTGAGGGTCTGCTCTGACTGTGAGACTGAGCACTGTGAGTGTTGGGGGTGGTGGAGTGGTGAGAGTCTGCTCTGACTGTGAGACTGAGCACTGTGAGTGTTGGGGGTGGTGGAGTGGTGAGGGTCTTCTCTGACTGTGAGACTGAGCACTGTGAGTGTAGTGGGTGGTGGAGCGGTGAGGGTCTGCTCTGACTGTGAGACTGAGCACTGTGAGTGTTGGGGGTCGTGGAGTGGTGAGGGTCTGCTCTGACTGAGACTGAGCACTGTGAGTGTTGGGGGTGGTGGAGTGGTGAGGGTCTGCTCTGACTGTGAGACTGAGCACTGTGAGTGTAGTGGGTCGTGGAGTGGTGAGGGTCTGCTCTGACTGTGAGACTGAGCTCTGTGAGTGTAGTGGGTGGTGGAGTGGTGAGGGTCTGCTCTGACTGTGAGACTGAGCAGTGTGAGTGTTGGGGGTGGTGGAGTGGTGAGGGTCTGCTCTGACTGTGAGACTGAGCACTGTGAGTGTTGGGGGTGGTGGAGTGGTGAGGGTCTGCTCTGACTGTGAGACTGAGCACTGTGAGTGTTGGGGGTGGTGGAGTGGTGAGGGTCTGCTCTGACTGTGAGACTGAGCACTGTGAGTGTAGTGGGTGGTGGAGTGGTGAGGGTCTGCTCTGACTGTGAGACTGAGCACTGTGAGTGTTGGGGGTGGTGGAGTGGTGAACTGTAAACGTTCATGTTTACTGTTGACCACTTATTTGTATATGTGTATGTTTGTAAAGTGACTCGTGACTTTTATACACCAATGTCCAACTGCAAACACATGTGGTGCACTTTACCGTCACCCTGAGCTAATTAACCTTTCCCCTGGAAAGACAACAAAAGTGCCGCCCCCCCCATTAGACAGCCAATCACTATCAAGGGTGAAGCCTTTATCTGAGTGAATGACCAAGCACAACTGAGCTAACACAGCCACATGAGGAAACATGAGGAGCTCGGTACTCTGCTTGGGGCTCAGTGTGCTGCTGTTTTCCACTCTGGGGGAAATGAAGACTTCTGGAGGAACTGGTGAAACTGGAGAAGCTGGGGGCATTGGGGAGACTCAGGAAACTTGGAGGACTGGGAGAACAGAGGCAACTGGTGGACCTGCAGGAAGTAGAGAAACTTTTGAAACTGGGGAAACTGAAGGGAGTGGAGAAACTGGTGGAACTGGAAAAACTACGGGGACTGGAGGAACCGAAGCAACTGGGAGAACTGAAGGAAATGGACAAACTGGTGGGGCTGAAGCAATTGAAGAGACTGGAGAGACTGGTGGAACTGGAGGGACATGGCGAAATAAAGAAACTGAAGACATCAGGGAGACTGAGGCAATTGGTGAGACTGGGGAAAATGAAGGTGGGACTGGAGTGACATGGGGAACTGAAGAAAATGGTGGAACCAGGACGACTGGAGAAACTCATGGAACTGGCTGGACTGGCAAGCTGTTGGTGGTACCAATGGATGGTAGCCACTGGACTGGGCTAAAGGCCGTGGCAGAGGAGCTTGGCCGTAGGGGCCACATGGTGGTAGTGGTGATGCCAGAGGTCAGTATGCGTTTAGACTCTGGTAAGCACTACATATCCAAAACGTTCCCCGTACCATACGGACAGGATCTTCTAGACCAGATAACGGCACACACCACACAGGGAATAACGGATTCCACAGCAAGTCTACTGGAGACCATCACAGAGACACTGAACCACATAAGTGTAGTAATGAACCTCCTGACCTCGACAAGTGAAAGCTTGTTCTACAACCAGGAGCTCATGGATTATCTGACGGAACAGAACTTTGACGCTGTATTGACAGATCCTGCCATGCCTGCTGGAGCCATTCTGGCCTACAACATGTCCCTGCCTGCTGTCTACATGCTCCGGGGGTTACCCTGCGGACTGGACGCCTCAGCTACAGCCTGCCCTAACCCTCCCTCCTACGTCCCTCGCTTTTTCACCAAGAACTCAGACCGGATGAGCTGGAGCGAGCGGGTGCTGAACGTCTTGGTGAGCGTGGTGGAGCCTGCCATGTGTAAGATGATGTACTGGTCGTTTGAGGATGTGGCGTCCCGCCTGATGCACAGGTCCATCAGCTTGGTGGAGATCCTGAGGTCCGGAGCACTGTGGCTGCTGAGGTACGACTTCGCTGTGGAGTTTCCCAAACCCCTCATGCCCAACATGGTACTGATTGGTGGATTCAACTGTGCCATCACAAACCCCCTCAGCCCCGTAAGTCCAGAGTTTCCATAGAATCCTCTTCTCAAAGGGTTTGTTCCACTCTCTTTGCCCCTTTGACCTTAGACCAAACTCAGATTTCATTGATCACTGAGTCAACAGTTATTATATAAAACCAATAGCCTACCTGTTCTGGCCATTCCCTCCACCTGAGGGAGCACTACCAAGCCTTTGAAAAGCAGTTCCTTGATAGACAGGGGCATCACTAGAGGTTCTTGTATAGAGGTTCCAAGTCTGAGAGTCTGGAGGCATAGTCCCCCAGGATATTCTTTCAAATAGGCCCAAAATGTTTGTTCATCTTGAACTTTTAGAGTAGCAACAAGATCTCTTCTCTCATAGATAAGCTGCAGCCCCTAAGTATATTACTCAAATTCACAGACTGCAGATCAGTGGAGTCTCAGTGGGTCCGTCAGGAAGACTAGGTGATGGAATTTCAAAATAAGTATACTTAAAGTTAATTTTATTAAGTGTACTTCATGCAGTTACTATACTAATGTCATTGTACTAGTAGTACACTTGTATATGTACTATTTTAATACTTCTTGGGACTAAATTGGCCACTTTCTAGTTTTTAAAAGTATACTTTTAAGTACACTTTAAGTGTAAGAGTAGTAAAACAAGTATACAACTAGTTTACATATTTTGTACTGCAACTACACTAAAAGTAATCTTAAGGGTTTTCTGTTAGTTTACTAGCTTGTACGTTTTCTTTAAGTGAACTTAACATAATACTTATAATTTACTGCTTATATTATTGTTGTACTTTAAAGTATAGGACTAGGTTTAAGAGTTTTTTCTACTTAAAATAGAACTTAACAACGTTTACTTACTCACCAGTGGACACACGTAAAATAAACAAGACACACTCAGATTAAGAAACATAGTATCTTTATAAATCTTTATAAATCAAATTTTAAATAAATATTGTACTGGATGTGTTTTTGTGCAGATCAAGAATACTTACTTCTACAATCTCAATCAAAAGATTAAGTACAAGTAAAGATCAAATATACTTAGACTGTTCTATACTTGTCAGTATAACCCCAGCATACTTAAGTATAACTGTGTTTAGTATATCACTGAGAAGTACATAAAAAGTAAACTGAAAGTATACTCATTTCTTTTTAGAGCCGACAGAGTCGACTCACCGCTATGAGTGAACATAAACAGAGTTCTTTCCTCAGACCGAACTTAAAGAACCAGCAACAGCTTGATTAACACAGTGTCTGTGTGTGAATACTGTTCATACTAATACTGCCCCATATATATATGTATGTATGTGTCTGTTTAATTTGAAATACAGTTGTGTTATGTTCTATAGTGCATTTGATAGAAAACAATTTAGCAAAATTTTGACATTTTGATATCTTCACTTCTCATTTACAGTAAAAAGGCAGTAGTGATTTGATTTATATCGTGATATATATCGATACCGACTGATTTGAAAAATGATCGTGATACGATTTTTCCCCTTATCGCCCAGCCCTACTTATAAGAGTCCACTCTCTCGATGTCCATAGAAAATCAGAGTTTATGGAAATCTTTTGAAATAACACTGTGAGCTTCAAAGCCGGTTCAGCGAATGAGATTCTGATCACCTCCCTCTCCAGAGCTCTGCTGGGCGGCTCTGCTGGGCGGCTCTACTGGGCGGCTCTGCTGGACAGTTAGGGGGGGCTCTGTCAGGCCACTTCCTGGCTGTGTTCGTGTGCGGTAGATAGCGTGAGAACATGCAGGTATCTAGATGAAGCGAAACAAATACCTGCACTGTTGCTATGAGCTGCTTGCCAACTTCTGTGAAGTGTGATCATGAATGTTTTTAAAGCATTCCTTCAGCTTACCTTCAATAGTTACAGGGGGTTGAGCCTAAAGACCCCGCTGCATGAGTATTTCCAATGGTCGGATCCTCTTGGATGGCTTAATCATGGTTATAGAGACTGAAATTTGTAGCATTGTATGTGTTAACGTAGCGCAGGGACCACATTTTTCCATTGGCTTCGTCAGTACGTCCCATATGCGGGGCTCTGCAGCAGTTTTAGCGAATGAGTTTCAATCTAGCACCATCCAATCTGCTGAGACGTGCTAATGAGGGGAACGTGGGAGAAGCAGCATGAGGCCTGAATCATACTTCCTCAGCAGAGGGTCTCGCAAGACTCTGCAGACGGCAGAGGGCTTGTAGTTGGCGCTCCTGTTGCCTCGTGATGTGATATTATGGAGGTTCCACACGAGCGCCCGTGGAGGTGAACCCGCTCAGCCCATATACCTTCAAACGTATTCATTTTGAATGAAGCACTGAAGAAAGTTTAGAGGATCAAGACTCTGAGCTGTTAGTTCTCCTAAGATGCCTTAAGTTCATATTCTTATTAACACCAGGGGCTAACGTTAGCTTAGCGAGAAGGCTAAACAAGTTTGGTCAAACACTAGAGGGCGCTCCTGATCCCAAAAGGAATTTCTTATACAGAAAAATACACTGCAATCAAAAAGAGAACAGCATAAAAGATCGAAACACTGCTGTTAGTCGTGGTGTAGTGGTTAGTTTGGTGGTGTAGTGGTTAGTATGGTGGTGTAGTGGTTAGTGTGGTGGTGTAGTGGTTAGTATGGTGGTGTAGTGGTTAGTATGGTGGTGTAGTGGTTAGTACGGTGGTGTAGTGGTTAGTACGGTGGTGTAGTGGTTAGTACAGTGGTGTAGTAGTTAGTACGGTGGTGTAGTGGTTAGTACGGTGGTGTAGTAGTTAGTACGGTGGTGTAGTGGTTAGTACGGTGGTATAGTGGTTAGTACGGTGGTGTAGTGGTTAGTACGGTGGTGTAGTAGTTAGTACGGTGGTGTAGTGGTTAGTACGGTGGTGTAGTGGTTAGTACGGTGGTGTAGTGGTTAGTACGGTGGTGTAGTGGTTAGTATGGTGGTGTAGTGGTTAGTATGGTGGTGTAGTGGTTAGTACGGTGGTGTAGTGGTTAGTATGGTGGTGTAGTGGTTAGTATGGTGGTGTAGTGGTTAGTACGGTGGTGTAGTGGTTAGTACGGTGGTGTAGTGGTTAGTACAGTGGTGTAGTAGTTAGTACGGTGGTGTAGTGGTTAGTACGGTGGTGTAGTAGTTAGTACGGTGGTGTAGTGGTTAGTACGGTGGTATAGTGGTTAGTACGGTGGTGTAGTGGTTAGTACGGTGGTGTAGTGGTTAGTACGGTGGTATAGTGGTTAGTACGGTGGTATAGTGGTTAGTACGGTGGTGTAGTGGTTAGTACGGTGGTGTAGTAGTTAGTACGGTGGTGTAGTGGTTAGTACGGTGGTGTAGTGGTTAGTACGGTGGTGTAGTGGTTAGTACGGTGGTGTAGTGGTTAGTATGGTGGTGTAGTGGTTAGTATGGTGGTGTAGTGGTTAGTACGGTGGTGTAGTGGTTAGTATGGTGGTGTAGTGGTTAGTACGGTGGTGTAGTGGTCAGTATGGTGGTGTAGTGGTTAGTACGGTGGTGTAGTGGTCAGTATGGTGGTGTAGTGGTCAGTTTGGTGGTGTAGTGGTTAGTATGGTGGTGTAGTGGTCAGTACGGTGGTGTAGTGGTCAGTACGGTGGTGTAGTGGTTAGTATGGTGGTGTAGTGGTTAGTACGGTGGTGTAGTGGTCAGTATGGTGGTGTAGTGGTTAGTATGGTGGTGTAATGGTTAGTACGGTGGTGTAGTGGTTAGTACGGTGGTGTAGTGGTTAGTATGGTGGTGTAGTGGTTAGTATGGTGGTGTAGTGGTTAGTACGGTGGTGTAGTGGTCAGTATGGTGGTGTAGTGGTTAGTACGGTGTTGTAGTGGTTAGTACGGTGGTGTAGTGGTTAGTACGGTGGTGTAGTGGTTAGTATGGTGGTGTAGTGGTTAGTATGGTGGTGTAGTGGTTAGTACGGTGGTGTAGTGGTCAGTATGGTGGTGTAGTGGTCAGTACGGTGGTGTAGTGGTTAGTACGGTGGTGTAGTGGTTAGTACGGTGGTGTAGTGGTTAGTATGGTGGTGTAGTGGTTAGTACGGTGTTGTAGTGGTTAGTACGGTGGTGTAGTGTTTAGTAAGGTGGTAGAGTGGTTAGTACGGTGGTGGAGTGGTTAGTGCGGTGGTGTAGTGGTTAGTACGGTGGTGCAGTGGTTAGTACGGTGGTGTAGTGGTTAGTACGGTGGTGTAGTGGTTAGTACGGTGGTGTAGTGGTTAGTATGGTGGTGTAGTGGTTAGTACGGTGGTGTAGTGGTTAGTACGGTGGTGTAGTGATTAGTATGGTGGTGTAGTGGTTAGTACGGTAGTGTAGTGGTTAGTATGGTGGTGTAGTGGTTAGTATGGTGGTGTAGTGGTCAGTATGGTGGTGTAGTGGTTAGTATGGTGGTGTAGTGGTTAGTACGGTGGTGTAGTGGTTAGTACGGTGGTGTAGTGGTTAGTAAGGTGGTGTAGTGGTTAGTATGGTGGTGTAGTGGTTAGTACGGTGGTGTAGTGGTTAGTACGGTGGTGTAGTGGTTAGTATGGTGGTGTAGTGGTTAGTACGGTGGTGTAGTGTTTAGTACGGTGGTGTAGTGGTTAGTATGGTGGTGTAGTGATTAGTATGATGGTGTAGTGGTTGGTACGGTGGTGTAGTGGTTAGTAAGGTGGTGTAGTGGTTAGTACGGTGGTGTAGTGGTTAGTACGGTGGTGTAGTAGTTAGTATGGTGGTGTAGTGGTTAGTACGGTGGTGTAGTAGTTAGTACGGTGGTGTAGTGGTCAGTATGGTGGTGTAGTGGTTAGTATGGTGGTGTAGTGGTTAGTACGGTGGTGTAGTGGTTAGTATGGTGGTGTAGTGGTCAGTATGGTGGTGTAGTGGTCAGTATGGTGGTGTAGTGGTTAGTATGGTGGTGTAGTGGTCAGTATGGTGGTGTAGTGGTTAGTACGGTGGTGTAGTGGTTAGTACGGTGGTGTAGTGGTTAGTATGGTGGTGTAGTGGTTAGTATGGTGGTGTAGTGGTCAGTATGGTGGTGTAGTGGTCAGTATGGTGGTGTAGTGGTTAGTACGGTGGTGTAGTGGTTAGTAAGGTGGTGTAGTGGTTAGTACGGTGGTGTTAGTACGCCTGATGACTCTGGGATTGGCTCCAGCCTCCTCATGACCCTGACTAGTAGGATATTATTAACTATATTTCATACAGTCAGCTATAAATCAATATCTCTCACTTATTACACTGACGCAGGACTATATATATATAACATCTACCTACAAATAAAGAAATATCACGAGTAGATAAGATGTACAAATATAAATTAAGATAGTGGAGATAAAACGGCAGTGCAATAATAAACAATGTGCAAGGGGCGCAGATAAGAGCAGATAATGACCAGACTGAATAAAGTAAGTCCAGTAGGGGTGGACGATATGGCCCTACAATAATATCACAATATTTCATGGTATTTTTGCAATAACGATACTCTTGGCGATATGACAAAACATTGAATTAAAAAAAAATCAAGAATACACTACTGCAACAAAATGAAAATAAAATTTTATTATTGCATATGATATGATATATCACACCCCTAACTAAGATATTAAACAATACAAGAATTATCAGATTGTAACAGAAATCAGTGATCCAGAATGTGATGATACTAAATAATGCACTCCAAATATCTCCATATATCCAGGACTGAAGTAAAGTGAATGATACTGAACAGATTAAATCTGTCTCTAGTAGAGATATAATGGGAAATGAGAAAAGTGAGAATTTTTCTTTTTTCTAAAACAGTAAAACTACCTGATGTGATAATTATTGATGGATGATATGATACGATATTTCAGGGTATCATATTAACGATATTCAAAAATGTTGGTGATATTATTGTGTACGATACGATATGGCACACCCCTGGTGTCCAGGAGTGCAGATACATAAGCCTATGACTGAAACATAAGAGGTTCAGTCCTTATCCGTCCTCCTCCTCCCTCTTCCGGCCCCACTGGGAGGAGCTGAAGAGCCGGGCGTCTCTCGGGACCGAAGGTCAGCAAACAGGCTGTGGATTGGCTGCCACTGAGGTTTGGAGGCTGGCTCGGGTTTCACTGTAGAGTCTGAAGCTGTAATGCTGGAGTTGCTCGGAGGCTGTCAGATCACATACCAGTGTGTGTGGGTGGGTGTGTTGGTGTGTGTGTGTGTTTGAAAAGGAGGGAGGGATGTTTAGTTTCTCACGCGAGCACGGCGGAGGAACTGTGGGAGGTGCAGCGAGGGGAGGCGTTTGGGTGTTCTGGGGAGGAGCTGCTCTTTGGCCTGCTTCAGTGAGTTCAGTGAGCAGAGACCACTGCAGACAGCAGCTAATAATAATAATAATAATAATAATAATATTAATATTGGTGTCTTTGGTGTAAACAGTCTATTCTGAGTAGCTTCAACCCCACCCCTACACCCACACTTAACCACCCACCCACCCCCAGACCAGCTCAAGTGGAGTCACTGTGCAAAGTTCTCTCACTCCTTCCCACTCTCTCTCTCTCTCTTGTTTCCTCTCCCTCTCTTTCTCTCTCGCCCTCCCTCTTGCCCCTCCCGCTCGCCACCTACCCCCCTCTCACTCTCTCGTATTGCTGTTCTCTCTCTCTCTCTGTTTTGGTGCAGTGAGTGTTAGCTGAGCGATGGGGTGCTCGGTTTGCCGGTGGGTCCTGGCGCTCATGCTGTGGGCATGTGCGTGTACATGCCCGGCGCTGGCTGGCCGGTTGCTGGTGGTCCCGGTGGAGGGGAGCCACTGGCTGAGCATGAAGCTGCTGGTGACAGAGCTGGCCGAGCGGGGGCACCAAGTCCTGCTGCTGGTCCCAGAAACCAGCGTCCTGCTGAAGGGGTCCGAGCTGATCCGCACGCAGACCTTCCCCGTCCCCTACGGCCAGGAGGAGCTCTCGTCCAGCATGGAGGGGATGCAGCGGCGCTCGTTCCAGCGCTCCCCCCCGCTGATGGACCTCATGGTAAACGTTCACACGCTGCTGCTGTTCACGCGGACGCAGGTCCGGGGCTGCGAGGCGCTGCTGTACAACCGAACGCTGATGGAGAAACTGAGGCAGGAGAACTTCGACCTGGTGCTGACCGACCCGTTCCTGCCCTGCGGCACCATCCTGGCCCATGTCCTGCGCCTCCCGCCCGTCTTCTTCCTGCGTGGGCTGCCCTGCGGACTGGACGTTCTGGCCGCGCAGTGTCCCGCCCCTCCCTCCTACGTGCCCAGGTTCGGCATGGCCGTCACCGACCGCTTCGACTTCCCTCAGCGCCTGCAGAACTTCCTGCTGAGCTTCGTGGAGCTGCTGCTCTGTCGGATCATATACAGCAGCTTCGATGACCTGGCGGCGCGCTACCTGGAGAAAGATGTAACGTACCGGGAGCTGCTGAGCCACGGCGCCATCTATCTGCTCCGATATGACTTTACATTCGAGTACCCCAAACCCAGCATGCCTAACATGGTCTACATCGGGGGGATCAACTGCAAAAAAAGTTCACCCCTTACAGCAGTGAGTAAACTAAGAGGAACTGACATCAACACAGTCATAGATTGTTACACAGGACACTTACGCAGGATAGTTACGCAGAATAGTTACGCAGGATAGTTACGCAGAATAGTTACGCAGGACAGTTACGCAGAATAGTTACGCAAAATAGTTACGCAGGACAGTTACGCAGAATAGTTACGCAAAATAGTTACGCAGGACAGTTACGCAGGACAGTTACGCAGAATAGTTACGCAGGACAGTTATGCAGGACAGTTACGCAGGACAGTTACGCAGAATAGTTACGCAGGACAGTTATGCAGAATAGTTACGCAGGACAGTTATGCAGGACAGTTACGCAGGACAGTTACGCAGGACAGTTACGCAGAATAGTTACGCAGGACAGTTACGCAGAATAGTTACGCAGGATAGTTACGCAGAATAGTTACGCAGGACAGTTACGCAGGACAGTTACGCAGAATAGTTATGCAGGATAGTTACGCAGAATAGTTACGCAGGATACTTACACAGGATAGTTACGCAGGATACTTACACAGGATAGTTACGCAGGATAGTTACGCAGGATAGTTACACAGGATAGTTACGCAAGATAGTTACGCAAGATAGTTACGCAAGATAGCTACACAGGATAGCTATGCAGGATAGTTACGCAGGATAGTTACGCAGAAAACTTATGCAGAATAGTTACGCAGGATACTTATGCAGGATAGTTACGCAGGATATTTACGCAGGATAGTTACGCAAGTTGGTTACGCAAGTTGGTTACACAGGATAGTTACGCAGGATAGTTACGCAAGATAGCTACGCAGGATAGTTACGCAGGACAGTTACGCTGGACAGTTACGCAAGATAGTTACGCAGGATAGTTACGCAAGATAGTTACGCAGGATACTTACACAGAATAGTTACGCAGGATACTTACACAGAATAGTTACGCAGGATACTTACACAGAATAGTTACGCAGGATATTTACTCAGAATAGTTACGCAGGATACTTACACAGGATAGTTACGCAGGATAGTTACGCAGGATGGTTATGTAGGATAGTTACGAAGAATAGTTACGAAGAATACATACACAGGATAGTTACGCTGGATAGTTACGCAGGATACTTACACAGGATAGTTACGCTGGATAGTTACGCAGGATGGTTATGTAGGATAGTTACGAAGAACAGTTACACAGAATAGTTGCACAGGATATTTACTCAGAATAGTTACGCAGGATAGTTACACAGAATAGTTACGCAGGATAGTTACGCAGAATAGTTACGCAGGATAGTTACGCAGGATAGTTACGCAGAATAGTTACGAAAAATACATACACAGGATAGTTACGCAGGATAGTTACGCAGAATAGTTACGAAGAATGCATACACAGGATAGTTACGCTGGATAGTTACGCAGGACGGTTATGTAGGATAGTTACGAAGAATACATACACGGGATAGTTATGCAGGATATTTACGCAGAATAGTTACTCAGAATAGTTACACAGAACAGTTACACAGAATAGTTACGCAGGATAGTTACGCAGGATAGTTACGCAGGATAGTTACGCAGAATAGTTACGCAGGATGGTTACGCAGAATACTTACGCAGGATAGCTACGTAGGATGGTTATGCAGAATAGTTACAAAGAATACATACACAGGATAGTTACGCAGGATAGTTACACAGAATAGTTACGCAGGATAGTTACACAGAATAGTTACGCAGGATAGTTACACAGAATAGTTACGCAGAATACTTAGTACGGTGGTGTAGTGGTTAGTATGGTGGTGTAATGGTTAGTATGGTGGTGTAGTGGTTAGTATGGTGGTGTAGTGGTTAGTATGGTGGTGTAGTGGTTAGTACGGTGGTGTAATGGTTAGTATGTTGGTGTAGTGGTTAGTATGGTGGTGTAGTGGTTAGTATGGTGGTGTAGTGGTTAGTATGGTGGTGTAGTGGTTAGTATGTTGGTGTAGTGGTTAGTATGGTGGTGTAGTGGTTAGTATGGTGGTGTAGTGGTTAGTACGGTGGTGTAGTGGTTAGTATGGTGGTGTAGTGGTTAGTACGGTGGTGTAGTAGTTAGTATGGTGGTGTAGTGGTTAGTACGGTGGTATAGTGGTTAGTACGGTGGTGTAGTGGTCAGTACGGTGGTGTAGTGGTTAGTATGGTGGTGTAGTGGTTAGTATGGTGGTGTAGTGGTTAGTACGGTGGTGTAGTGGTTAGTATGGTGGTGTAGTGGTTAGTACGGTGGTGTAGTGGTTAGTATGGTAGTGTAGTGGTTAGTACGGTGGTGTAGTGGTTAGTATGGTGGTGTAGTGGTCAGTACGGTGGTGTAGTGGTTAGTACGGTGGTGTAGTGGTTAGTACGGTGGTGTAGTGGTTAGTACGGTGGTGTAGTGGTCAGTACGGTGGTGTAGTGGTCAGTACGGTGGTGTAGTGGTCAGTACGGTGGTGTAGTGGTTAGTATGGTGTTGTAGTGGTTAGTATGGTGGTGTAGTGGTTAGTATGGTGGTGTAGTGGTTAGTACGGTGGTGTAGTGGTCAGTATGGTGGTGTAGTGGTCAGTATGGTGGTGTAATGGTTAGTACGGTGGTGTAGTGGTTAGTATGGTGGTGTAGTGGTTAGTATGGTGGTGTAGTGGTTAGTGTGGTGGTGTAGTGGTTAGTACGGTGGTGTAGTGGTTAGTGTGGTGGTGTAGTGGTTAGTATGGTGGTGTAGTGGTTAGTACGGTGGTGTAGTGGTTAGTGTGGTGGTGTAGTGGTTAGTGTGGTGGTGTAGTGGTCAGTACGGTGGTGTAGTGGTTAGTATGGTGGTATAGTGGTAAGTACGGTGGTGTAGTAGTTAGTATGGTGGTGTAGTGGTTAGTACGGTGGTGTAGTAGTTAGTATGGTGGTGTAGTGGTTAGTATGGTGGTGTAGTGGTTAGTATGGTGGTGTAGTGGTTAGTACGGTGGTGTAGTGGTTAGTATGGTGGTGTAGTGGTCAGTATGGTGGTGTAGTGGTCAGTATGGTGGTGTAGTGGTTAGTACGGTGGTGTAGTGGTTAGTAAGGTGGTGTAGTGGTTAGTACGGTGGTGTAGTAGTTAGTACGGTGGTGTAGTGGTCAGTATGGTGGTGTAGTGGTTAGTACGGTGTTGTAGTGGTTAGTACGGTGGTGTAGTGGTTAGTATGGTGGTGTAGTGGTTAGTACGGTGGTGTAGTGGTTAGTATGGTGGTGTAGTGGTTAGTATGGTGGTGTAGTGGTCAGTATGGTGGGGTGGTGTAGTAGTTAGTACGGTGGTGTAGTGGTCAGTATGGTGGTGTAGTGGTTAGTATGGTGGTGTAGTGGTTAGTACGGTGGTGTAGTGGTTAGTATGGTGGTGTAGTGGTTAGTATGGTGGTGTAGTGGTCAGTATGGTGGTGTAGTGGTCAGTATGGTGGTATAGTGGTTAGTACGGTGGTGTAGTGGTTAGTAAGGTGGTGTAGTGGTTAGTACGGTGGTGTTAGTACGCCTGATGACTCTGGGATTGGCTCCAGCCTCCTCATGACCCTGACTAGTAGGATATTATTAACTATATTTCATACAGTCAGCTATAAATCAATATCTCTCACTTATTACACTGACGCAGGACTATATATATATATAACATCTACCTACAAATAAAGAAATATCACGAGTAGATAAGATGTACAAATATAAATTAAGATAGTGGAGATAAAACGGCAGTGCAATAATAAACAATGTGCAAGGGGCGCAGATAAGAGCAGATAATGACCAGACTGAATAAAGTAAGTCCAGTAGGGGTGGACGATATGGCCCTACAATAATATCACAATATTTCATGGTATTTTTGCAATAACGATACTCTTGGCGATATGACAAAACATTGAATTAAAAAAAATCAAGAATACACTACTGCAACAAAATGAAAATTTAATTTTATTATTGCATATGATATGATATATCACACCCCTAACTAAGATATTAAACAATACAAGAATTATCAGATTGTAACAGAAATCAGTGATCCAGAATGTGATGATACTAAATAATGCACTCCAAATATCTCCATATATCCAGGACTGAAGTAAAGTGAATGATACTGAACAGATTAAATCTGTCTCTAGTAGAGATATAATGGGAAATGAGAAAAGTGAGAATTTTTCTTTTTTCTAAAACAGTAAAACTACCTGATGTGATAATTATTGATGGATGATATGATACGATATTTCAGGGTATCATATTAACGATATTCAAAAATGTTGGTGATTTTATTGTGTACGATACGATATGGCACACCCCTGGTGTCCAGGAGTGCAGATACATAAGCCTATGACTGAAACATAAGAGGTTCAGTCCTTATCCGTCCTCCTCCTCCCTCTTCCGGCCCCACTGGGAGGAGCTGAAGAGCCGGGCGTCTCTCGGGACCGAAGGTCAGCAAACAGGCTGTGGATTGGCTGCCACTGAGGTTTGGAGGCTGGCTCGGGTTTCACTGTAGAGTCTGAAGCTGTAATGCTGGAGTTGCTCGGAGGCTGTCAGATCACATACCAGTGTGTGTGGGTGGGTGTGTTGGTGTGTGTGTGTGTTTGAAAAGGAGGGAGGGATGTTTAGTTTCTCACGCGAGCACGGCGGAGGAACTGTGGGAGGTGCAGCGAGGGGAGGCGTTTGGGTGTTCTGGGGAGGAGCTGCTCTTTGGCCTGCTTCAGTGAGTTCAGTGAGCAGAGACCACTGCAGACAGCAGCTAATAATAATAATAATAATAATAATATTAATATTGGTGTCTTTGGTGTAAACAGTCTATTCTGAGTAGCTTCAACCCCACCCCTACACCCACACTTAACCACCCACCCACCCCCAGACCAGCTCAAGTGGAGTCACTGTGCAAAGTTCTCTCACTCCTTCCCACTCTCTCTCTCTCTCTTGTTTCCTCTCCCTCTCTTTCTCTCTCGCCCTCCCTCTTGCCCCTCCCGCTCGCCACCTACCCCCCTCTCACTCTCTCGTATTGCTGTTCTCTCTCTCTCTCTGTTTTGGTGCAGTGAGTGTTAGCTGAGCGATGGGGTGCTCGGTTTGCCGGTGGGTCCTGGCGCTCGTGCTGTGGGCATGTGCGTGTACATGCCCGGCGCTGGCTGGCCGGTTGCTGGTGGTCCCGGTGGAGGGGAGCCACTGGCTGAGCATGAAGCTGCTGGTGACAGAGCTGGCCGAGCGGGGGCACCAAGTCCTGCTGCTGGTCCCAGAAACCAGCGTCCTGCTGAAGGGGTCCGAGCTGATCCGCACGCAGACCTTCCCCGTCCCCTACGGCCAGGAGGAGCTCTCGTCCAGCATGGAGGGGATGCAGCGGCGCTCGTTCCAGCGCTCCCCCCCGCTGATGGACCTCATGGTAAACGTTCACACGCTGCTGCTGTTCACGCGGACGCAGGTCCGGGGCTGCGAGGCGCTGCTGTACAACCGAACGCTGATGGAGAAACTGAGGCAGGAGAACTTCGACCTGGTGCTGACCGACCCGTTCCTGCCCTGCGGCACCATCCTGGCCCATGTCCTGCGCCTCCCGCCCGTCTTCTTCCTGCGTGGGCTGCCCTGCGGACTGGACGTTCTGGCCGCGCAGTGTCCCGCCCCTCCCTCCTACGTGCCCAGGTTCGGCATGGCCGTCACCGACCGCTTCGACTTCCCTCAGCGCCTGCAGAACTTCCTGCTGAGCTTCGTGGAGCTGCTGCTCTGTCGGATCATATACAGCAGCTTCGATGACCTGGCGGCGCGCTACCTGGAGAAAGATGTAACGTACCGGGAGCTGCTGAGCCACGGCGCCATCTATCTGCTCCGATATGACTTTACATTCGAGTACCCCAAACCCAGCATGCCTAACATGGTCTACATCGGGGGGATCAACTGCAAAAAAAGTTCACCCCTTACAGCAGTGAGTAAACTAAGAGGAACTGACATCAACACAGTCATAGATTGTTACACAGGACACTTACGCAGGATAGTTACGCAGAATAGTTACGCAGGATAGTTACGCAGAATAGTTACGCAGGACAGTTACGCAGAATAGTTACGCAAAATAGTTACGCAGGACAGTTACGCAGGACAGTTATGCAGAATAGTTACGCAGGACAGTTATGCAGGACAGTTACGCAGGACAGTTACGCAGGACAGTTACGCAGAATAGTTACGCAGGACAGTTACGCAGAATAGTTACGCAGGATAGTTACGCAGAATAGTTACGCAGGACAGTTACGCAGGACAGTTACGCAGAATAGTTATGCAGGATAGTTACGCAGAATAGTTACGCAGGATACTTACACAGGATAGTTACGCAGGATACTTACACAGGATAGTTACGCAGGATAGTTACGCAGGATAGTTACACAGGATAGTTACGCAAGATAGTTACGCAAGATAGTTACGCAAGATAGTTACGCAAGATAGCTACACAGGATAGTTATGCAGGATAGTTACGCAGGATAGTTACACAGAAAACTTATGCAGAATAGTTACGCGGGATACTTATGCAGGATAGTTACGCAGGATATTTACGCAGGATAGTTACGCAAGTTGGTTACGCAAGTTGGTTACACAGGATAGTTACACAGGATAGTTACGCAAGATAGTTACGCAAGATAGTTACGCAAGATAGTTACGCAAGATAGCTACACAGGATAGTTATGCAGGATAGTTACGCAGGATAGTTACACAGAAAACTTATGCAGAATAGTTACGCGGGATACTTATGCAGGATAGTTACGCAGGATATTTACGCAGGATAGTTACGCAAGTTGGTTACGCAAGTTGGTTACACAGGATAGTTACACAGGATAGTTACGCAAGATAGCTACGCAGGATAGTTACGCAGGATAGTTACGCAGGACAGTTACGCAGGACAGTTACGCAGGACAGTTACGCAAGATAGTTACGCAGGATAGTTACGCAAGATAGTTACGCAGGATACTTACGCAGGATACTTACACAGAATAGTTACGCAGGATAGTTACACAGAACAGTTACACAGAATAGTTATGCAGGATATTTACTCAGAATAGTTACGCAGGATACTTACACAGGATAGTTACGCAGGATAGTTACGCAGGATGGTTATGTAGGATAGTTACGAAGAATAGTTACGAAGAATACATACACAGGATAGTTACGCTGGATAGTTACGCAGGATATTTACTCAGAATAGTTACGCAGGATACTTACACAGGATAGTTACGCTGGATAGTTACGCAGGATGGTTATGTAGGATAGTTACGAAGAACAGTTACACAGAATAGTTGCACAGGATATTTACTCAGAATAGTTACGCAGGATACTTACACAGAATAGTTACGCAGGATACTTACACAGAATAGTTACGCAGGATAGTTACGCAGGATAGTTACGCAGAATAGTTACGAAGAATGCATACACAGGATAGTTACGCTGGATAGTTACGCAGGACGGTTATGTAGGATAGTTACGAAGAATACATACACGGGATAGTTACGCAGGATATTTACGCAGAATAGTTACTCAGAATAGTTACACAGAACAGTTACACAGAATAGTTACGCAGGATAGTTACGCAGGATAGTTACGCAGAATAGTTACGCAGGATGGTTACGCAGAATACTTACGCAGGATAGCTACGTAGGATGGTTACGCAGAATAGTTACAAAGAATACATACACAGGATAGTTACGCAGGATAGTTACACAGAATAGTTACGCAGGATAGTTACACAGAATAGTTACGCAGGATAGTTACACAGAATAGTTACGCAGAATACTTACGCAGGATAGTTACGTAGGATGGTTACGCAGAATAGTTACGAAGAATACATACACAGGATAGTTACGCAGGATAGTTACGCAGGATGGTTATGTAGGATAGTTACGAAGAATACATACACAGGATAGTTACGCAGGATAGTTACGCAGGATAGTTACACAGAATAGTTACACAGGATAGTTACACAGAATAGTTACGCAGAATAGTTACGAAGAATACATACACAGGATAGTTACGCAGGGTAGTTACGCAGGATAGTTACGCAGGATAGTTACGCAGGATGGTTATGTAGGATAGTTATGAAGAATACATACACAGGATAGTTATGCAGGATAGTTGCGCAGGATAGTTACGCAGGATGGTTATGTAGGATAGTTACGAAGAATACATACACAGGATAGTTATGCCGGATAGTTATGCCGGATAGTTATGCAGGATAGTTACGCAGGATAGTTACGCAGGATGGTTACGCAGGATGGTTATGTAGGATAGTTACGAAGAATACATACGTAGGATATTTATGTAGGATGGTTATGTAGGATAGTTACGAAGAATACATACACAGGATAGTTATGCAGGATAGTTACGCAGGATAGTTACGCAGGATAGTTACGCAGGATGGTTACGCAGGATGGTTATGTAGGATAGTTATGAAGAATACATACACGGGATAGTTATGCAGGATAGTTATGCAGGATAGTTACGCAGGATGGTTACGCAGGATGGTTATGTAGGATAGTTACGAAGAATACATACACAGGATAGTTATGCAGGATGGTTATGTAGGATAGTTACGAAGAATACATACAGAGGATAGTTATGCAGGATGGTTATGTAGGATAGTTACGCAGGATAGTTATGCAGGATGGTTACGTAGGATAGTTATGCAGGATGGTTACGTAGGATAGTTACGCAGGATAGTTATGTAGGATAGTTACGCAGGATAGTTATGCAGGATGGTTACGTAGGATAGTTACGCAGGATAGTTATGCAGGATGGTTATGTAGGATAGTTATGTAGGATAGTTATGTAGGATAGTTATGCAGGATGGTTACGTAGGATAGTTACGCAGGATAGTTATGCAGGATGGTTACGTAGGATAGTTACGCAGGATAGTTATGCAGGATGGTTATGTAGGATAGTTACGCAGGATAGTTATGCAGGATGGTTATGTAGGATAGTTATGTAGGATAGTTATGTAGGATGGTTATGTAGGATAGTTATGTAGGATAGTTATGTAGGATAGTTACGCAGGATAGTTACGCAGGATAGTTATGCAGGATGGTTATGTAGGATAGTTACGCAGGATAGTTACGCAGGATGGTTATGTAGGATAGTTACGCAGGATAGTTATGCAGGATGGTTATGTAGGATAGTTACGCAGGATAGTTATGCAGGATGGTTATGTAGGATAGTTACGCAGGATAGTTATGCAGGATGGTTATGTAGGATAGTTACGCAGGATAGTTACGCAGGATGGTTATGTAGGATAGTTATGAAGAAAACATACACAGGATAGTTATGCAGGATGGTTATGTAGGATAGTTATGTAGGATGGTTATGTAGGATAGTTACGCAGGATAGTTACGCAGGATAGTTATGCAGGATAGTTATGTAGGATAGTTACGCAGGATGGTTATGTAGGATAGTTATGCAGGATGGTTATGTAGGATAGTTACGCAGGATGGTTATGTAGGATAGTTACGAAGAAAACATACACAGGATAGTTATGCAGGATGGTTATGTAGGATAGTTACGCAGGATAGTTATGCAGGATGGTTATGTAGGATAGTTATGTAGGATAGTTATGTAGGATAGTTATGTAGGATAGTTATGTAGGATGGTTATGTAGGATAGTTACGCAGGATAGTTATGCAGGATGGTTATGTAGGATAGTTATGCAGGATGGTTATGTAGGATAGTTATGTAGGATAGTTATGTAGGATGGTTATGTAGGATAGTTATGTAGGATAGTTATGTAGGATAGTTACGCAGGATGGTTATGTAGGATAGTTATGCAGGATGGTTATGTAGGATAGTTACGCAGGATGGTTACGTAGGATAGTTACGCAGGATAGTTATGCAGGATAGTTATGCAGGATGGTTATGTAGGATAGTTACGCAGGATAGTTATGCAGGATGGTTATGTAGGATAGTTATGTAGGATAGTTATGTAGGATGGTTATGTAGGATAGTTATGTAGGATAGTTACGCAGGATGGTTATGTAGGATAGTTATGCAGGATGGTTATGTAGGATAGTTACGCAGGATGGTTACGTAGGATAGTTACGCAGGATAGTTATGCAGGATAGTTATGCAGGATGGTTATGTAGGATAGTTACGCAGGATAGTTATGCAGGATGGTTATGTAGGATAGTTACGCAGGATAGTTATGCAGGATGGTTATGTAGGATAGTTACGAAGAAAACATACACAGGATAGTTATGCAGGATGGTTATGTAGGATAGTTATGTAGGATGGTTATGTAGGATAGTTACGAAGAATACATACACGGGATAGTTACGCAGAATCATTATGTACCATAGTTATGTAGGATAGCTAAACTAAGTAGTTATACAAGATAGTTATATAGCATTGTTACAGAGAAGAGTTACCCAGAATAATTGTGCAGGATTGTTACACATGAGTCATGTAGGATACTTACACAGAGTAGTTACGCAGTATGATCTCAGTAATGATAAAATGATAAAATTGTTCTGCAGGGTTTTTACACAGGACAGCTGAGCTGGTTGGTACGCAGGGTGTTTATTTAGGACGGTTATGCCGGATAGTTACAGAGGACAGCTTGGCTGGATGAGAAACACCGTCAGAGGGAGAGTAACCGCAGGACACTGTGTTTTTTGCAGCTGTGCTTTGCGTGTGTTCCTCAGCTGACAGTGAGATTAGTGTTTCCCGTGTGAGGCTGGTTTGGTTTGTGTGGTTTGATGGATTTCGTTATTGTTCAGAATGACTCGTACATGCTGACAGTAGCTCTGCAGACAAACAGCTCAGAGTAATTTGACTCCTCAGTGCGGACCGGTCGCCCTGCTGGAAGTGTGTGTGTGTGTGTGTGTGTGTTTCCTGTTCTTCCTCTCAGGGTGGAAAGTGAGGAACTCCTGAACTCCAGCAGGTTTGTTTCAGTGTTCTGGTGTTTGTGTCTCAGACGTTAGTGTTGTGTCTGATGTGGTTTCTGAGGCAGAAGCTGCAGAGAAAGTGCTTATAAGTTTCTTTTATAATAAAATTGTTTCATCTGTCCATCCGTCTGTCCCTCGGTTCATCCATTCCTTCTCACATTGCTTCATCTGTCCTTCCGTCTGTCCATCCGTCTGTCCCTCGGTTCATCCATTCCTTCTCACATTGCTTCATCTGTCCTTCCGTCTGTCCATCCGTCTGTCCCTCGGTTCATCTGTTCCTTCTTGCATTGCTTTATCTGTCCTTTCATCTGTCCATCCGTCTGTCCCTTGGTTCATCTGTTCCTTCTTGCTTTGCTTCATCTGTCTCTTTGTTCATCTGTCCATCCTTCTGTCCATAGGTTCATCCATTCCTTCTCACATTGCTTCATCTGTCTCTTTGTTCATCTGTCCATCCGTCTGTCCCTCGGTTCATCCGTTCCTTCTCACATTGCTTCATCTGTCCTTCCGTCTGTCCATCCGTCTGTCCCTCGGTTCATCTGTTCCTTCTTGCTTTGCTTCATCTGTCTCTTAGTTCATCTGTCCATCCGTCTGTCCCTCGGTTCATCCAGTCCTTCTCGCATTGCTTCATCTGTCCCTTTGTCCATCCATCTGTCCCTCGGTTCATCTGTTTCTTCTCGCATTGCTTCATCTGTCCATCCTTCTGTCCATCGGTTTATCTGTTCCTTCACACATTGCTTCCATCCTTCTGTCCATCGGTTCATCTGTTCCTTCTCACATTGCTTCATCTGTCCCTTTGCTTCATCTGTCTATCAATCTGTCCGTTGGTTCATCCGGTCCTTCTTGCATTGCTTCATCTGCCCATCCTTCTGTCCATCGGTTCATCTGTTCCTTCTCGCATTGCTTCATCTGTCCCTTTGTTCATTTGTCCATCCGTCTG
Source organism: Megaleporinus macrocephalus (assembly GCA_021613375.1). Classification (NCBI taxonomy): domain Eukaryota; kingdom Metazoa; phylum Chordata; class Actinopteri; order Characiformes; family Anostomidae; genus Megaleporinus; species Megaleporinus macrocephalus. The sequence continues at coordinate 4,095,591 of CM038728.1, forward strand.
TCCCTCGGTTAATCCGTTCCTTCTCGCATTGCTTCATCTGTCCCTTTGTCCATCCGTCTGTCCCTCGGTTCATCTGTTCCTTCTCGCATTGCTTCATCTGTCCCTTTGTTCATCTGTCCATCCGTCTGTCCATTGGTTCATCTGTTCCTTCTCACTTTGCTTCGTCTGTCCCTTTGTCCATCTGTCTATCCATTTTAATCATTTAAAAATAAAAGGTGAATAATTATGATAAAAGTTAATTAATAAAACAAGCAAGCAAAATAAAAAAAATAAAATAAAATTAAATATTACAGATAATAAAAACAGATCAAATACAATCAAAGTATAAAAGTATGGATATAAAGTATAAAAAGTATAAAAGTTTATTAAAAACACTACGTTAAAGCCAGACTGAACAATTAGGTTTTTCGTTTACACTCAGGATTTTAATGTTTTGAGCTTCTCTCACAACAGTCAGAAGGTTGTTTCAGCATTTTGAAGCATAGTGGCTAAAATCAGCATCACCAAAGCTTTTTGTTTGTCTTTGTGGAACAACTAAAAGAGAAGATCTGGAGGATCTGAGGAGGCTTCCTGGTTCATAAGTGGAAAGCATTTCAGTGAGGTCATCTGGTGCAAGACCATGTAGTGCTTTATAAACTAAAGCCTCCTCTGCTGCTCAGATGCTCCTCTTGAGATAAGGAGCTCAGTGATCTAATGAAGATCCCAATAAAGCCTCAGCCTGTGATGATCATCTCTTGTGTCTCAGTGTCTCTGTTCGGTCTGCTGTTATTTCTCCTGAGGAATGTCGGGCCGAGGTGGGCCATGTGGAGACTCCTGAGCCATCAAAGAGTCACATTACTTGGAAATCTCCTTCCATAATCTTTATATAATCCTAATCCCGGTGCCGTGTGTGGCTGCTCCTTTAAGAAGCTGTGTTTCTTTTCTGTTGTAGGAGGTGGAGGAATTCGTGGAGGGGTCCGGAGAACACGGCTTTGTGGTCTTTACGCTCGGCTCACTGGTGCCGTCGATGCCGGCGGAGAAAGCCTCCATCTTCTTCCAGGCCTTCAGCCGAATTCCTCAGAGAGTAAGACGCTTGTGAATGTTCTGTTGAGCGAAGTTAAAGACCCAGAGAACCTAGAACCTGAGTTCTTTCTAATGAGGTTCAACGAGTTCTAGTAAACAAGTACTAACTTCACTAACCTTTCAGTTAACTGACCCACATACACAGACCAGTCACACCACTGACCACCAGCTAATACAGAAGCTAGACGGACTGGGAGACTCAGTAAGGTCCTGGTAGGTGGTCACAGGTATCTGGAGGTATCATGCTGACCTCAGTGCATCCCACAGCTGCTGGAGGGAGCGTGGAGGAGGATCCATAGAGCCAACACCACCATCCAGGTGGTCCCACAGATGCTCAACTGGGCCCAAGTCTGGGGAATTAGGGTATTAGTACTTGGAAGTCTTGGTCAGCTCTTCTAGCCAGTGTGGGACATTTCTAGTGGTGAACTTCTGCTCGACCCACAGGCACCGTTTCATATACACTGACTCAGGACAGAACCACACTCGTCTGTTTGCCGTTTTTTTTCATCCCTCTTTTTCCCCCATAGGATCCCATTCATTTACAATCACACTCGAACCTACAGCCTCCAAACTGCCTGTCCTCGCTCAGAGCAGATTCCCAAACACTCGTACTCCTCTACTTGTCGTTTACTCATCCCTCGTTCCTCACACTGCTTAAGCTGCGTAACCATCTTGCGTTTGCTTCAGGAGATGCTCTTTTCTGGTTTTCAACAGTGTTTTATTATATTTATATCTAATATGTCTCGTTCAGGCTTTGCTGGATGTTTAATATAAAGACTGGAGTTTAGCATCTCTGTGTTCTCTGTGACGTTAACACTCTAAAACTGAGATTAGGGCTAAAGCCGATTAGATTTAAATGGAAGACTTTGTTCAAATGATTTTCAGCAGAGAATCCTGGCTTAGTCTGGGATCTGCACGGCTTCACCCTGACCCTGCTGAACTCTGGACTCTGCAGGAAGGAAACGTGGAGCAGATGTAGATCAGATGTTAGGCTCAGGACTTCCTGCACACATAATGAGGCGTAGCACTGAGGTCTGTCACACAGCTTAGAATCAGGACCGCAACACAGGACCGCAACACAGTACTGCAACACAGTACCTCAACACAGTACCGCAACACATTACTATACTACAGTACCACAACACATTACTATACCACAGTACCACAACACATTACTATATCACAGTACCACAACACATTACTATATCACAGTACCACAACACATTACTATACCACAGTACCGCAACACATTACTATACCACAGTACCACAACACATTACTATACCACAGTACCACAACACATTACTATACTACAGTACCACAACACATTACTATACCACAGTACCGCAACACATTACTATACCACAGTACCACAACACATTACTATACTACAGTACCACAACACATTACTATACCACAGTACCACAACACATTACTATATCACAGTACCACAACACATTACTATATCACAGTACCACAACACATTACTATACCACAGTACCACAACACATTACTATACTACAGTACCACAACACATTACTATACTACAGTACCACAACACATTACTATATCACAGTACCACAACACATTACTATACCACAGTACCACAACACATTACTATACCACAGTACCACAACACATTACTATACCACAGTACCACAACACATTACTATACCACAGTACCGCAACACATTACTATACTACAGTACCGCAACACATTACTATACCACAGTACCGCAACACATTACTATACTACAGTACCACAACACATTACTATACTACAGTACCACAACACATTACTATATCACAGTACCACAACACATTACTATACCACAGTACCACAACACATTACTATACTACAGTACCACAACACATTACTATATCACAGTACCACAACACATTACTATACTACAGTACCACAACACATTACTATATCACAGTACCACAACACATTACTATACTACAGTACCGCAACACATTACTATATCACAGTACCACAACACATTACTATACTACAGTACCGCAACACATTACTATACCACAGTACCACAACACATTACTATATCACAGTACCACAACACATTACTATACTACAGTACCGCAACACATTACTATATCACAGTACCACAACACATTACTATACTACAGTACCGCAACACATTACTATACCACAGTACCACAACACATTACTATACTACAGTACCACAACACATTACTATACTACAGTACCACAACACATTACTGTACTACAGTACCACAACACATTACTATACTACAGTACCACAACACATTACTATATCACAGTACCACAACACATTACTATATCACAGTACCACAACACATTACTATACTACAGTACCACAACACATTACTATACCACAGTACCACAACACATTACTATACTACAGTACCACAACACATTACTATATCACAGTACCGCAACACATTACTATACCACAGTACCACAACACATTACTATACCACAGTACCACAACACATTACTATATCACAGTACCACAACACATTACTATACTACAGTACCGCAACACATTACTATATCACAGTACCACAACACATTACTATACTGCAGTACCGCAACACATTACTATACCACAGTACCGCAACACATTACTATACCGCAGTACCACAACACATTACTATATCACAGTACCGCAACACATTACTATACCACAGTACCACAACACATTACTATATCACAGTACCACAACACATTACTATACTACAGTACCACAACACATTACTATATCACAGTACCACAACACATTACTATACTACAGTACCGCAACACATTACTATATCACAGTACCACAACACATTACTATACTGCAGTACCGCAACACATTACTATACCACAGTACCGCAACACATTACTATACCGCAGTACCACAACACATTACTATATCACAGTACCGCAACACATTACTATACCACAGTACCGCAACACATTACTATATCACAGTACCACAACACATTACTATACTACAGTACCGCAACACATTACTATATCACAGTACCGCAACACATTACTATATCACAGTACCGCAACACATTACTATACTGCAGTACCGCAACACATTACTATACCACAGTACCGCAACACATTACTATACCACAGTACCACAACACATTACTATATCACAGTACCACAACACATTACTATACTACAGTACCACAACACATTACTATATCACAGTACCGCAACACATTACTATATCACAGTACCACAACACATTACTATACTACAGTACCACAACACATTACTATACCACAGTACCACAACACATTACTATACTACAGTACCACAACACATTACTATATCACAGTACCACAACACATTACTATACCACAGTACCACAACACATTACTATACTACAGTACCACAACACATTACTATACCACAGTACCACAACACATTACTATACTACAGTACCACAACACATTACTATACCACAGTACCACAACACATTACTATACTACAGTACCACAACACATTACTATACCACAGTACCACAACACATTACTATACCACAGTACCACAACACATTACTATACTACAGTACCACAACACATTACTATACCACAGTACCACAACACATTACTATACCACAGTACCACAACACATTACTATATCACAGTACCACAACACATTGCTATACTACAGTACCACAACACATTACTATACTACAGTACCACAACACATTACTATACCACAGTACCACAACACATTACTATACCACAGTACCACAACACATTACTATACCACAGTACCACAACACATTACTATACTACAGTACCGCAACACATTACTATACCACAGTACCACAACACATTACTATACCACAGTACCACAACACATTACTATACTACAGTACCACAACACATTACTATACTACAGTACCACAACACATTACTATACCACAGTACCGCAACACATTACTATATCACAGTACCACAACACATTACTATATCACAGTACCGCAACACATTACTATATCACAGTACCACAACACATTACTATACTACAGTACCGCAACACATTACTATATCACAGTACCACAACACATTACTATACTACAGTACCACAACACATTACTATACTACAGTACCACAACACATTACTATATCACAGTACCACAACACATTACTATACTACAGTACCACAACACATTACTATACCACAGTACCACAACACATTACTATACTACAGTACCACAACACATTACTATACCACAGTACCACAACACATTACTATACCACAGTACCACAACACATTACTATATCACAGTACCACAACACATTACTATATCACAGTACCACAACACATTACTATACTACAGTACCGCAACACATTACTATATCACAGTACCACAACACATTACTATACTACAGTACCACAACACATTACTATACTACAGTACCACAACACATTACTATACCACAGTACCACAACACATTACTATACCACAGTACCACAACACATTACTATACTACAGTACCACAACACATTACTATACCACAGTACCACAACACATTACTATACCACAGTACCACAACACATTACCATACCACAGTACCACAACACATTACTATACCGCAGTACCACAACACATTACTATACTACAGTACCACAACACATTACTATACTACAGTACCACAACACATTACTATACCACAGTACCACAACACATTACTATATCACAGTACCACAACACATTACTATACCACAGTACCACAACACATTACCATATCACAGTACCACAACACATTACTATACCACAGTACCACAACACATTACCATACCACAGTACCACAACACATTACTATACCACAGTACCACAACACATTACTATACTACAGTACCACAACACATTACTATACTATAGTACCACAACACATTACTATACCACAGTACCACAACACATTACTATACTACAGTACCACAACACATTACTATACTACAGTACCGCAACACATTACTATATCACAGTACCGCAACACATTACTATACTACAGTACCGCAACACATTACTATACTACAGTACCGCAACACATTACTATACTACAGTACCGCAACACATTACTATATCACAGTACCGCAACACATTACTATACTACAGTACCGCAACACATTACTATACTACAGTACCACAACACATTACTATATCACAGTACCACAACACATTACTATACCACAGTACCGCAACACATTACTATACTACAGTACCACAACACATTACTATACCACAGTACCACAACACATTACTATACCACAGTACCGCAACACATTACTATACTACAGTACCACAACACATTACTATACCACAGTACCACAACACATTACTATACTACAGTACCACAACACATTACTATACCACAGTACCACAACACATTACTATACCACAGTACCACAACACATTACTATACTACAGTACCACAACACATTACTATACTACAGTACCACAACACAGTACCTCAACACAGTACCGCAACACATTACTATACTACAGTACCACAACACATTACTATACCACAGTACCACAACACATTACTATACTACAGTACCACAACACAGTACCTCAACACAGTACCGCAACACATTACTATACTACAGTACCACAACACATTACTATACCACAGTACCACAACACATTACTATACTACAGTACCACAACACAGTACCTCAACACAGTACCGCAACACATTACTATACTACAGTACCACAACACATTACTATACCACAGTACCACAACACATTACTATACCACAGTACCACAACACATTACCATACCACAGTACCACAACACATTACTATACCACAGTACCACAACACATTACTATACTACAGTACCGCAACACATTACTATACTACAGTACCACAACACATTACTATACCACAGTACCACAACACATTACTATATCACAGTACCGCAACACATTACTATACTACAGTACCACAACACATTACTATACTGCAGTACCGCAACACATTACTATACCACAGTACCGCAACACATTACTATACCACAGTACCACAACACATTACTATATCACAGTACCACAACACATTACTATACTACAGTACCGCAACACATTACTATATCACAGTACCGCAACACATTACTATACCACAGTACCACAACACATTACTATACTACAGTACCACAACACATTACTATATCACAGTACCACAACACATTACTATACCACAGTACCACAACACATTACTATACCACAGTACCACAACACATTACTATATCACAGTACCACAACACATTACCATACCACAGTACCGCAACACATTACTATACTACAGTACCACAACACATTACTATACCACAGTACCACAACACATTACTATATCACAGTACCACAACACATTACTATACCACAGTACCACAACACATTACTATACTACAGTACCACAACACATTACTATACTACAGTACCACAACACATTACTATACCACAGTACCACAACACATTACTATACTACAGTACCACAACACATTACTATACCACAGTACCACAACACATTACTATATCACAGTACCACAACACATTACTATACCACAGTACCACAACACATTACTATACTACAGTACCACAACACATTACTATACCACAGTACCACAACACATTACTATACCACAGTACCGCAACACATTACTATACTACAGTACCACAACACATTACTATACCACAGTACCACAACACATTACTATACTACAGTACCGCAACACATTACTATATCACAGTACCGCAACACATTACTATACCACAGTACCACAACACATTACTATACTACAGTACCACAACACATTACTATATCACAGTACCACAACACATTACTATACCACAGTACCACAACACATTACTATACCACAGTACCACAACACATTACTATATCACAGTACCACAACACATTACCATACCACAGTACCGCAACACATTACTATACTACAGTACCACAACACATTACTATACCACAGTACCACAACACATTACTATACCACAGTACCACAACACATTACTATATCACAGTACCACAACACATTACTATACCACAGTACCACAACACATTACTATACTACAGTACCACAACACATTACTATACCACAGTACCGCAACACATTACTATACCACAGTACCACAACACATTACTATACTACAGTACCACAACACATTACTATACCACAGGCGTCGACCTTGTCCGAACAATAAAAAGACTTTCAGGAAAAAAATTTGACCAGGGGTGCCTAAACTTTTGCATATGACTGTATTATTACTAAGTCAGACACAGCAGTGCCTCTGGAGATTCCATGTGTTTGTTGCTCTGCTCCACAGGTTCTGTGGAGATACACAGGAGACGTTCCTGATGACGTTCCTGATAATGTGAAGCTGATGAAGTGGCTTCCTCAGAACGACCTTCTGGGTGAGTGTTTCAGTTTACCTGTACACAGGTAGGTGAAGGTAGTGTTACAGTTTACCTGTACACAGGTAGGTGAAGGTAGTGTTAGACAGTTTACCTGTACACAGGTAGGTGAAGGTAGTGTTACGGTTTACCTGTACACAGGTAGGTGAAGGTAGTGTTACAGTTTACCTGTACACAGGTAGGTGAAGGTAGTGTTACGGTTTACCTGTACACAGGTAGGTGAAGGTAGTGTTACAGTTTACCTGTACACAGGTAGGTGAAGGTAGTGTTAGACAGTTTACCTGTACACAGGTAGGTGAAGGTAGTGTTACGGTTTACCTGTACACAGGTAGGTGAAGGTAGTGTTACAGTTTACCTGTACACAGGTAGGTGAAGGTAGTGTTACGGTTTACCTGTACACAGGTAGGTGAAGGTAGTGTTACAGTTTACCTGTACACAGGTAGGTGAAGGTAGTGTTAGACAGTTTACCTGTACACAGGTAGGTGAAGGTAGTGTTACGGTTTACCTGTACACAGGTAGGTGAAGGTAGTGTTACAGTTTACCTGTACACAGGTAGGTGAAGGTAGTGTTACGGTTTACCTGTACACAGGTAGGTGAAGGTAGTGTTACAGTGTATCTGTACACAGGTAGGTGAAGGTAGTGTTACAGTTTACCTGTACACAGGTAGGTGAAGGTAGTGTTACAGTTTACCTGTACACAGGTAGGTGAAGGTAGTGTTACGGTTTACCTGTACACAGGTAGGTGAAGGTAGTGTTACAGTTTACCTGTACACAGGTAGGTGAAGGTGGCGTTCACTGTGGTTTCACGCATACCTTCATTACGAGCATTTAGCCTTAAAAGCCATAAAACTATACGGAGGTGAAGTCACTCCCAGCTGCTCCTCCATGAAGCGAGTGAATGTACTAATGAAGCCCTGCAGGCCGTTCTGGAGTATCAGGAACATCTGCAGTCTGTAAATAAGAAAGATGGAATTTATGGCTCTATTAATAGTCATAGATTAATTATTTACCTTCACCTGCTTCTGTTGAAAGCCTCTGTGATACGTGATCTATGTGATGACATGGTGCTCATGGTCAAATGTTGGTTATTGTTTGATTTAAGGTCACCCCAAAGCTCGAGCCTTCATCACCCACGGTGGGACCCATGGTATCTATGAGGGCATCTGTCACGGCGTTCCCATGGTGCTGGTGCCACTTTTCGGGGACCAAGGAGACAACGCCTACCGGGTAGCGAGTCGAGGCGTGGGCGTGGTCCTGAGCATGCCAGACATAACAGCGGATTTGCTGACTGACGCCCTCAACACTGTCATTAACGACGTTAGGCAAGTTAATCAATAACCATAAAAACATTACAGTGGTGGTGATGGTAATGTTTACAGTGGTGGTGGTGATGATGTTTACAGTGGTGGTGGTGATGATGTTTACAGTGGTGGTGATGGTGTTTACAGTGGTGGTGATGGTGTTTACAGTGTTGGTGATGGTGATTACAGTGGTGATGTTTACAGTGGTGGTGATGGTGTTTACAGTGGTGGTGATGGTGTTTACAGTAGTGGTGATGGTGATTACAGTGGTAATGATGTTTACAGTGGTGGTGATGGTGTTTACAGTGGTGGTGATGGTGTTTACAGTGGTGGTGATGGTGATTACAGTGGTGATGTTTACAGTGGTGGTGATGATGTTTACAGTGGTGGTGATGATGTTTACAGTGGTGGTGGTGATGATGTTTACAGTGGTGGTGATGATGTTTACAGTGGTGGTGATGGTGTTTACAGTGGTGGTGATGGTGATTACAGTGGTGATGTTTACAGTGGTGGTGATGATGTTTACAGTGGTGGTGATGATGTTTACAGTGGTGGTGGTGATGATGTTTACAGTGGTGGTGATGGTGTTTACAGTAGTGGTGATGGTGATTACAGTGGTAATGATGTTTACAGTGGTGGTGATGGTGTTTACAGTGATGGTGATGGTGATTACAGTGGTAATGATGTTTACAGTGGTGGTGATGGTGTTTACAGTGGTGGTGATGGTGTTTACAGTGGTGGTGATGGTGATTACAGTGGTGATGTTTACAGTGGTGGTGATGATGTTTACAGTGGTGGTGATAATGTTTACAGTGGTGGTGATGGTGTTTACAGTGGTGGTGATGGTGATTACAGTGGTGATGTTTACAGTGGTGGTGATGATGTTTACAGTGGTGGTGATGATGTTTACAGTGGTGGTGGTGATGATGTTTACAGTGGTGGTGATGGTGATTACAGTGGTAATGATGTTTACAGTGGTGGTGATGTTTACAGTGGTGGTGATGGTGTTCACAGTGATGGTAATGTTTACAGTGGTGGTCATGGTGTTTATAGTGGTGGTGATGTTTACAGTGGTGGTGATGGTGTTTATAGTGGTGGTGATGGTGTTTATAGAGGTGGTGTTGATGTTTATAGTGGTGGGGATATTGTTTACAGTCATGGTGATGGTGTTTACAGTGGTGATGATGTTTACAGTGGTGGTGATGGTGTTTATAGAGGTGGTGATGGTGTTTATAGTGGTGGTGATGGTGTTTATAGTGGTGGTGATGGTGTTTATAGAGGTGGTGATGGTGTTTATAGTGGTGGTGATGGTGTTTATAGTGGTGGTGATGGTGTTTATAGAGGTGGTGATGGTGTTTACAGTGGTGGTGATGGTGTTTATAGTGGTGGTGATGATGTTTACAGTGGTGGTGGTGGTGATGGTGTTTACAGTGGTGGTGGTGATGGTGTTTACAGTGGTGGTGATGGTGTTTATAGTGGTGGGGATGTTGTTTACAGTCTTGGTGATGGTGTTTACAGTGATGATGATCTTGTATACAGTAGCGGTGGTAATGTTTACAGTGGTGGTGATGGTGTTTATAGAGGTGATGATGTTGTTTACAGTGGTGGTGATGGTGTTTACAGTGGTGGTGGTGGTGATGGTGTTTACAGTGGTGATGATGGGGACAAGGGGTCTCCATGTCTACAACACTAATATAGAAGTTCTATTTACTATGAAACCCACCAGTGAAGCTACACGTGTCTTCTGACTTTATATGGATGTTGATGGTAAAATCTGAATAATCTGGCAACATCATGTTTCTTTGGGGACTATATTTTGCCTTACAACGCCTGACATGTATCCCTCCACCATGAATGGAGTTTAAGACTGAGATCTTTTCTAAACTATCATAAACAGCGTCTCAGAATCAGACAGCGTATTTATAACATCTACTGTAAGAACTTTCTGTGAGGAGCTTTTAGAGGTGGACGTCTGGTTCCATTCACCACCTCTGTGAACAGTTCTGACTATTTCTCTATACAGTTTCTCTATAATGAAGCATTTATATATAATGTTATGTATAATATTAGTTTTCTAATATTTATCATATATTGCCTTTTGCATCCGTGTAATCATCATCATCATCATCATCATCATCATCATCATCATATCCCCTCCCCTCTCTGTCTCCTGTAGTTATAAGGAGAAGATAATGAAGCTCTCTGCTATCCACAATGACCGGCCGGTGGAGCCCCTGGATCTGGCCGTGTTTTGGACAGAGTTTGTTATGCGACACAAAGGGGCAGATCATCTGCGGCCCGCCGCTCACGACCTGAACTGGATCCAGTATCACAGCCTGGACGTGATCGGGTTCCTGCTCCTGATCGTGGTGGTTGTAGCTCTAGCGCTGATGAAGTGCTGCGTGTTTTGTTTACGACGATGCTGCAGGAAATCAGAGAAGAGGATGAAGAGCGACTGACCGCCCGAACACCTCAGTCTCACTCGGTTAACTCTGTTTCAACTCAGAGCGCTTCACCATCTTATTCACACTGTCAGACATAAGCTGGACCTTCTGAGGAATACATCTAGAACTTATAAAACCCTTTAATTCTAATCTCAAATCCCTGAACCTCACACCCTAAAACCTACATACCAGTCCTCTAAACCCTAAACTTCTACATTTCAATCCTAAATCTTAGATCTTAATACCTAATCCCTAAACCTTAACCCCTAACTCCATTCCCTTAGATTTAGTCCCTGCCCCCTAAACATTAACCCTTAACCCCTTATCCCTAACCCTTAACCCCTTATCCCTAACCCTTAACCCCTTATCCCTATCCCACTAACCCCTTATACCTAAACCTTAACCCCTTATCCCCTAACCCTTAACCCCTTATCCCCTAACCCTTAACCCTTATCCCTAACACTTAACCCCTTATCCCTATCCCACTAACCCCTTATACCTAAACCTTACCCCCTTATCCCCTAAACCTTAACCCCTTATCCCAAAACCTTAACCCCTTATCCCCTAACCCTTAACCCCTTATCCCTAACCCTTAACCCCTTATCCCTATCCCACTAACCCCTTATACCTAAACCTTAACCCCTTATCCCCTAAACCTTAACCCCTTATCCCCAAACCTTAACCCCTTATTCCCAAACCTTTATCCCTTATCCCCAAACCTTAACCCCTTATCCCCTAACCCTTAACCCCTTATCCCCTAACCCTTAACCCCTTATCCCTAACCCTTAACCCCTTATCCCTATCCCACTAACCCCTTATACCTAAACCTTAACCCCTTATCCCCAAACCTTAACCCCTTATCCCCTAAACCTTAACCCCTTATTCCCAACCTTTATCCCTTATCCCCAAACCTTAACCCCTTATCCCTAACCCTTAACCCCTTATCCCTAACCCTTAACCCCTTATCCCCAACTTTTAACCCAAACCTTAACCCCTTATCCCCTAACCCTTAACCCCTTATCCCCTAACCCTTAACCCCTTATCCCTAACCCTTAACCCCTTATCCCTATCCCACTATCCCCTTATACCTAAACCTTAACCCCTTATCCCCAAACCTTAACCCCTTATCCCCTAAACCTTAACCCCTTATTCCCAAACCTTTATCCCTTATCCCCAAACCTTAACCCCTTATCCCTAACCCTTAACCCCTTATCCCTAACCCTTAACCCCTTATCCCCAACTTTTAACCCCAAACTTTAACCCCTCATCCCAAAACACTTAACCTTAACCCCTTATCCCCTAACCCTTAACCCCTTATCCCTAGCCCCTTTTTCCCCAAAACATTTAATCTTTAACCCCTTATCCCCAAACCTTAATCCCTTATCCCCTAACCCTTAACCCCTTATCCCCAACCCTTAACCCCAAACTTTAACCCCTCATCCCCAAAACACTTAACCTTAACCCCTTGTCCCTAAACCTTAACCCCTTATCCCCAAACCTTAATCCCTTATCCCCTAACCCTTAACCCCTTATCCCCAACCCTTAACCCCAAACTTTAACCCCTCATCCCCAAAACACTTAACCTTAACCCCTTGTCCCTAAACCTTAACCCCTTACCCCCTAAACCTTAATCCTTATCCCCTTATCCCCCAAACCTTAACCCCTTATCCCCAACCCTTAACCCCAAACTTTAACCCCTCATCCCCAAAACACTTAACCTTAACCCCTTGTCCCTAAACCTTAACCACTTATCCCCAAAACACTTAACCTTAACCCCTTATCCCCTAAAACCTAACCCCTTATCCCCAAACCTTAACCCTTAACACCTTATCCCCTAAACTCTAACCTCGTATCCCTAAAATCAAACCCTTAACCCCTTATCACTAAACCTTATTATCTCCTAAGCCTTAAGTTTGAATCCTGATTGTATTTGAAACACTATGGTTGAATTTTTACAGTTAAACTGTAGTGTGTATACCGTATGTGTACAGAGACTCACGTTCACTTACCTTTGACTGAAGTATCTGATTATTAATGTGATAAATAAATAAATAATTAATGTTTAGAAGATTAAAAATCCCAATCACAGCGGATCCTCGTCCGGTTCTCAGGACGGCGAGTCTGTTTGTGGTTTAATGAGTTTTATGATAATTATGCTAATGAGCTGGTGGTGATTATTAGAGATGTACAGGTTTCTAAGAGAGAGATTTACAGCTGTTTGTATGAACTACTTCTTCTTTAATGTGTTTAATGTGTTTCTGATGAAGATGTAGGTTTTTTTATCTTGAAGAACTTTTGAATAAAAGACGAGTGGAGTTCAGGACACACCCACTCAGACCAATAAAGCTAACGCTAAAGCTAAAGACTCCTCATTCACCTTTTATCCACTATTCCCTCTAGCCTCTATCCTCCTTTACCTTCTATCCATTATTCCCTCTATCCTCTATCTTCCTTTACCTTCTATCCACGTTTCCCTCTATTCTCCTTTACCTTCTATCCATTATTCCCTCTATCCTCTATCTTCCTTTACCTTCTATCCACGTTACCCTCTATTCTCCTTTACCTTCTATCCATTATTCCCTCTATCCTCTATCTTCCTTTACCTTCTATCCACGTTTCCCTCTATCCTCCTTTACCTTCTATCCACGTTTCCCTCTATCCTCCTTTACCTTCTATCCACGTTTCCCTCTATCCTCCTTTACCTTCTATCCACGTTTCCCTCTATCCTCCTTTACCTTCTATCCATTATTCCCTCTATCCTCTATCCTCCTTTACCTTCTATCCACGTTTCCCTCTATCCTCCTTTACCTTCTATCCACGTTTCCCTCTATCCTCCTTTACCTTCTATCCACGTTTCCCTCTATCCTCCTTTACCTTCTATCCATTATTCCCTCTATCCTCCTTTACCTTCTATCCACGTTTCCCTCTATCCTCCTTTACCTTCTATCCACGTTTCCCTCTATCCTCCTTTACCTTCTATCCATTATTCCCTCTATCCTCCTTTACCTTCTATCCACGTTTCCCTCTATCCTCGTTTACCTTCTATCCATTATTCCCTCTATCCTCTATCTTCCTTTACCTTCTATCCACGTTTCCCTCTATCCTCCTTTACCTTCTATCCACGTTTCCCTCTATCCTCCTTTACCTTCTATCCACGTTTCCCTCTATCCTCCTTTACCTTCTATCCATTATTCCCTCTATCCTCCTTTACCTTCTATCCACGTTTCCCTCTATCCTCGTTTACCTTCTATCCATTATTCCCTCTATCCTCTATCTTCCTTTACCTTCTATCCATTATTCCCTCTATCCTCCTTTACCTTCTATCCACGTTTCCCTCTATCCTCCTTTACCTTCTATCCACGTTTCCCTCTATCCTCGTTTACCTTCTATCCACATTTCCCTCTATCCTCCTTTACCTTCTATCCACGTTTCCCTCTATCCTCCTTTACCTTCTATCCATTATTCCCTCTATCCTCCTTTACCTTCTATCCACGTTTCCCTCTATCCTCGTTTACCTTCTATCCATTATTCCCTCTATCCTCTATCTTCCTTTACCTTCTATCCACGTTTCCCTCTATTCTCCTTTACCTTCTATCCATTATTCCCTCTATTCTCCTTTACCTTCTATCCACGTTTCCCTCTATCCTCTATCTTCCTTTACCTTCTATCCACGTTTCCCTCTATTCTCCTTTACCTTCTATCCATTATTCCCTCTATCCTCTATCTTCCTTTACCTTCTATCCACGTTACCCTCTATTCTCCTTTACCTTCTATCCATTATTCCCTCTATCCTCTATCTTCCTTTACCTTCTATCCACGTTTCCCTCTATCCTCCTTTACCTTCTATCCACGTTTCCCTCTATCCTCCTTTACCTTCTATCCACGTTTCCCTCTATCCTCCTTTACCTTCTATCCACGTTTCCCTCTATCCTCCTTTACCTTCTATCCATTATTCCCTCTATCCTCTATCCTCCTTTACCTTCTATCCATTATTCCCTCTATCCTCTATCTTCCTTTACCTTCTATCCACGTTTCCCTCTATTCTCCTTTACCTTCTATCCATTATTCCCTCTATCCTCTATCTTCCTTTACCTTCTATCCACGTTTCCCTCTATTCTCCTTTACCTTCTATCCATTATTCCCTCTATCCTCTATCTTCCTTTACCTTCTATCCATTATTCCCTCTATCCTCTATCCTCCTTTACCTTCTATCCATGTTTACCTCTATCCTCCTTTACCTTCTATCCATTATTCCCTCTATCCTCCTTTACCTTCTATCCATTATTCCCTCTATCCTCTATCCTCCTTTACCTTCTATCCATGTTTCCCTCTATCCTCCTTTACCTTCTATCCACGTTTCCCTCTATCCTCCTTTACCTTCTATCCATTATTCCCTCTATCCTCTATCCTCCTTTACCTTCTATCCACGTTTCCCTCTATCCTCGTTTACCTTCTATCCATTATTCCCTCTATCCTCTATCTTCCTTTACCTTCTATCCATTATTCCCTCTATCCTCCTTTACCTTCTATCCACGTTTCCCTCTATCCTCCTTTACCTTCTATCCATTATTCCCTCTATCCTCCTTTACCTTCTATCCACGTTTCCCTCTATCCTCGTTTACCTTCTATCCATTATTCCCTCTATCCTCTATCCTCCTTTACCTTCTATCCACGTTTCCCTCTATCCTCCTTTACCTTCTATCCACGTTTCCCTCTATCCTCCTTTACCTTCTATCCACGTTTCCCTCTATCCTCCTTTACCTTCTATCCATTATTCCCTCTATCCTCCTTTACCTTCTATCCATTATTCCCTCTATCCTCCTTTACCTTCTATCCACGTTTCCCTCTATCCTCCTTTACCTTCTATCCACGTTTCCCTCTATCCTCCTTTACCTTCTATCCACGTTTCCCTCTATCCTCCTTTACCTTCTATCCACGTTTCCCTCTATCCTCCTTTACCTTCTATCCATTATTCCCTCTATCCTCCTTTACCTTCTATCCACGTTTCCCTCTATCCTCCTTTACCTTCTATCCACGTTTCCCTCTATCCTCCTTTACCTTCTATCCATTATTCCCTCTATCCTCCTTTACCTTCTATCCACGTTTCCCTCTATCCTCGTTTACCTTCTATCCATTATTCCCTCTATCCTCTATCTTCCTTTACCTTCTATCCACGTTTCCCTCTATCCTCCTTTACCTTCTATCCACGTTTCCCTCTATCCTCCTTTACCTTCTATCCACGTTTCCCTCTATCCTCCTTTACCTTCTATCCATTATTCCCTCTATCCTCCTTTACCTTCTATCCACGTTTCCCTCTATCCTCGTTTACCTTCTATCCATTATTCCCTCTATCCTCTATCTTCCTTTACCTTCTATCCATTATTCCCTCTATCCTCCTTTACCTTCTATCCACGTTTCCCTCTATCCTCCTTTACCTTCTATCCACGTTTCCCTCTATCCTCGTTTACCTTCTATCCACGTTTCCCTCTATCCTCCTTTACCTTCTATCCACGTTTCCCTCTATCCTCCTTTACCTTCTATCCATTATTCCCTCTATCCTCCTTTACCTTCTATCCACGTTTCCCTCTATCCTCGTTTACCTTCTATCCATTATTCCCTCTATCCTCTATCTTCCTTTACCTTCTATCCACGTTTCCCTCTATTCTCCTTTACCTTCTATCCATTATTCCCTCTATTCTCCTTTACCTTCTATCCACGTTTCCCTCTATCCTCTATCTTCCTTTACCTTCTATCCACGTTTCCCTCTATCCTCCTTTACCGTCTATCCATTATTCCCTCTATCCTCCTTTACCTTCTATCCACGTTTCCCTCTATCCTCGTTTACCTTCTATCCATTATTCCCTCTATCCTCTATCTTCCTTTACCTTCTATCCACGTTTCCCTCTATTCTCCTTTACCTTCTATCCATTATTCCCTCTATCCTCTATCTTCCTTTACCTTCTATCCACGTTTCCCTCTATTCTCCTTTACCTTCTATCCAATATTCCCTCTATCCTCTATCCTCCTTTACCTTCTATCCATTATTCCCTCTATCCTCTATCCTCCTTTACCTTCTATCCATTATTCCCTCTATCCTCTATCCTCCTTTACCTTCTATCCATTATTCCCTCTATCCTCTATCTTCCTTTACCTTCTATCCACGTTTCCCTCTATCCTCCTTTACCTTCTATCCACGTTTCCCTCTATCCTCCTTTACCTTCTATCCAATATTCCCTCTATCCTCTATCTTCCTTTACCTTCTATTCACTATTCCCTCTATCCTCCTTTACCCTCTATCATCTATTCCCTCTGTCTTCCTTTACCTTCTATCCACTATTCCCTCTTTCCTCTATTCCCTCTATCTTCCTTTACCTTCTATCCACTATTCCCTCTTTCCTCTATTCCCTCTATCCTCCTTTAACTTCTATCCACTATTCCCTCCATCCTCTATCCTCCTTTACCTTCTATCCATCATTCCCTCTATCCTCTATTCCCTCATCCTCTATTCTCCTTTACCTTCTATTCACTATTCCCTCTATTCTCTATCTTCCTTTACCCTCTATCCTCTATTCCCTCTATTCTCCTTTACCTTCTATCCACTTTTCCCTCTATCCTCGTTTACCTTCTATCCATTATTCCCTCTATCCATCATTCCCTCTATCCTCTATTCCCTCATCCTCTATTCTCCTTTACCTTCTATTCACTATTCCCTCTATTCTCTATCTTCCTTTACCCTCTATCCTCTATTCCCTCTATCCTCCTTTATCTTCTATTCACTTTTCCCTCTATCCTCATTTACCTTCTATCCATTATTCCCTCTATCCTCTATCCTCCTTTACCTTCTATTCACTATTCCCTCTATTCTCTATCTTCCTTTACCCTCTATCCTCTATTCCCTCTATCCTCCTTTATCTTCTATTCACTTTTCCCTCTATCCTCATTTACCTTCTATCCATTATTCCCTCTATCCTCTATCCTCCTTTATCTTCTATTCACTATTCCCTCTATCCTCTATTCTCCTTTATCGCCTATCCTCCATTCCCTCCTTATCCTTCTTTCCTCTTATTATCTTAAGGATGTAAGATATATAATCCAGGAAGTAAAGGCCATTCAGTCGGGCTGAGTATGTTTTATTCGTCACACAGAACAGATTTGATCAGAAGTTAAACAGTTAAAATGTGATTATAGGTTCAGCTGGTTAGATAAAGTATCGGCATAAAAAAATATTTAAATAATATAATCATTAATACATTACATGTAAGCACAGACTTTGATTGTAAATATGTTATATTTTTTTTAGTTTTAAGGAAAAGTAAGTAAAGTTATACAGAAGATGAATATATACTATTAATATTATTACTATTAATAATCACAAGCGTAGAGAAATATAAGTCATGGTGTGTAACTTGACTTGACTGATTATCTTTCTAACACAACTTTAACAACCACAGACTGATAAACTCATTTACACCATCAAACACCCTCGTTATTCTTTTACAGTTCATTCAGTTCAGTACTCAGTTTAATAATCACTACTGACTACTGATAAACTCATTTACACCATCAAACACCCTCGTTATTCTTTTAATGTACATTCAGTCCAGTACTCAGTTTAATAATCACTACTGACTACTGATAAACTCACACCCTCAAACATCCTCACTATTCTTTTAATGATCATTCAGTTCAGTACTTCAGTTCCACCTTAATGAGCGCATGAGCCGTTATAACACCTGCTATACTATTTAAGGTGGAACAAGAAGATTTAAACTAGAAGCTGCCAAATAAGAGGCTAATTTCACAGTTTGAATAAGAATAAACAGTAAAAATGCTACTATGAGCTGATAAATATGGTATAAATATTGAAGCTGCTACAGTAGAAACATGGCGGTGGCAGCTTTGGTTGGAGCTTATATATATATATATATATATATATATATATATATATATATATATATATATATATATATATATATACTCATTGTAAATGAACGAAGACACAATCTGTAGTTACAGGTCTTTATACAGTCATTTAAAGAAAAAACATGGTTTTCTATATTATATTCCATCCCTGAAATTAGACCCCGCCCCCACAATCTTACACACTGCACCTTTAAAAGGCTTATCAGACATGTTCTCTTCATTAAGTCTTATTCAGTTATTTTACAGACACGTTCTGTTTTTCTTTTAAACCAAAAATGGGATTTTATTCGTTTGATTTTAGACTTCAGGGCAATAAGAGGTTGACATTCTGTGTGTGTTTACTAGGAAACAAGAGTAGCACTTCATCTAATCTCTACACAACATTGACAGACACTTGACACTGAATGATTTGGGCGAAGGACGGAATTGCAATGTTTCCAATATTGAGATTGAGAATTAACTTGTAATTAAATTGAGAATTAACTTGTAATTAAATTGAGAATTAACTTGTAATTAAATTGAGAATTAACTTGTCTCATTTATAATTGGCACCCGTTCAATATAAAACTGAACGAATCATTCAGCCTTGGCATGTAGTCACTGTCCAAAGAAAAACAAGCATCTCTAAAATAGTAGCTTTACAGGCGAGGACTATTAATACAAGTCAATGTAAAGAGATTTTATTCTATGGGATTTTGGAGCGTTTCTATTGGTCCGTTTATCAGGAAACTCATACAGGATATAAAGAGCGGCTGTCGTGTGTTTATTATATAGAAAAATGAAAAATCAAACAAAAGAAGGCTAGATGTCAAATGAAAAACAAATATCTTTAAAATTGCAAATTTTTCAGAGCTAGTTTGGGGCACTTCTATTGGTCCGTTCATCATGAAATTTAGAGACAATGTAAACGACCAATGGCGTGTTCGAATGCTGTAGAAAACTTAAAATCAACCAAAATTGAGATTTGTCATTGGACAGTGATGATGAAAAACACATATATGTATATATAACATATTTTGATTACAAATACAAAACAACTGCTGCATACCCTGTATATATATATATATATATATATATATATATATATATATATATCCAACAACATCCATCACAGGTATCTCCAAAATGCCAACTTTATAGGAGAGGCCAAAAACTGCCTCGACTTTCAATGCAAGTCTATGGAACCAGAATTCTTTCAATCATATTTTTGAGCATTTCTATTGGTCCTCTCACCATGAACTTTTTACACAATGTAAATGACAGCTGTCGTTTTCGAATGACACAGAAAAATAAAAATCTACCAAATTAGTTAATAACGCTTTCAAAACGATTCCTTCGAACGGCGAGCACTTAAATAGGTTAATAAATAAAATCCATGGCAGTGTTAAACGCTACGCAGCTTATATACTTAGCTTATATGTGCTCTGATACAGGAGCGCTGTGGTTCTGCGTTAGAGGTACAGACTCCTGCGTAGTGTGTGGCTGAGAGTGATGTGGTACGGGGTGTCGGGGTGTCTCCGGGTGTGCTCGTAAACGTCTCTGTTCACCTCGAGGAGAGCGTCCAGGACGTTAAGCTTCCTAAGATCATCAAAAACAAGCTGTTAATTAACAGAATCTCATACGATTAAAGAACCCAATTACCCAACGTGATCTCCGTTACCTCTGGCGAGCTCGGAGGAGGGCGGAGCTTAGCGCCTGCAGGTAAACCGACCGATGGCCCCACCTCTCCAGCTGCCAGGCCGGCGTCTTGCACTCGCTCCACAGCACGTCGGCGGAGGCCGGCAAGGTCTCTCTGGCCGGCGTCTGGAGGGCACCGGGGCGGGACGGCACCCCGTCCGTCTCCAGGCACGGGTCGTTCTGCCCCAGAGTGGGCGGGTCCTCCACGTAGTTCTGCGTGAAGAACAGTTTGGGCTTCCCCAAAAGTTGGGGGCAGCGCGTGGGGCAGAAAATCTGCCGCAGGTCGGTCAGCGCCAGTCCGGGACCGGCGGCGTCCGTGGCCAGCAGATGCGTGTCCGAGCCGCGGCTCAGCATGCAGCAGGAGAAGGAGGAGGCCTGCTGCAGCTCCGCCCGCTGGCTGACTGACCTCAAGAGTGAACATGCCTCGTTCGCGGTCGGCAGAGTGTGCAGGTCCACTCGGAAGCCCAGCCGCTCAAACGTCTCCTTCAACAGACCTGAGACGCCGGACAGTAGAACGTATTACACAAACATCTACCACTCCAGAGGCCTGCTTCAGAAGTGCTCCTCACTAGCTCAAACAGTTCTCCTTTCAGATCTCGGACTCACCTCCGTCGCAGCCGACGCAGTCGATGATCACACAGACACGTCTGCCCTCGGGGTTAACGTAGTGCTGATCCACAGGAACCTGGAGAACACGAAGAACGAGCTTCAGAGAACATCCAGAACCATTTACTCACACCAACCATAAACCAGCACCAGATAAAACCACCTTCCACTAATATACTGACTTCTCATAGGAGGAGGAGTTATAGAGTTAGAGTAAAGGAGGAGCAGGAGTTATAGAGTTAGAGTAAAGGAGGAGGAGTTATATAATTAGAGTAAAAAAGGAGGAGGAGTTATAGCGTTAGCGTAAAGGGGGAGCAGGAGTTATATAATTAGAGTAAAGCAGGGGGAGGAGTTATAGAGTTAGAGTAAAGCAGGGGGAGGAGTTATAGAGTTAGAGTAAAGCAGGGGGAGGAGATATAGAGTTAGAGTAAAGGAGTAGGAGATATAGAGTTAGAGTGGAGGAGGAGGAGATATAGAGTTAGAGTAAAGGAGTAGGAGGAGTTATAGAGTTAGAGTAAAGGAGTAGGAGATATAGAGTTAGAGTGGAGGAGGAGGAGTTATAGAGTTAGAGTAAAGCAGGGGGAGGAGTTATAGAGTTAGAGTAAAGCAGGGGGAGGAGATATAGAGTTAGAGTAAAGGAGTAGGAGATATAGAGTTAGAGTGGAGGAGGAGGAGGAGATATAGAGTTAGAGTAAAGGAGTAGGAGATATAGAGTTAGAGTAAAGGAGTAGGAGATATTGAGTTAGATTAAAGGAGTAGGAGATATAGAGTTAGAGTGGAGGAGGAGGAGGAGGAGTTGTAGAGTTAGAGTAAAGGAGTAGGAGGAGTTATGGAAGTATAGGGGGAGGAGATATAGAGTTAGAGTAAAGGAGTAGGAGGAGTTATGGAAGTATAGGGGAGGAGATATAGAGTTAGAGTAAAGGAGTAGGAGATATAGAGTTAGAGTGGAGGAGGAGGAGGAGGAGTTATAGAGTTAGAGTAAAGGAGTAGGAGGAGTTATGGAAGTATAGGGGGAGGAGATATAGAGTTAGAGTAAAGGAGTAGGAGATACAGAGTTAGAGTGGAGGAGGAGGAGGAGGAGTTATAGAGTTAGAGTAAAGGAGTAGGAGGAGTTATGGAAGTATAGGGGGAGGAGATATAGAGTTAGAGTAAAGGAGTAGGAGATATAGAGTTAGAGTGGAGGAGGAGGAGGAGGAGTTATAGAGTTAGAGTAAAGGAGTAGGAGATATAGAGTTAGAGTGGAGGAGGAGGAGGAGGAGTTATAGAGTTAGAGTAAAGGAGTAGGAGGAGTTATGGAAGTATAGGGGGAGGTGATATAGAGTTAGAGTAGAGGAGGAGGGGTTACAGAACTAAAGGAGGAGGAGATGTAGAGTTAGAGTAAAGAGTAAGAAGTCAGAGGAAGGAAAAGGAGATATATGGTTAGAGGAGGAGATATAGAGCTAGGGTAAAGGAGGAGTTAAATAGTTAGGAGTCAGAGTAAGGAGGAGTAATGGAGTAAACCTGTGAGTGCTGAACTCCACTTTCAGGTACAGAGACCTTCAGAGTCTGAAATCCTGCAGAGACAAACAAGACATATAGTATCCCATGTGGTTGCCATGTGGTTGCCATGTGGTTGCCATGTGGTTGCCAAGGTGTTGCTAGGCTGTTAGGCAAACTCATAAAACCTCAGACTGTTGTGACTGTGGCCTGTGATCATTAGATAACCAGTACAGAGCTCCTCCTGTCTTTCTCCACCTTAAATAACCAGTACAGAGCTCCTCCTGTCTTTCTCCACCTTAAATAAACACTACAGAGCTCTTCCTGTCTTTCTCCACCTTAAATAACCAGTACAGAGCTCCTCCTGTCTTTCTCCACCTTAAATAAACACTACAGAGCTCCTCCTGCCTGTCTCCACCTTAAATAACCAGTACAGAGCTCCTCCTGTCTTTCTCCACCTTAAATAAACACTACAGAGCTCCTCCTGTCTTTCTCCACCTTAAATAACCAGTACAGAGCTCCTCCTGTCTTTCTCCACCTTAAATAACCAGTACAGAGCTCCTGCTGTCTTTCTCCATCTTAAATAACCAGTAAAGAGCTCCTCCTGCCTGTCTCCACCTTAAATAACCAGTACAGAGCTCCTCCTGTCTTTCTCCACCTTAAATAACCAGTACAGAGCTCCTCCTGTCTTTCTCCACCTTAAATAAACACTACAGAGCTCCTCCTGTCTTTCTCCACCTTAAATAACCAGTACAGAGCTCCTCCTGCCTGTCTCCACCTTAAATAACCAGTACAGAGCTCCTCCTGTCTTTCTCCACCTTAAATAACCAGTACAGAGCTCCTCCTGTCTTTCTTCACCTTAAATAACCAGTACAGAGCTCCTGCTGTCTTTCTCCACCTTAAATAACCAGTACAGAGCTCCTCCTGTCTTTCTCCACCTTAAATAACCAGTACAGAGCTCCTCCTGTCTTTCTCCACCTTAAATAAACACTACAGAGCTCCTCCTGTCTTTCTCCACCTTAAATAACCAGTACAGAGCTCCTGCTGTCTTTCTCCACCTTAAATAACCAGTACAGAGCTCCTCCTGCCTGTCTCCACCTTAAATAACCAGTACAGAGCTCCTTCTGTCTTTCTCCACCTTAAATAATCAGTACAGAGCTCCTCCAGCCTTTCTCCACCTTAAATAACCAGTACAGAGCTCCTCCTGTCTTTCTCCACCTTAGATAACCAGTACAGAGCTCCTCCTGTCTTTCTCCACCTTAAATAACCAGTGCAGAGCTCCTCCTGTCTTTCTCCACCTTAAATAACCAGTACAGAGCTCCTCCTGTCTTTCTCCAGGCAAGGACCCCCGTGATTAGGGGTCCGGCTCTCCAGATTCCTGAGGACTAGCAATGCGAGCCAGGGCTTGTTAGATGGACCCTGGCCCAAAACATTTTGCGATGCCTATTAACATTCCGAGGGCCCTCCATTTTAAGGATCTTCTGACTTTTAGGGACTTTGACCCCGGGGCCTCTTGGGGCCCTAGCCATGCTTTTGGGGCCCCTAGCCATGCTTTTGGGCCCCTTATAAAAACAGGACGAGGCGTTGTGTCACTGCTCTGACTTCAACTTCTGGCTATTAGGGGTCCTAGGAAAGAGGGAGGCATAATTTTAGAGGGCCCAGGTTATGAGAGCCCCTACCAGGGGGCCCTAGAGAGAAGCAGGGCTTACCATTAGAGGGCCCTTGATCACGAGGGGCGCGGGTTTGGGGGGGTTTGCCCAGGGGCCCAGACTATCCTTAATCCGTCCTTGGTTAGATTGTGGCAGGTCATGTTCTACTGACCTGAGGAGTTGGGCTTTGCTCTAGTGTTTCTCTGCTGATCTACAGAGCTTCGGAGCTTCAGAGATCAGATTCTGATGGTCTGATGACCGATTGATCTGATGACCGATCAACCGATCAATGTGTTCGGAATGTGGGAGGAAACCGGAGTGGAAAAGAAGCAAAACAATCAATAATAGTGTAGAGTTTGTAGAAGATTGCTCTTATTTTTGGGTACATTCTAAACTTCTTGGTCTCTTGGAACCAGCAAACAAATTTGCAAGATTCTGGGGTCTGTAGGTTGCTACCATGTGGTTGCTCTGGTACCCTAAAGGTTCAGCAACTTGTTTCTAATGGACTTCTATCATCGCATCATGTTGGACGATAATTGCAAGGAAACCGTACGTCCAATGAAAACTCAATTCCCAATAAAACCAAACATTCCAGTTGGAGTTGGAGTGGTCGATATCTTGGAAGCTGCAGGACAAGGTAGTGGACAAGGTAGTGGGCAAGGTAGCTACCAAGGTAGTAACTTGTTTCTAATGGACTTCTATCATGTTGGACTTGTTAACGATAATTGTAAGGAAACCATACGTTCAATGAAAACGCCATTCCCAATAAAACCGAACATTCCAGAGTTGGAGTGGTCGATATCTTGGAAGGTAGTGGACAAGGTAGCTACCAAGGCAGTACAACAGAAGAAGGATATAAACAAGATAACATTGGTGTTGTGGATGGTTTGCAATGCACAATCACGATTTGTAGAATTGTTACAATGACCTGTGTTTCTCGATGTAGATACTCTTAATACCTTCAATCAGTCGTTGCTGTCTTCTGTCTGGACTTTGATGACCGAGACTGGTACCAAGACCAAACTGCGAACACAGAGACCAAACCCAGACTCGTTATCTTCATCAACACTAGAGAGACTGTCCTTGTCCTCACTTCCACAATCTTACCTGTGTTCCGTTCCACGTTGCTGCTGTACTTGGAGAAACTTCTCGCAGAGCTCTGTGCTGACCTAAATCAAACAGAACACCAGCGTTACGATCAACAGCCTTAGGGTTCTACTCTATTTCGCAGTGATGCCCAGTTTTACCTTTCAGGTACATCTGTATCCTCTTGGCCAGGTCCACTCTCCTGATGTTTATCAAGCACTTCTCGACCACGTCTAGCTTCTCACATGAAACCATATCCATCTTCTCCAGCTCCGTCACAACATCCAAGAAACTCTGCAGATATATTAAAAAACCTTATTCGTCTTCAAACGTTAGATGTACCACCAGGGGGAACCCCTCTTAACCTGGACGCTCTGCGGGGACTGGGATTCCCCACAAATTTATCCATCTACCAGATGAATCACATGGAACATCACAAAGTTTCCCAAAGCTCATGCACTCACCCATACACTGTAAAAACTTTAAACAAGGTGCATCTTGGAGATGTTGGCTAGTGATGCTTGGTATAGTGTAGCGGGTACCATCCCAGCTCCCCGTGCTGTAGACTGAGGTTCGATCACCCTGCCTGGGCATGCACCATACACTATGTACTGTTGACACTACCTTTGCCTTTGACCACCGGCTCTCTGGCCAATGGCCCCACTGCAGCCCACCACCTGAAGCTAAATCCCAACAACTCTACAGGTCCTTACCATGACCTTGCTATGGCCTTTGAGAAGTCCTTGGTCGTTCCGTCCACAGAAGCACAAAGTCTTGATGTAAGTCTGAACGACTGGTTCATCAAGTCACAGAGGTTTCTTCTTTTCGATATCTGGACCCTTTCTTTCTCCAGGAAGGTCACCCAGGTGCTTGTTCAGTCTCTTGCAACTTCAAGGCTTGACTACTGCAACTCTCTTGTGGCCCATCAAGTTCTTCAACGGATCCAGAATGTCCTCCATTCACTCTTGTCCTTCTACTGGATTCCTGCAGCTGCATCAGAATCAAGACCCTGCTGCCTACAAACCCAAAAATGGACCAGCCCATTCCTAACTGATGGTCAAACCCCAATCTGCAGTGTCCTGTGGGCGGCGTCCTGTGTCCACTGATGAAGGACTAGAGGAACACAACCTGTGCAGCAGGAGATGAGCTACTGTCTCTGACTTTACATCTACAAGGTGGACCAGCAAGTAGTAGGAGTGTCTAATAGAGGGTCTAAAACTCAAGTAGCACTGCTGTCTCTGATCTACTCGTACCAGCGGAACATGCACTAACTAGTGCTGAGAATGACCCACCACCCACATAATACCGGTGGTGTGGTGGTCCTGTGGGCGTCCTGTAAAGGAGCTACACTATAGTCTGTAGAAACAAGGAGGTGGTTGTAATGTTATGGCTGATTGGTATATATATATATATATATATATATATATATATATATATATATATATATATATATATATATATATAATATAGGTTATAAGGTGGGTGTACTTGTGTATGGAGGTTTACCGTAGCTCGCTCCAGTGGGCCTTTGGGCACGGTGCTGCTCAGCAGGAAGGTGAGGGATTTGAATTCTTCTGCTGCCAAACTCTCACTCAGCTCAATCATCAGAACCCTACACACACAAACAGACACACACGGCTGCTTTTATTGGCTTGAACTCTCAAGGTGTTGCTCTTTGTCTCACACTGATTAGAACAGGACCTGGTCCAGATCCAAAACACACTTCACTGATATGAACAAACTTCCACCACCAGAGCTCCACTGGATCACGGCTAGTCTGCAGGATAACTCTACTACCAGCAACACTTAATGGCTACAGGTCCACCAACAGTGAGGTGGATCTAGAGCAAGGATTAACATCTCAGACCACCAGATCCAATAACAAATTAACACTCGCCTTATTTCACATCAGTGATAGAATGTTACCTGTAGGTAGTGTTGCATCCATGCTCGTATCAGTAACAGCTCTGATACTGGCACCTAAGCGCAATACCTGTATGAGTGATGGGTGTACTGATACCTGTGACCGACACCACAATGCAATTTCAGGTGCAATTGAACAAGAACATAGAACATACTGGCGGTGTGGGAGGACGAGCAGCAGTAAACATGCTCATGACTAAACCTGTATGCCGTTTACCTGAATATCTGAACAGCTTCTATCAGTAACAACTCATCTGCGGCGGTGTAGCACCTACAGTCTAAGTCCACGTTGGTCCAGACTGACTAGCCTTTACCTTGAGTTAGCCTTTAGCTAAGTGTCCACTAGCCTCTCCAGAGAAGCGCCTACGTCTGTCAGCCAAGAGGGTCTTACAATCCATTGAATCCAACCAAAACTTGCTCGTCGCTGCTACTGGCGCTTAGAGATGGAGCGTGAGTGAACGAGATGCCTATACGAGACAAATGACTTAAGAAATTTGGATGTTTTTGCTATTAGAGAAGCTTAAAAAAAATTATATATATATATATATATATATATGAACTCACTTTCTAATGAAAAACAAGGAGAGAAAAAACTTTACTTTCCATGTAAGTAAGTCAATGGAACCAGAATTCTTTCCAAGCTATTTTGGAGCATTTCTATTGGTCCATTCATCATGCAAGTTTTACACAATGTAAACGTTAGATGTTGCGTTTAAATGATGTAGAAAAATGGACCAAAATGGAAATGATTCCCTCAAGCCTTTAGCTCTTCCTCTAGGGTTCTTCTTTACCAAGCCTTTGGAGTCAACTTGGCGGGGCGTCCACTTCTAGGAAGAGTAGCCACAGTACTAAATGTAGTCTGAGTCCATGTTGGTCCAGACTGACTAGCCTTTAGCCTTGATTTAGCATTTAGCTTAGTGTTCACTAGCCTTCCCAGAGAAGCGCCTCCGTCTGTCAGCCAAGAGGGTCTTACGATCCGTTGAATTCAACCAAAACTTGCTTGTCGCTGCTACTGACGGTGTGAACGCCGATGCTATTTACTGAACACAAGCAGAGCCTGACATTCAGAGATGGAGCGTGAGTGCACGAGATGCCTATACGAGACAAATGACTTGAGAAATTTGGATGTTTTTGCTGTCAGAGAAGCTTAAAAATATATATAAACTTTACTTTCCATGCGAGTCAATGGAACCAGAATTCTTTCCAAGCTATTTTGGAGCATTTCTATTGGTCCATTCATCATGCAAGTTTTACACAATGTAAACGTCTGGTGTCTTGTTCAAATGATGTAGAAAAATGGACCAAAATGGAAATGATTCCCTCAAGCCTTTAGCTCTTCCTCTAGGGCTCTTCTTTACCACTCTGAACATTCTGCGTTAAGCCTTTGGAATCAACTTGGCGGGGCGCCCACTTTTAGGAAGAGTAGCCACAGTACTAAATCTTCTCCACTGGTAGACATTAGGGCTGTGTATTAGCAAGAACCTGGCGATACAATACGTATCGTGATACAGCGGTCACGATTCAATATATCGAGATATATTGTGATACTGTAAGCAAAGTGATATATTGCAATTTTTCAAATCCTACTATTATAACACACTGCTATATGAACAGGTTTGCCAATGTTTACAATAGCACTGCTCCCGAGTGGTGCTAAAAATGGATTACAACACTGCCATCTAGTGGTCAGAGGTTTAAACACAACACACAATGATTCACTGTCTGCCAGATCTGTGTATTGATACTGTGTTTTTGAGAATCGGTACAGTATCACTAAACATAATATCCCGATATTTTCTTACACCCCTAGTAGACAGTGTGTATGTGGATGGGTTAATACCTGGGTTAATAACCCTTTCCAGTTTTATACAGATCAATAATTCTTGATTGTAGGATATATATATATATATATATATATATATATATATATATATATATATATAATTATATATATAATTCGATATTTCAATATTTTCTTACCTAATAAATATATATATATATATTAGGTAAGAAAATATTGAAATATCGAATATTGGGATATTATGTTTAGTGATACTGTATCAATTCTCAAAAACACAGTATCGATACACAGATTCCCTGCAGACAGTGAATCATTGTGTGTTGTATTTAAACCTCTGACCACTAGATGGCAGTGCTGTAATCCATTTTCAGCTCCACTCCAACATTAACAAGCAGCACAAGGGCGCAAAGTTATTGTAAGCATTGATAAACCTGTTCATATAGTGGTGTGTTTTAATAGTAGGATTTGAAAAATCACAATATATCACTTTGCTTGCAGTATCGCAATATATTGTATTGTGTTGATATATTGAATAGTGACCGCTGTATAAATATATATATATATATATATATAGCTTATTATATAATAGAAGCTATCAAGCTGAGTATGTTTTATCAGTTAGTATTGATGTTCGGTATCCGCCCGTACTGCCGCGTCCCTACCTGTAGTCTGAGACGACGCGCCCATTGGTCTTCAGCATCTCCTCCACGTCCTTCCTGGTGGTTCTCAGAAGCTGTCTCAGAAGGTCGAAGCGGTTCAGTCGGAACAGGATTTCCTTCAGGGTGGCGTCGCCGTGGGGCGTTTGCATGGTGAGGGTGATCAGAGCTCCTCTGCAGTCCTCCACGCAGTCGGCCGACAGCAGGTCTGAGCACAGGTACAGCAGCGTCCTGCACTCCTCCGTACTCAGAGCCTCCACCACGCTGTTCACCAGCAGACACAGGCCATCAGCCATCGCTCACGCCTGGATAGAGATCAGACTGCCTGCATCTGCAGGAGGACGGAGAACCCGGCGACTTACTGGACTGCACTGCAACACTGAGCAGCACGGCAGTGTCTGATCCACTCACACCAGCACAACACACACTAATAAAACCACCACCACCATGTCAGAATCACTGCGGTGCTGGAGACCCCAGAGACTAATTGGACTTACTGGTCCACTGCAACATTCTGGCAGCACCATTTAAGGTGGAACGGACAGTTTCAATGACTTTAGTGGACTACTCTCAGTCCAGCAGTGACACTGCAGTGCTGGAGAACCCAGTGAACTCCATTGCAACTTTTAAGGTGGTATGGCCAGTTTTCACCTCAGCTCCTCAGTTCCTTCCAAACTCACCTTCTGCCTGGGCTGGAGAACCTTCATGGAGAACCATCTCCCACCGACACACCTGGGCTGGAGGAACATTGTTGAAACTGAAAGACGCCAGGGGTGGGCTTTTCAAAGAAGCCCCCCAAACGCCTCTCTTTCAGGAGGAAGATGAAGCAGATGGAAAGCTAGAAGGAGAAACAGAAACTTGTTGTGGTATGTTTGGGGAAAACCCATAAACACCACAGCTGCTCTATTCATACTTTCATGTTCTTTCACTCCAAATTCCCTCCATCCAGAAGAAACACAGCACTAAACGTGTGAACTATAGCTTAAACAGTGGGTTTGTTTTCTCCATAAACAAACAAACAACTAAACAAACAAACAAACACGCATACATACAAGGAAACAAAGCCCACAGCGGAGTTTGGCTCAGTTCACAGCACACTCGACAATCCTCTCTTCTCTTATTAATAAGTAATTAAAGTCTTTAATTCAGTAAAATAAACTAAAACAGCCTCTAAAAGTCATAATCTCCGACTCACAGCTGTGTTTACACGGACCGTCTCGTTCGACGTCCAGTCTCGCGAGAATCGCGCGTTCTCGTCTTCCGTCGCTTGATTTATTCCATAATCCTTCAAATAAACATTAATAAATAAATCTGTGTTAAATACAGAGTAAAGTCTCACCGAGTTCAGCTCCCAGCTCCGTGTCTGCGCTTCATACTCAAACCGAAAGTGGAGGATAGAACTCCGTTCCAGCAGGGGGCGCTCACTCCGTTCCAGCAGGGGGCGCTCAGCGATCACATTACAACCCAGCAATGAGATCATCGAGAAATTACTGAATAATCTAAAAATAAAAACACAGAGAAGCAGTTATTATTATTATTATTATTATTATTATTATTATTATTATTATTAATAGTAGTAGTAGTAGTAGTAGTATTAATATTATTACAGCCATTCTTCTCCTTCTTCTTAAATTATTATTATTATTATTATTATTATTATTATTATTAGTAGTAGTAGTAGTATTAATATTATTACAGCCATTTTTCTCCTTCTTCTTAAATTATTATTATTATTATTATTATTATTATTATTATTATTATTAGTAGTAGTAGTAGTAGTAGTAGTAGTAGTAGTATTAATATTATTACAGCCATTCTTCTCCTTCTTCTTATATTATTATTATTATTATTATTAGTAGTAGTAGTAGTAGTAGTAGTAGTAGTATTAATATTATTACAGCCATTCTTCTCCTTCTTCTTATATTATTATTATTATTATTATTAGTAGTAGTAGTAGTAGTAGTATTAATATTATTACAGCCATTCTTCTTCTTATATTACTATTATTATTTATTATTATTATTATTATTAGTAGTAGTAGTAGTAGTAGTAGTATTAATATTATTACAGCCATTCTTCTCCTTCTTCTTATATTATTATTATTATTATTTATTATTTATTATTATTATTATTATTATTATTATTATTATTAGTAGTAGTAGTAGTAGTAGTAGTAGTAGTATTAATATTATTACAGACATTCTTCTCCTTCTTCTTAAATTATTATTATTATTATTATTATTATTATTATTATTATTATTATTAATAGTAGTAGTAGTAGTAGTAGTAGTAGTAGTAGTAGTAGTAGTATTAATATTATTACAGCCATTCTTCTCCTTCTTCTTAAATTATTATTATTATTATTATTATTATTATTATTATTATTATTAATAGTAGTAGTAGTAGTATTAATATTATTACAGCCATTCTTCTTCTTATATTACTATTATTATTTTTATTATTATTATTATTATTATTATTATTAGTAGTAGTAGTAGTAGTAGTAGTAGTAGTAGTAGTATTAATATTATTATAGCAATTCTTATATAATTTTTATAATTTTTTAATATATATATATTAAAACCACCTCACTGTATCTCCACTCACTGTCCACTGTATCAGCTCCACTGACCATACAGGACCTCCACTCACTGTCCACTGTATCAGCTCCACTGACCATACAGGACCTCCACTCACTGTCCACTGTATCAGCTCCACTGACCATACAGGACCTCCACTCACTGTCCACTGTATCAGCTCCACTGACCATACAGGACCTCCACTCACTGTCCACTGTATCAGCTCCACTGACCATACAGGACCTCCACTTACAGACTGTAGTTCATCTGATTCTCTGTATACTTTATTACTCTGTTCTTTAATGATCAGGACCCCCACAGGACCACCACAGAGCAGATACTATTAGAGCAGTGGATCATTCTCAGCACTGCAGTGACACTGACGTGGTGGTGGTGTGTTAGTTAGTGTGTGTTGTGCTGGCGTGAGTGGATCAGACACAGCAGTGCAGATATATAAAATATAAAAAGTAGGAGCAGCAGCGTACAAGCTAAATGACAACTAAACTGCAGTAGAAATAAATAACACTCAATCGCTATGCATCACTGTGCAAACATCTTAAGCTGATAGTGTAAAAGTATTTATCTGATCAATAAGTGTCTGATCACCAGAACAGCAGATCTGATTAGAACAGATGAAAATAATCAGACATACAATACAAAGTAACATGAATGTGTTATTGTGAGAGAAGTAGATCAGATCTTGATCCAGTTTGAAGAACAAAGTTAGGTTCCAGATTTCTCCTGGACGCCCCAGACATTGTATGAATGTGTTCAGTTCCTTCAGCAGCAAATCTTGATTTAGTTTAATGAAGTACTGAGCAGTCAAAGCAGGTATTAGATGAGAACTGATAATAATACTGTGTTGTTTAGGAGAAGCTTGGAAAGAGTTAAAAACACACTGACGTATGGAAAACACTACTTACTCTATTAATACTGATTAATATTTAATAATAAAGTGTAAAAGTACTACTTACTCTATTAATACTGTTTAATATTTAATAATAAAGTGTAAAAGCACTACTTACTCTATTAATACTGTTTAATATTTAATAATAAAGTGAAAAAGCACTACTTACTCTATTAATACTGTTTAATATTTAATAATAAAGTGTAAAATCTCTACTTACTGTATTAATTCTGTTTAATATGTAATAATAAAGTGTAAAAGTTCTACTTACTCTATTAATACTGTTTAATATGTAATAATAAAGTGTAAAAGCTCTACTTACTCTATTAATACTGTTTAATGTGTAATAATAAACTGTAAAAACACTACTTACTCTATTAATACTGATTATTATTTAATAATAAACTGTAAAAGCACTACTTACTCTATTAATACTGTTTAATATTTAATAATAAACTGTAAAAACACTACTTACTCTATTAATACTGTTTAATATTTAATAATAAAGTGTAAAAACACTACTTACTCTATTAATACTGTTTAATATGTAATAATAAACTGTAAAAACACTACTTACTCTATTAATACTGTTTAATATTTAATAATAAACTGTAAAAACACTACTTACTCTATTAATACTGTTTAATATTTAATAATAAAGTGTAAAAACACTACTTACTCTATTAATACTGTTTAATATTTAATAATAAAGTGTTTACTGAGTAAATAAAAGCTTCCCATCTGGAATAAAATAGCTTTTTATATATAAAAATATTACTAATGGTTGTGCATAAATGACAAATAGAGGAGTGTGGGTCAGTATGTCTGTGGATTAGTGTTTGGGGGTCTGCTCTGAGAGAGTATATACAGTTTGGAGGCTGTAGGTAGAACGGAAGCGTAATGTTTGGGTTCGGCAGAAAATGAATGGGATCCTATGGGAGGAACAAGGGATGAATGAACGACAAATAGACGGGTCAGTGTGGGTCAGTATGTCTGTGGATTAGTGCTCTGGGGTAAAAGAGTACAGCCAGTTTAGATGCTGTAGGTTAAATGAAACCATGATGTTTGGGTGGGACTGAAAATGAATGGGACCCTATGGGGAAAAAAAGAAGGATGGAAAATAAATGACAAATAGAGGAGTACGGGTCAGTATGTCTGTGGATTAGAGTTTGGGGGTCTGCTCTGAGTGAGTACAGCCAGTTTGGAGGCTGTAGGTTAAATGAAACCATGATGTTTGGGTGGGACTGAAAATGAATGGGACTCTATTGGAGAAAAAAGAGGGATAGAAATAAACGACAAACAGACGAGTGCAGGTGGAACCAACACTGCAGTCGTGGTCGGGGGTCTGTCCTGAGTCAGTGTATGTGAAACGGTGTTTGTCGGTCGAGCAGAAGTTCAGTAGATTGCCGTCCACTTTTCCATCCCATTCATTCTCTATGGGAAAAAAATTCCAGAAAATTCCGTTGTTATCTGGAATCTGTGCATCCAATCAAAAAGCTGTATACAAGTCGGAATCAGACCCAACAATCTGGAGCTGGAACTGTGCTGATATTTCGAAAACTGTGGGACGTTGCTTTCTGATCTATGAACGACATAGTTGCAACATAGTTGCGCAACCGTAACTAATGGATTCTAATCTGTTCTATGAAACCATGTGAGCTGGTGCACATTGTTTTGACGAAATGCTCTGCTTAAAGTCACCTGTCTCGGTGGGTTTGTGTACAGGTAGTCCATAAATATTTGGACGCTGACAAATTAATGTTGTACTGGAGTTGCAGTTAAACATTGACTTTGAGCTCCAAGTGTCTATGAATAGCAACTCTCAATATGAAGCCCAGAGATGTTCATCTGCCAGTCAAGTGTATCAGCTCCACTTACAGACTGTAGTTCATCTGATTGTATACGTCTTCAAGTGACTCAAACAGGTGAAGGTTTGCTAGATTTCCAAACGCACAGCCTGAAACTAGGACTAAAGTATTAATATAGAGTAAAGAATCAGCTCTAGATAGAAGCTCCTCCAGACAAACTGCTCTTTATTGACTTCCATCAGTAGGTGATTGAGTTCTGGTGAGCAGACAAGATACACACGTGTAAAACATGGCCGAGGGGTGAAGCACCATTAAAAAAGCACCAGAAAACAGCAGGACCGCTTGGGACGACACATCTTTATAACCGGGAGAGTCATTTTAGTGACCACAGTCATTAAACCGAGAGCTAGTATCAAAAAACCACAACAGAACCAATAAATAAACACATAAATACTTCCAATAAATACAGTCCAGCATGACTTGTAGCACCGTAAGAGCGAATCAGAGCGCAGCAGTGCCGGGCTGAGGGGGGCATCATGGGTCTGGCGCCTCGGCGAGGTCTCGTTTTTACACCGAGGACGTCTCTTCCCGCCGACTCTGCAGCGTTCCGGAGAGCGTGTCCGAGTCCAGCAGCTCCACCACGCTGTAGGGGGCGCAGTCCTCCAGTCCCAGCTTCCCACAGGCCCAGCCGCACACGCCCTTCTCCAGGTCGGCCACCGCCTGCCACCAGGCGCCGATGCTCCAGGACAGCTGGGCGGCGGCCGCGTACGCCGCCACGCTCAGGCACAGCAGCACCATGAGCAGCGGGTAGCTCAGCACCAGCAGGGGGCACACCAGCACCTTGTGCAGGAACGAGCGCTCCTCGTTGTACACCAGGAAGATGTTGTACCAGGTGAGGGTGCCGTAGTAGAAGGAGGTGACGAAGGCCAGGAGGAAGACGAAGGGCGAGCAGGAGAGGCTCCACAGCAGCACGTGCGGACCCCGGCCCGCCTCCAGCCGGCAAACGGCGCGCTGGGGGTCCGGGCCGTCGCATTCCTCGTCCAGGCGCTCTTTAGAGCGAGCCATGTCCCTCAGCTCCCGCTCGGTCAGGGTCAGACGAATCTCCACCAGCTCGCCCTTCCTCTTCCCCCGAGTGATCGTCCCCGTGAGAGTCACGTAACGGCCGTCCGCGCTAGCGTCCCACGCGGCTGTGGACCACAAAAAACACGTCAGCTCGATACAAACAAACACAAACATAAACAAACACCAACATCTGAGAGCAAATACCACCCAGACACCTGTAAACAACATAAACATCAGCTCAATATAAACATAAACAAACACCAACATCCAACACCAGCTGTGCAGAACATCAACATCTGCTCAAAACCAACACCAGTAAATACACTGTATACAACTGTGGAGAACATCATTACCATCAGCTGAACACCACATAAACCAATACTCATCACAACAGCCAACATCAACATCTAACACCAATATCAAACAAATCCATCAAACACCAACAAACACGTCATACACAGCTGTGGAGAACATCATTACCATCAGCTGAACACCACATAAACCAATATCCAACAAACACCAACTTACACGTCATACACAGCTGTGGAGAACATCAACATCTGCTTAATACCAACAAACACATCCTATACAGCTGTGAAGAACATCAGCATCTGCTCAAAACCAACATAAACCAATACCCAACAGCAACAAACACAGCCTACACAGCTGCAGAGAACTTCAACATCTGCTCAATACCAACATAAACCAACACTCAACATCAACAAACCCATCCTATATAGCTGTGGAGAACATCAACATCTGCTCATAACCAATATAAACCAATACCCAACACCACAGCCAACACCAACATCTAACACCAATATCCAACAAATCCATCTAACATCAACTAACACGTCATACACAGCTGTGGAGAACATCAACATCTGCTTAATACCAACAAACACATCCTATACAGCTGTGAAGAACATCAGCATCTGCTCAAAACCAACATAAACCAATACCCAACACCAACAAACAGCCTACACAGCTGCAGAGAACTTCAACATCTGCTCAATACCAACATAAACCAACACTCAACATCAACAAACCCATCCTATATAGCTGTGGAGAACATCAACATCTGCTCATAACTAATATAAACCAATACCCAACACCACAGCCAACACCAACATCTAACACCAATATCCAACAAATCCATTTAACATCAACTAACACGTCATACACAGCTGTGGAGAACATCAACATCTGCTTAATACCAACAAACACATCCTATATAGCTGTGGAATATCAGCATCTGCTCAAAACCAACATAACCCAAAACTCAACATCAATAAACACATACTATACAGCTGTGGAGTACATCTGCATCTGCTCAAAACCAACATAACCCAAAACTCAACATCAATAAACACATACTATACAGCTGTGGAGAACATCAACATCTGCTTAATACCAACAAACACATCCTATATAGCTGTGGAATATCAGCATCTGCTCAAAACCAATATAAACCAACAATCAACACCATCAAACCAATCCTATACAGCTGTGGAGAACATAAACATCTATTAATAACCAACAAACACATCCTATACAGCTGTGGAGAACATCTGTATCTGCTCAAAACCAACATAAACCAACACTCGACACCAACAACACATCCTATATAGCTGTGGGGAAAATAAACAACTGCTCAAAACCAACATAAACCAACACTCAACACCAAGAACACATCCTATACAGCTGTGGAGAACATCGACATCTGCTCATAACCAATATAAACCAACACTCAACACCACAGCCAACACCAACATCTAACACCAATATCCAACAAATCCAACCAACACCAACTAACACGTCATACACAGCTGTGGAGAACATCAACATCTGCTTATTACCAACATAAACCTTCACTCAATTACACCAACAACTGCACCCAACATCTATCATACCTACCCATCACCAACAAACACATCCTAGACAGCTGTGGGGAAAATAAACATCTGCTCAATACCAACATAAACCAACACTCAACACCAACAAACAGCCTACACAGCTGTGGAGATCTTCAACATCTTCTCAATACCAACATAAACCATCACTCAATACCACCAACAACACCAGCATCCAACATCTATCATACCCACCCAACACCAACAAACACATCCTATACAGCCGTGGAGAACATCAACATCTGCTCATAACCAACAAACACATCCTATACTGGTGTGGAGAACATCAACATCTGCTCATAACCAACAAACACATCCTATACAGCTGTGAAGAACATCAGCATCTGCTCAAAACCAACATAAACCAATACCCAACACCAACAAACAGCCTACACAGCTGCAGAGAACTTCAACATCTGCTCAATACCAACATAAACCAACACTCAACATCAACAAACCCATCCTATATAGCTGTGGAGAACATCAACATCTGCTCATAACTAATATAAACCAATACCCAACACCACAGCCAACACCAACATCTAACACCAATATCCAACAAATCCATTTAACATCAACTAACACGTCATACACAGCTGTGGAGAACATCAACATCTGCTTAATACCAACAAACACATCCTATATAGCTGTGGAATATCAGCATCTGCTCAAAACCAACATAACCCAAAACTCAACATCAATAAACACATACTATACAGCTGTGGAGTACATCTGCATCTGCTCAAAACCAACATAACCCAAAACTCAACATCAATAAACACATACTATACAGCTGTGGAGAACATCAACATCTGCTTAATACCAACAAACACATCCTATATAGCTGTGGAATATCAGCATCTGCTCAAAACCAATATAAACCAACAATCAACACCATCAAACCAATCCTATACAGCTGTGGAGAACATAAACATCTATTAATAACCAACAAACACATCCTATACAGCTGTGGAGAACATCTGTATCTGCTCAAAACCAACATAAACCAACACTCGACACCAACAACACATCCTATATAGCTGTGGGGAAAATAAACAACTGCTCAAAACCAACATAAACCAACACTCAACACCAAGAACACATCCTATACAGCTGTGGAGAACATCGACATCTGCTCATAACCAATATAAACCAACACTCAACACCACAGCCAACACCAACATCTAACACCAATATCCAACAAATCCAACCAACACCAACTAACACGTCATACACAGCTGTGGAGAACATCAACATCTGCTTATTACCAACATAAACCTTCACTCAATTACACCAACAACTGCACCCAACATCTATCATACCTACCCATCACCAACAAACACATCCTAGACAGCTGTGGGGAAAATAAACATCTGCTCAATACCAACATAAACCAACACTCAACACCAACAAACAGCCTACACAGCTGTGGAGATCTTCAACATCTTCTCAATACCAACATAAACCATCACTCAATACCACCAACAACACCAGCATCCAACATCTATCATACCCACCCAACACCAACAAACACATCCTATACAGCTGTGGAGAACATCAACATCTGCTCATAACCAACAAACACATCCTATACTGGTGTGGAGAACATCAACATCTGCTCATAACCAACAAACACATCCTATACTGCTGTGGAGAACATCAACATCTGCTCATAACCAACAGACACATCATATACAGTTGTGGAGAACATCAACATCTGCTCATAACCAACAAACACATCATATACAGTTGTGGAGAACATCAACATCTGCTTAATACCAACATAAACCAACACTCAACACCAACAAACACATCCTATACAGCTGTGGAGAACATCAACATCTGCTTATAACCAACATAAACATCCTATACAGCTGTGGAGAACATAAACATCTGCTTAATACTAACATAAACCAACACTCAACACCAACAAACACATCCTATACAGCTGTGGAGAACAACAACATCTGCTCATAACCAACATAAACATCTTATAGAACTGTGAAGAACATCAACATCTGCTCATCACCAACAAACACATCCTATACTGGTGTGGAGAACATTAACATCTGCTCATAACCAACAAACACATCCTATACTGCTGTGGAGAACATCAACATCTGCTCAAAACCAACAAACACATCCTATACTGCTGTGGAGAACATCAACATCTACTCATAACCAACAAACACATCCTATACTGCTGTGGAGAACATCAACATCTGCTCATAACCAACAAACCCATCCTATACAGCTGTGGAGAACATAAACATCTGCTCATAACCAACAAACCCATCCTGTACAGCTGTGGAGAACATCAACATCTGCTCAAAACCAACAAACACATCCTATACAGCTGTGGAGAACATCAACATCTGCTCAAAACCAACAAACACATCCTATACTGCTGTGGAGAACATCAACATCTGCTCATAACCAACAAACACATCCTATACTGCTGTGGAGAACATCAACATCTGCTCAAAACCAACAAACACATCCTATACTGCTGTGGAGAACATAAACATCTGCTCATAACCAACAAACCCATCCTGTACAGCTGTGGAGAACATCAACATCTGCTCAAAACCAACAAACACATCCTATACTGCTGTGGATAACATCAATACAGCTGTGGAGAACATCAACATCTGCTCAACACCAACATAAACCATCACCCAACACCACCAACACTGAGCGTTAAGACCCCCCCAAAAATTCTCTAACATCCTGAAATGGTTGAGATGTTTGCCCCCAACATCAGAAAAGCCCTAAAACCTGAAACTCTCTATCTTTCCTTTACCTTCTCCTGGAGGAGTGCTGAGCGCTCCATCCATTCCCTCTGACCCTTCGACCTCGGCCGTGACTCCCGACCCTTCTCCCTCATCCTGGTCCTCGGCGTCTGAGCGGTAGATGATCTCCTTTTTCTTCTTCTTCTTCTTCTTCCTTGGTCTGGTCCCCTCGACCTCCTCCGGCCTGCGCAGCTCCGGGGTCAACACCTCGGGGCCTGATTCCCCCTCCATCCCAAAAACCCTGCAGGTCCAACAAACGGGAGAACATTCAGTCCACAGCAGAGTTAGAAACCATTGATGGGAACCAAGTTGGGGGTGGATCAGGAGAAATCTGGTTCCTCCAGGTGAACATGGGTGGTGGTGAGATCTGGTATAGCTTCCAAGCTGGATAATCAAGGTTAAGCAGGCTTATTTTCCAGCTTCTCATTGGAATTTTCCGTGCCACCTTAAATGCTGCAGCAGTTACATTTAAGGTGGAACGGAAAATTCCAATTAGACTCCTATTATTAATTAATAATAGCTAATATTTTTCTATCGATCACTATTGATCTCCAAAGAGTCCTAAATATGCCCTTAAACTAAATCTGCTCCAGAAAAATCTGAGTTTATCCTGAAAACAAAAAATGGGCGTGTTGTTGTTGCAGCGCGCGCAGCAGCAGCGTGTTCATACATTAGCTCGCCCGGTTAGCATTGCTGCGTCTAAAGCTCCATCATATCGGCATCCCCGCTGATATCGATTAGAAATGATCAGATAATTCATTGAAAAATGTATTGATCAGATCTTTACTCACCCCAAAAATCCGCGTGCTGCTGCAATGCCCAGCTCGGGCACGAATCGACTCTTTTGAATCAGTCCTTTCCCAGTCTAACCGTCGAACCGATTCACAAGATGAACTGAATCGAACAGGTTTTTAAATTAAATAATACATATTTTTGGGGGTATTTTAATGATCATAACGTCATAATTCATTTATAAATACTGTATTTGAATTTCTGTTTGTGGTTTTATCGTCTCCATCGCTGTGGACGAAGAAGCTGGTTTGATTGATATATAAACTGTGGGCGGAATAATTAAGTTTACGATTAATTTCAAGATTATTATTCATTAATGAAATATTAATACTAATATCAACTCAAAAAAAATACATGGGAGGAAGAATATTAATCGTTGAATCGGAGAGCCCGGTAGAAGAATCGATTCGGCGATTGAATCATTTAATCTCTGGTAGTGTTGCCGCTGCTCTTAAAAAAAAATAAAAAGGACTCATATTATTGTTGTTATTGTTATTATTATTATTATTGTTGTTATGATGATGATTAATATTATTATTATTATTATTATTGCTGCTGCTGTTATTATCCACTAAGAGGCGTGTGCGCGCGTGCGTGTTTTTTTTCTGCCTGGTAACCAGCGCCTTCACATCTGGCTTCAAAATAAAAGTCCTTAGAGTACATTCTATTTAAATAAAAATATAAAGCACAAGAGACATAACACGAACTTGACTTTTCTGCTGTTTCTTTTTATTTCAGAATCAGACGCAAACACGTTTAAACAGCATATATTTAGTTCACATATACAATATGTATTATATGATTATTAATAAATGATCAATACCAGTTTTACACATATGACAGACAATCCCTGAATTCTGCTCTCATTCCACATTTTTACAGAGAGATCTAAACAAGCTCAAGAACTTCAGAGCAGCTCTGACTTTTATTATATAATCAGTCATGACTGATTATAACTAGAGATGCAGTGATACTGATACAGGTATCAGGTATTGGCCCGATACTCCGATTCATAAAAAGACACTGATACCACGTACCCACAGCAGTCGTTAACATGAGACACAAGCCTAGTGACCACTGCCACAGGACGGGCAGTTGTTTAGTATCAGAGTCGGTACTAAAAATCATGTACTCTGTCTAAAAATACATTTACTTTCAACCGAGCTCCTGCGTGTAGATCAGCGTCTGAATTATTCTAATCTGATAACAGATTATCCTGATTAAATCCAAGTTTAAGGCACAGAAGGAAATTCTAAACACACTCTGTGAAAATTATTTGTCTGTGAAACTTAATTCATTCACTCTGTTCTTGTGCACTCAGACCATCACAGCTTTAATTTACAGCTTGGAT
Source organism: Megaleporinus macrocephalus (assembly GCA_021613375.1). Taxonomy (NCBI): domain Eukaryota; kingdom Metazoa; phylum Chordata; class Actinopteri; order Characiformes; family Anostomidae; genus Megaleporinus; species Megaleporinus macrocephalus. The sequence continues at coordinate 4,139,851 of CM038728.1, forward strand.
TTAACGGCATCCATGATTTCCTTCAGAGCGTTTTTATTCTCTCCTTCAGGAGCCGCCGGCCACGCCGAGTGATCTGAGAGAGAGGGGGGAGGGGGGGGGGGGGGGGGGATAGTAAAAGTAATAATTGGCCTGTTAAATGTTGAATTTATTATATTACTTGTAATAATAGTGTTATTAGTGCCGGTTGCTATGGTTACCTGGTATTTCCCACACTGCATTATAGAGACTCTGTCCTGCGTCCACTTTCACCGTCGCTCCAGAGATAAACGAGGCGGCCGGAGAGAGCAGGAAACACACAGCCGGAGACACCTGACCCAGTAAACACACAATAAACACAATAAACACACAATAAACACACAATAAACACACACACACACACACACACAAAATAAACACACAAACAATAAACACACATACTCACTCAATAACCACACAGCCGGAGACACCTGACCCAGTAAACACACAATAAACACACAATAAACACACAATAAACACATACACACACGCAATAAACACACATATACACACAATAAACACACAATAAACACACAATAAACACACAATAAACACACACACAAAATAAACACACAAACAATAAACACACATACTCACTCAATAACCACACAGCCGGAGACACCTGACCCAGTAAACACACAATAAACACACAATAAACACACAATAAACACATACACACACGCAATAAACACACATATACACACAATAAACACACATATACACACAATAAACACATACACACACAATAAACACACAATAAATACACAATAAACACACATATACACAATAAACACACAATAAACACACAATAAATACACAATAAACACACATATACACAGTAAACACACAATAAACACACAATAAACACAATAAATACACAATAAACACACATATACACAGTAAACACACAATAAACACACAATAAACACATACACACACAATAAACACACAATAAACACACAATAAACACATACACACACACACACACACACACAATAAACACACAATAAATACACAATAAACACACATATACACAATAAACACACAATAAACACACAATAAATACACAATAAACACACATATACACAGTAAACACACAATAAACACACATATACACAGTAAACACACAATAAACACACAATAAACACATACACACACACACACAATAAACACACAAACAATAAACACACAGCCGGAGAAACCTGACCCAGTAAAGACACAATAAACACACAATAAACACACATATACACAGTAAACACACAATAAACACACAATAAACACACATATACACAATAAACACAATAAATACACAATAAACACACATATACACAGTAAACACACAATAAACACATATACACAATAAACACACAATAAACACACATATACACAATAAACACATACACACACACAATAAACACACAAACAATAAACACACACACTCACTCAATAACCACACAGCCGGAGACACCTGACCCAATAACCACACACAATAAACACAAAATAAACACACACACACAATAAACACACATAAAACACAAAATAAACACAAAATAAACACACACAAACACACAGCTGGAGACACCTGACCCAATAACCACACAAACACACACACACACAATAAACATACACACACAATAAACACACACACACAATAAACACACACACACAACACACACAATAAACACACATATACACATATACGCAAAAACACACAATACACACAATAAACACACACACAACGCACATAATAAACACACATATACACATATACACAATAAACACACATATACACAATAAACACACACATACAAAATAAACACACATATACGCAAACACACATACACAATAAACACACATATACACAATAAACACACAATAAACACATACACACACACACACACACAATAAACACACAAACAATAAACACACACACTCACACAATAACCACACAGCCGGAGACACTTGACCCAGTAAACACACAATAAACACACAATAAACACACATATACACAATAAACACACATATACACAATAAACACACAATAAATACACAATAAACACACATATACACAGTAAACACACAATAAACACACAATAAACACATATACACAATAAACACACATATACACAAACACACATACACAATAAACACACATATACACAATAAACACACAATAAACACATACACACACACACACACAATAAACACACAAACAATAAACACACAGCCGGAGACACCTGACCCAGTAAAGACACAATAAACACACAATAAACACACATATACACAGTAAACACACAATAAACACACAATAAACACACATATACACAATAAACACAATAAATACACAATAAACACACATATACACAGTAAACACACAATAAACACATATACACAATAAACACACAATAAACACACATATACACAATAAACACATACACACACACAATAAACACACAAACAATAAACACACATACTCACTCAATAACCACACAGCCAGAGACACCTGACCCAATAACCACACACAATAAACACAAAATAAACACACACACACAATAAACACACATAAAACACAAAATAAACACAAAATAAACACACACAAACACACAGCTGGAGACACCTGACCCAATAACCACACAAACACACACACACACAATAAACATACACACACAATAAACACACAATAAACACACGCACACAATAAACACACACACACAACACACACAATAAACACACATATACACATATACGCAAAAACACACAATACACACAATAAACACACACACAACGCACATAATAAACACACATATACACATATACACAATAAACACACATATACACAATAAACACACATATACACAATAAACACACATACAAAATAAACACACATATACGCAAACACACATACACAATAAACACACATATACACAATAAACACACAATAAACACATACACACACACACACACACACAATAAACACACAAACAATAAACACACACACTCACACAATAACCACACAGCCGGAGACACCTGACCCAGTAAACACACAATAAACACACATATACACAATAAACACACATATACACAATAAACACACAATAAATACACAAACAATAAACACACACACTCACACAATAACCACACAGCCGGAGACACCTGACCCAGTAAACACACAATAAACACACAATAAACACACATATACACAATAAACACACAATAAATACACAATAAACACACATATACACAGTAAACACACAATAAACACACAATAAACACATATACACAATAAACACACAATAAACACACATATACACAATAAACACACAACATACATACAAAATAAACACACATATACACAAACACACATACACAATAAACACACATATACACAATAAACACACAATAAACACATACACACACACACAACAAACACATACACACACACACACACAATAAACACACATACACAATAAACACACATATACACAATAAACACACACATATAAAATAAACACACATATACACAAACACACATACACAATAAACACACATATACACAATAAAACACATACACACACAAACACAAAATAAACACAATAAACACAAAATAAACACACACACAAACATACACATACACAATAAACACACACACAAACTACATACACACAAACACACACACATATACACAATAAACACACATACATACACTCGCGCACACACATACCCAAAATAATCACTCGCGCACACATACAAAATAAACACACACGCATACACAAACACAATGAACACACATATAACACCCAAACATAATAAACAAACACATGCAAACATAATAAAAACATATACACACACATAATAAACACACACACACACACACAAACACATACAAAATAAACACACATACATAGACAAACATAATAAACACACACAGAGACACACACAGAGACACACACACACCTCCTCAGGGTAGCCGAGACGTTTAGCTGGGATGGATGGAACAGCTTTCTGAAAAATTATGGGCCCGAGATCTTTATAGTTCTCCATCGCAGTCTTAGAGAAGATCGTTCCCTGTAGAGAGACACACATACAGGCACACACACACACACACACATACACACACATATACACAAACACACACATACACACACACACACACATACACACACACACACACAAACACACACATATACACACACATAAACACACACAAACACACACACACACACACACACACACACACACACACACACACACACACACATATACACATACACACAAACACACACAAACACACACAAACACACACACAGTCCTGTAGTTAAAACACTGAAGAACAGAAGAAGTACTGTGTATTTAATCTCCCAGTATTAGTACCACTAGGTTTAGTGAAGGTCTTACTGGAGCAACACAGTTGATCCTGACTCCGCTGTCGGCCCACTCTATGGCCAGGCTTTTAGTCAGGTTGTCCACCGCTGACCTGGCCGCACCTGTGTGACTGAAACGTTCAATCACTCTGATCAGTTTCATACTAGCAGAGCTGATCTGAGATCAGATTCCTGTGTGAGCTGCTAGTAAAGCATAGTTAAGAGACTAAATAGTAATTATTAATTAACTTATAAAGACGATTGGCTGTGTTGAGTGTATGTACTCACGCCATGCCGGGAAAGCCCTTCCACATGTCGGCGATGATATTAACAATGGCGCCCCCGTGCTGCTGCATCCATGCGCTGTACACTACAGTCAACAGCAGGGGCCAAACGTCAACGACTCCAGTGTTTACCAGTTACACTAACACTGATAACACAGATATTAATATTAATAATAAATATTTATCTCAAAGCTGCAAGAAGCTGTACGTAGATTACGGTTAGCATCTCATGACTGAAGGGGGCGCTATTGGCTGAGGGGACGTTTCTCTGTGTACGCCGTTTCAGACCATTAGGTTTAAATACCCAACATAATGACCCCCGTACATACAGTGAATGTAATGAGTAACTGAAGGATACAGTGTTGGTTAAGTTGGTTAAATTAAGATATAAGCTGGTAAAACTGGTTAATTTAAACTGTATGTTGGTTTAGCTGGCTGAGCTACATGCTGGCTAAATGGGTTAAAAGTAAGTTGGTTGAGTCACACTATGCTGGTTAAATTGGTTAAGCTGTATGATGTTCAATTGACTAGGTTATGCTTCATGTTGTTTAAGTTGGTTAAATTAAGATGTATACTGGTAATATTGGTTAAAATAAACTGTATATTGGTTAAACTGGCTGAGCTATATCATGTTAAGTTGGCTAAGTTACGCAACGTGTTTGTTAATTTAAACTCTATGCTGGTTAAGTTAGTTAAGTTCTATGCTGGCGAAGTTTGTCGAGTCACACTGTATAATGGTTAAGTTGCTTAAGCTATAATAAGTTACTCTACATGTTGGTTAAGTTACTCTACGTGTTGGTTAAGTTGGCTAAGTTACTCTACGTGTTGGTTAAGTTGGTTAAATTAAACTCTATGCTGGTTAAGTTAGTTAAGTTCTATGCTGGCGAAGTTTGTCGAGTCACACTGTATATTGGTTAAGTTGCTTAAGCTATAATAAGTTACTCTACATGTTGGTTAAGTTGGCTAAGTTACTCTACGTGTTGGTTAAGTTACTCTACGTGTTGGTTAAGTTGGTTAAATTAAACTCTATGCTGGTTAAGTTAGTTAAGTTCTGTGCTGGCTAAGTTTGTTGAGTCACACTGTATGTTGGTTAAGATGGTTAAGCTATGATGTTAAGTTACGCTTCAGGTTGGTTAGGCTGGTTAAACTGCATACTGGCTAAATTGGTTAATATCAGCTGTATGCTGGTTAAGTTGAGCTACATGTTGTTTAAGCTGGTTAAGCTGTGTTGGTTAAATTGTTTGAATTAAGCTGTATGCTGGTTAATTTGGTTAAGTTAGGCTGCATATTGTTATGTTGCATGTTGGTTACGTTGGTTAAATTAAGCTGTATGCTGGTTAAGTTAGGTTGCATGTTGGTTAAATTAAGCTGTATGCTGGTTAAGTTAGGTTGCATGTTGGTTATGTTGGTTAAATTAAGCTGTATGCTGGTTAAGTTAGGTTGCATGTTGGTTACATTGGTTAAATTAAGCTGTATGCTGGTTATGTTAGGTTGCATGTTGGTTACGTTGGTTAAATTAAGCTGTATGCTGGTTATGTTAGGTTGCATGTTGGTTACGTTGGTTAAATTAAGCTGTATGCTGGTTATGTTAGGTTGCATGTTGGTTACGTTGGTTAAATTAAGCTGTATGCTGGTTAAGTTAGGTTGCATGTTGGTTACGTTGGTTAAATGAAGCTGTATGCTGGTTAAGTTAGGTTGCATGTTGGTTACGTTGGTTAAATTAAACTGTATGCTGGTTATGTTAGGTTGCATGTTGGTTACGTTGGTTACATTAAGCTGTATGCTGGTTAAGTTAGGTTGCATGTTGGTTACGTTGGTTAAATTAAGCTGCATGCTGGTTAAGTTAGGTTGCATGTTGGTTACGTTGGTTAAATTAAGCTGTATGCTGGTTAAGTTGGTTATGTTAGGTTGCGTGTTGGTTATGTTGGTTAAATTAAGCTGTATGCTGGTTAAGTTAGGTTGCATGTTGGTTACATTGGTTAAATTAAGCTGTATGCTGGTTAAGTTAGGTTGTATGTTGGTTACATTGGTTAAATTAAGCTGTATGCTGGTTAAGTTAGGTTGCATGTTGGTTACATTGGTTAAATTAAGCTGTATGCTGGTTATGTTAGGTTGCATGTTGGTTACGTTGGTTAAATTAAGCTGTATGCTGGTTATGTTAGGTTGCATGTTGGTTACGTTGGTTAAATTAAGCTGTATGCTGGTTAAGTTAGGTTGCATGTTGGTTACGTTGGTTAAATTAAACTGTATGCTGGTTATGTTAGGTTGCATGTTGGTTACGTTGGTTACATTAAGCTGTATGCTGGTTAAGTTAGGTTGCATGTTGGTTACGTTGGTTAAATTAAGCTGCATGCTGGTTAAATTAGGTTGCATGTTGGTTACGTTGGTTAAATTAAGCTGTATGCTGGTTAAGTTAGGTTGCATGTTGGTTACGTTGGTTAAATTAAGCTGCATGCTGGTTAAGTTAGGTTGCATGTTGGTTACGTTGGTTAAATTAAGCTGTATGCTGGTTAAGTTGGTTATGTTAGGTTGCGTGTTGGTTATGTTGGTTAAATTAAGCTGTATGCTGGTTAAGTTAGGTTGCATGTTGGTTACATTGGTTAAATTAAGCTGTATGCTGGTTAAGTTAGGTTGCATGTTGGTTACATTGGTTAAATTAAGCTGTATGCTGGTTAAGTTAGGTTGCATGTTGGTTACATTGGTTAAATTAAGCTGTATGCTGGTTATGTTAGGTTGCATGTTGGTTACGTTGGTTAAATTAAGCTGTATGCTGGTTATGTTAGGTTGCATGTTGGTTACGTTGGTTAAATTAAGCTGCATGCTGGTTAAGTTAGGTTGCATGTTGGTTATGTTGGTTAAATTAAGCTGTATGCTGGTTAAGTTAGGTTGCATGTTGGTTACATTGGTTAAATGAAGCTGTATGCTGGTTAAGTTAGGTTGCATGTTGGTTACATTGGTTAAACTAAGCTGTATGCTGGTTAAGTTAGGTTGCATGTTGGTTACATTGGTTAAATGAAGCTGTATGCTGGTTAAGTTAGGTTGCATGTTGGTTACGTTGGTTAAATGAAGCTGTATGCTGGTTAAGTTAGGTTGCATGTTGGTTACGTTGGTTAAATTAAGCTGCATGCTGGTTAAGTTAGGTTGCATGTTGGTTACGTTGGTTAAATTAAGCTGCATGCTGGTTAAGTTAGGTTGCATGTTGGTTACGTTGGTTAAATTAAGCTGCATGCTGGTTAAGTTAGGTTGCATGTTGGTTACGTTGGTTAAATTAAGCTGCATGCTGGTTAAGTTAGGTTGCATGTTGGTTACGTTGGTTAAATTAAGCTGTATGCTGGTTAAGTTAGGTTGCATGTTGGTTACGTTGGTTAAATTAAGCTGTATGCTGGTTAAGTTAGGTTGCATGTTGGTTACGTTGGTTAAATTAAGCTGTATGCTGGTTAAGTTAGGTTGCATGTTGGTTACGTTGGTTAAATTAAGCTGTTTGCTGGTTAAGTTAGTTAAGTTCTATGCTGGCTAAGTTTGATGAGTCACATTGTATGTTGGTTAAGTTGCTTAAGCTATGATAAGTTACTTTACATGTTGGTTAGGCTGGTTAAACTGCATGCTGGCTAAATGGGTTAATAAAAGCTGTATGCTGGTTAAGTTAAGCTACATGTTGTTTTAGCTGGTTAAGCTGTGTTGGTTAAATTGTTTGAATTAGGCTGTGTCTTGGTTAAACCGCTTTATTTAAACTGTATGCTGGTTAAGGTGGTTAAGTTAGGCTGCATGTTGGTTAAGTTGGTTAAAATAAACTCTATGCTGGTGAAGTTAGTTAAGTTCTATGCTGTCGAAGTTTGTTGAGTCACACTGTATATTGGTTAAGTTGGTTAAGCTATGATGTTAAGTTACGCTTCAGGTTGGTTAGGCTGGTTAAACTGCATGCTGGCTAAATAGGTTAATATAAGTTCTATGCTGGTTAAGTTGGTTAAGTTACTCTACGTGTTGGTAACGTTGGTTAAATTAAACTCTATGCTGGTTAAGTTAGTTAAGTTCTATGCTGGTGAAGTTTGTTGAGTCACACTGCATATTGGTTAAGTTGGTTAAGCTATGATAAGTTACACTATGTGTTGGTTAAGTTGGTTAAATTAAACTCTATGCTGGTTAAGTTAGTTAAGTTCTATGCTGGTGAAGTTTGTTGAGTCACACTATGTTGGTTCAGTTGGTTAAGCTATGATGTTAAGTTAGGCTGCATGTTGGTTAGGCTGGTTAAACTGTACACTGGCTAAATGGGTTAATATAAGCTGTATGCTGGTTAAGTTAGTTAAGTTCTATGCTGGCTAAGTTTGTTGAGTCACACTGTATATTGGTTAAGTTGGTTAAGCTATAATAAGTTACACTATATGTTGGTTAGGCTGGTTAAACTCTACACTGGCTAAATGGGTTAATAAAAATTGTAGACTGGTTATGTTGGTTAATTTAAACTTTATGCTGTTAATATGGTAAGCTGGTTAAGTTCTATGCTGGTTAAGTTGGTTTAGCTATGATGATAAGTTACGCTATATGTTGGTTAGGCTGGTTAAACTTTATACTGTCAAGATGGTAAGCTGGTTAAGTTCTATGCTGGTTAAGTTGGTTAAGTTACTCTACGTGTTGGTTACATTGGTTAAATTAAACTCTATGCTAAGTTAGTAAAGTTCTATGCTGACGAAGTTTGTTGAGTCACGCTGTATGTTGGTTAAGTTGGTTAAGATATGATAAGTTATACTACGTGTTGGTTAAGTTGGTTCATTTAAACTCTATGGTGGTTAAGTTAGTAAAGTTCTATGCTGACGAAGTTTGTTGAGTCACGCTGTATGTTGGTTAAGTTGGTTAAGATATGATAAGTTATACTACGTGTTGGTTAAGTTGGTTCATTTAAACTCTATGGTGGTTAAGTTAGTAAAGTTCTATGCTGACGAAGTTTGTTGAGTCACACTGTATGTTGGTTAAGTTGGTTAAGATATGATGATAAGTTACGCTATATGCTGGTTAGGCTGGTTAAACTTTATGCTGTTAAGATGGTAAGCTGGTTAAGTTCTATGCTGGTTAAGTTGGTTAAGTTAAGCTGCATGTTGGTTAAACTGTATGTTGGTGGACAGTGACTGACCGGATGGGGTAACTGTGTGATTATTTTAGCCCAGTCAGCACTCACTAAAACTTTACAAGTGACTGATGTAAAAGTGTAAACACAACTAAAACACAATTCCGTTTTCAAACGTAAACGTAATCATCTTCTCTGGACATGAATCTGAGAGATGTATAAACTAAAAAGTGGACGAAGTCTCTAACTGACCACGCCGTACGGTACTGACCCTCCTTGCAGCAGAGGAAGGTTCCTGTGAGGTTCGTGTCGACGACGGCATTCCACCCCTTCAGGCTCATGTTGGCCACCGGACTGCTGAACTGACCGCCGCCGTTATTCACCAAGAAATCTATCTGGCCGTACAGCTTCAACGTGGACGCCACCAGATTCTTCACCTGTCAATCAAGTGAATCGTGGTCACTGTCAGTGATGGACCTGAACATGTATATGATTAGACTTGAGAGCATTTCTATACTGAAGAACTGAAACAGATATAAACACGTTGTTTAGACGAAACTGTGTCGTGTAAACAGGACTAGATCACCACCTCGTCCTCGCTGCGGATGTTACACTTGATGGGTGTGATCCGGGCTGGCCTGGAGGATTCTGGGATACTGCGCTTCAGCTCCTCAGCTGCAGCCTCCAAGCGATCCAGCTTGCGAGACGCGATGACCACACTGCATCCTGGACACAGAGCAGCAGAGGAACATATATATACACATATATATAAAACCTTTTTTATTTTTACTTTTCATTTTCTTAATAATTACTAATAATTTAAATTTTTGGCCCCAAAACATTTAATTTAATTTGTCTTACTGATTTTATTTACTTATTATGTATTTTATTTCTTTATATTATTATATTTCATTAGTTCAATTATTCTTTTATGTTGAAATATTATTAATTTGCTTTATTATTTTTGCCTTGTTTTACTCATGATTAAATCTTATTTGTTCTCTTAATTCTTTTCCCCATTTGTCTTGTTTTAATATTGTTGGTTTTTTTTTGTTTACCAGATTTAATTCCATTTATATTTCTTTTTCAAGCCCCTTTAGCTGTAAATGCTCAGCTGCACTGTAAGTGAGGGTCGTGCTGTTGAGCTGTAATGTGAGGCGTATCAATAATAAACTAAGCAGTAGATCAGTAGATCCTCCTTTTATCATTAGAAATCCTCAGTTTGTATTTGGGTGGACATTCCCAGAAGTTAACCCCCGACAGAACTTGAACTTTGGTTTTTGGGTGAAAGTTCACTGCGAGAGCTTCAGTCTCACCTCAGTTCAGAGGTCAATTCAATCAGGTAAATCAGCAGCACAGCTCAGTTTAACACAGTAACCCTGAATGTTTATATAGCAAAGTAGTAAATAGTGAGTAGTGAATATTGAAGTAGTGAGTAGTGAAGTACTGAGTAGTGATGTAGTGAGTAGTAAAACAGTGAATAGTGAAGTAGTGAGCAGTAAAGCAGTGAATAGTAAAACAGTGAATAGTGAAGTAGTGAGCAGTAAAGCAGCAAATAGTAAAGTAGTGAATAGTGAAGTAGTGAGCAGTAAAGCAGTGAATAGTAAAGTAGTGAATATTGAAGAGTGAAGCAGTGAATAGTAAAGTAGTGAATAGTGATGTAGTGAGTAGTAAAGCAGTGAATACTGAAGTAGTGAGTAGTGATGTAATGAGTAGTAAAACAGTGAATAGTGAAGTACTGAGGAGTGATATAGTGAGTAGTAAAACAGTGAATAGTGAAGTACTGAGTAGTGATGTAGTGAGCAGTAAAACAGTGAATAGTGAAGTACTGAGTAGTGATGTGAGTAGTAAAACAGTGAATAGTGAAGTAGTGAGTATTAAAGCAGTGAATAGTAAAGTACTGAGTAGTGATGTAGTGAGTAGTAAAACAGTGAATAGTGAAGTAGTGAGTATTAAAGCAGTGAATAGTAAAGTAGTGAATAGTGAAGTACTGAGTAGTAAAGCAGTGAATAGTGAAGTAGTGAGTAGTAAAGCAGTGAATAGTAAAGTAGTGAATAGTGAAGTACTGAGTAGTAAAGCAGTAAATAGTGAAGTAGTGAGTAGTGATGCAATGTGTAGTAAAACAGTGAATAGTGAAGTAGCGGTTAGTGAAGTAGTGAGTAGTAAAAAAGTGAATAGTGAAGTAGTGGGTAGTGAAGTAGTGAGTAGTAAAGCAGTGAATAATAAAGTAGTGAGTAGTGAAGTAGTGAATAGTAAAGCAGTGCACAGTGTAGTAGTGAATAGTAAAGCAGTGCATAGTGAAGTAATGAATAGTATAGCAGTGCATAGTGAAGTAGTGAGTAGCCAAGAGTGAAAAGTAAAGCAGTGAATACTGAAGCAGTGCATAGTGAAGTAGTGAGTAGCAAAAAGTGAACAGTGAAGTAATAAATAGTGAATAGTGAAGTAGTGAGTGGTGAAATAGTGAGTAGCAAAGAGTCAACAGTTAAGTAATAAACAGTGAATAGTGAAATTGTAAGCAGTGAAATAATAAATAGTGAAACTGTAAGTAGTGAGTGGTAAAATAGCAAAGTATTTAATAGTAATAAAATGAATAGTGAAGTGTAAACAGTGAAATAGTGTGTAGTGAAAGGGTTTTGAAATGGTAAAGTATTCAGTATTCAGTTGGTAGTGGTGAATAATAAAGTAGTGAAGTAGTCAGTAGTGAGGTTGGTAGTAGTGAACAGTAAAGTAGTGAAGCAGTCAGTAGTGAAGTTGGTAGAAGTGAACAGTAAAGTAGTGAAGCAGTCAGTAGTGAGTAGTGAAGTTGGTAGTAGTGAACAGTAAAGAAGTGAAGTAGTCAGTAGTGAGTAGTAAAGTTGGTAGTGGTGAACAGTAAAGTAGTGAAGCAGTCAGTAGTGAATAGTGAAGTTGGTAGTAGTAAACAGTAAAGTAGTGAAGTTGGTAGTAGTGAACAGTAAAGTAGTGAAGCAGTCAGTAGTGAATAGTGAAGTTGGTAGTAGTAAACAGTAAAGTAGTGAAGTTGGTAGTAGTGAACAGTAAAGTAGTGAGTAGTGAAGTTGGTAGTAGTGAACAGTAAAGTAGTGAAGTAGTCAGTACTGAGTAGTAAAGTTGGTAGTAGTGAATAATAAAGTAGTGAAGTAGTGAGTAGTTAAGTTGGTAGTAGTAAACAGTGAAGTAGTCAGTAGTGGGTAGTTAAGTTGGTAGTAGTGAACAGTGAAGTAGTGAGTAGTGAAGTTGGTAGTAGTGAACAGTAAAGTAGTGAAGTAGTCAGTACTGAGTAGTAAAGTTGGTAGTAGTGAATAATAAAGTAGTGAAGTAGTGAGTAGTTAAGTTGGTAGTAGTAAACAGTGAAGTAGTGAGGTAGTCAGTAGTGAAGTTGGTAGTAGTGAATAATAAAGTAGTGAAGTAGTGAGTAGTTAAGTTGGTAGTAGTAAACAGTGAAGTAGTCAGTAGTGAAGTTGGTAGTAGTGAATAATAAAGTAGTGAAGTAGTGAGTAGTTAAGTTGGTAGTAGTAAACAGTGAAATAGTGAGTAGTGAAGTTGGTAGTAGTGAACAGTAGTGAGTAGTCAGTAGTGAGTAGTTAAGTTGGTAGTAGTAAACAGTGAAGTAGTGAGTAGTGAAGTTGGTAGTAGTGAACAGTAGTGAGTAGTCAAGTTTGTAGTAGTAAACAGTGAAGTAGTGAGTAGTGAAGTTGGTAGTAGTGAACAGTAGTGAGTAGTCAGTAGTGAGTAGTTAAGTTGGTAGTAGTAAACAGTGAAGTAGTGAGTAGTTAAGTTGGTAGTAGTGAACAGTAGTGAGTAGTCAGTAGTGAGTAGTTAAGTTGGTAGTAGTAAACAGTGAAGTAGTGAGTAGTGAAGTTGGTAGTAGTGAACAGTAGTGAGTAGTCAGTAGTGAAAGGGAACCTAGCTGCAGCAGCTCCGCTGTGATGGCTTTCCCGATCCCGCTTCCGCCGCCAGTCACAATCGCCACTTTCCTGCTGAACAGATCCGGCCTGAACACCGACATCCTGCCCCCGGGACCGGTACCGCTGCCCGCGAGCCCTTTACTGACCCCGGAGCGCGCGCGAGAGAGAGAGTCCGCACAGCTGTGTGAAAAGTCCGCCTGTAGCTCCGCTTTCAAAATAAAAGTCCCCTCAGCCGCGTTTACTGCAGAGCTTCACTGTCTCATTCACTACAGTCAGATTTAAACTGAGCCGGTAAACTCGGATTATGCGGGTATATGACTGTTCTTCTCTGCAGCAGCTTAATAATAACCACCCAGATCCACCAAGATCAAATGTAGTAACATTAAACCTTAAAACTTAAAGTGATTTATTTTGTCTTTATTCCCAGAAAACCCAGTTTAGAGTGTAAACAAAACAAAAAAACAATATATATATATATATTACATTTTACATACACACACACACTCACATATATATGGACAGAATGTTTTTATTGCAAATATTAACTTATATATATAAAACATGGATCAGTGGGAAAATGAACACACACACACAAATATATATATATATATATATATATATATATATATATATATATATATATATATATATATATATATATATACATACACATAGTACTTTTATTTGATACCAAAACTTGTGTTCGCACCACATATGTATATTTGTAGTCCACTGCATTTATTATTGTATCTGTTAAGCCCCTCCCCCCTTTTTCTCTCCCAGTTATTGATTATACTGTATATATATATATATATATATATATATATATATATATATATATATATATATATATATATATATATATATATATATATGGTGTTCTGTTTAAAAACAACATCAGATTTAATAGCTGTAGAACACTTTCCACTGTCACCTCAACTGAAAAAAAAATGTTTGATGTAAAATAAGATTTACAGAGATATTTAATCTAAACACACACGACCTGCCCTGCTGGAAAGGTTAAAGCTGAGCTGGTGCTGGTTTAGCTGCTCACCCCAGCATGATCATACTGGTTGACCAGCATACCAGCGTCAAAACACAACAACGGAATGCTGGATTTGGTGCTGATCAGCAGCTTCCAAAATACAAATATATATATATATAATGATGAATGAACCAATAGAAATGCTTCTGGTTCCATTGACTTACATTAAAAGTAGTACATTTTGGTAATACTGGTTTTTTAATGGACAGGGGTAAAATGCTGGTTTTGCTGGTGACCAGTCGTGCTGGACCAGAGAGCAGCAGCAGTTCAAATCAATCAGCTCTTCATTCAGTAGCAGTAAAAACAGCCAACTGATTCTTGAATTACAGGCAGAGCATTTGCTGTTTCTTAAGAAACCAGAATATATAAGGTATTGATGAACAGATGAATTATATGTTCTTTGAATGCTGGAAATGTTCACGGGTGGGATTGGAGGTCGGGGGTCTGGGATTTTTTTTTTAGCTGCAGCGGCTTCGGATCTCATCCCATTTCTCTTTTAGTTAAGCATGTCTTTTCAATGCTTTACCCAGTGTTCACATTAAAGGAGCAATATGTAAAATGTAATAACATACAATATGAGAATCCATCCTCCACTCAGTCCCACCTCCACCCTCTTCACTCCTCCTGTTCACTTACCAGCCTAGAAGAAACACTGCAAGCTCACTATCACCTCTTCAGGTACAAAGTGGTACTACAGTGACTCACTACCACCTCTTCAGGTACAAAGTGGTACTACAGTGACTCACTATCACCTCTTCAGGTACAAAGTGGTACTACAGTAACTCACTATCACCTCTTCAGGTACAAAGTGACACTACAGTGACTCACTATCACCTCTTCAGGTACAAAGTGACACTACAGTGACTCACTATCACCTCTTCAGGTACAAAGTGGTACTACAGTGACTCACTATCACCTCTTCAGGTACAAAGTGACACTACAGTGACTCACTATCACCTCTTCAGGTACAAAGTGACACTACAGTGACTCACTATCACCTCTTCAGGTACAAAGTGGTACTACAGTAACTCACTATCACCTCTTTAGGTACAAAGTGACACTACAGTGACTCACTATCACCTCTTCAGGTACAAAGTAGTATTACAGTGACTCACTATCACCTCTTTAGGTACAAAGTGACACTACAGTGACTCACTGTCACCTCTTCAGTTACAAAGTGGTACTACAGTGACTCACTACCACCTCTTCAGGTACAAAGTGGTAGTACAGTGACTCACTATCACCTCTTCAGGTACAAAGTAGTATTACAGTGACTCACTATCACCTCTTTAGGTAAAAAGTGACACTACAGTGACTCACTATCACCTCTTCAGTTACAAAGTGGCACTACAGTGACTCACTACCACCTCTTCAGGTACAAAGTGGTAGTACAGTGACTCACTATCACCTCTTCAGGCACAAAGTTGTACTACAGTGACTCACTTTCACCTCTTCAGTACAAAGTGACACTACAGTGACTCACTATCACCTCTTTAGGTACAAAGTGGTACTACAGTGACTCACTATCACCTCTTCAGGTACAACATGTTATTATAAGACATGATGGATTGGGACTAGCTGGCTAGCATGCAATCTTAAGTAGATATCTCTGTAATCCAATACAGAAACATCTTAGACGCAATGTCAAATCTGTTATTTCTTCATATAGTGATGATAATTTTAATTCATTATGAAATATTTTAAACAAAAAATCTTACATATTGCTCCTTTAAAGAGCCAACTCATTTGGAAACTCCATATTTATACTACTAGCTTTTCTTCAAATAAAGTTTTAAGACTGGGCCATACTGTTTTACTGGTATTCACATCTCAGAACCTCCACACCAGAACAAACCAGTCATTTATTCCTCGTTCTTGTGTAAGAAATGTTTGATTTAATGCAGTTACATACATCAGCACATTTACAGCAGATTCCTTTATTCGATCTCGACAAACATACACCTAAATATACACATAAAACACTGTAAAATGTGCAAAATCTCCACTGTGAGTGCATACCACACGTCTAAAAGCAACGACAATTAACAGTTGTTAAATAAAACAGCATTTGGTTCCGTACAAAAATGATTAAACAAAATAATAAAAACGAACAGACGTCAAAATAAAAAGAGACACTGAAAAGGCCAAGTGTTGAAAATGGGCACTTTAGCTGTTCTCCTAAAAAAAAGCCCTTAAACCAGTACCCTCAGTCGGCTAGTCCTACAAACAAACAAGTAAACAAACAAACAAACAGTCCATTACATCTGCCACTGCTGGATAAGCCCTGTACACAATTTACACACTCGCTCAATAAAACACTACGCATGTCCGAACAGTCCGTACAGCACTTGCGTGTGAGGCGGCTTTAAATGTAACAATCTAACGATAATAATAATAATAATAATAATAATAATAATAATAATAATAATCACAAACAGAGCTGAACGCTTTAGTGTTCTCTGACCTCTTATAGCTCTACTTCAAAGCATCAGTCTACTCACTCTCTCCAGGCTCCGCCCACTAATGTGTTCTTTCATAGCTACTGTTGCCAGGTTAGCTTTACAGAGCACTGATACAAATCCCATTAAACCTTATAAAGAAACTGTAGAACTGCAGGCTGAATGTATAACTCAATCTAAATGTAGGTATTGTATATAAACTGAGTTACAGCTTCTCATTAGGTTGAATGTATAACTCTAAATGTAGGTATTGTATATAAACTGAGTTACAGGTTCTCATTAGGTTGAGTGTATAACTCTAAATGTAGGTATTGTATATAAACTGAGTTACAGTTTCTCATTAGGTTGAATGTATAACTCTAAATGTAGGTATTGTATATAAACTGAGTTACAGTTTCTCATTAGGTTGAATGTATAACTCTAAATGTAGGTATTGTATATAAACTGAGTTACAGTTTCTCATTAGGTTGAATGTATAACTCTAAATGTAGGTATTGTATATAAACTGAGTTACAGTTTCTCATTAGGTTAAATGTATAACTCTAAATGTAGGTACTGTATATAAACTAAGTCTACAGCTTCTCATTAGGTTGAATGTAGAACTCTAAATGTAGGTATTGTATATAAACTGAGTTACAGTTTCTCATTAGGTTGAATGTAGAACTCTAAATGTAGGTATTGTATATAAACTGAGTTACAGTTTCTCATTAGGTTGAATGTAGAACTCTAAATGTAGGTATTGTGGTATAAGCTCCGTCTACAGTTTTTCATTAGGTTGAATGTATAACTCTAAATGTAGATATTTTTATATAAACCAAGTACAGATTCTTACAAGGTTGGATGTATAACTCTAAATGTAGGTATTGTGATATACAGTAAGATCTAGGTTTCTCATTAGGTTGAATGTATAACTCTAAATGTAGGTATTGTAATATAAAGTGAGTTACAGTTTCTCATTAGATTGAATGTATAACTTTAAATGTAGGTATTGTAATATAAACTGAGTACATATTCTTATAAGGTTGAATGTATAACTTTAAATGTAGGTATTGTGATATACAGTGAGATTTAGGTTTTCTCATTGAGTTGAATGGGATTGTTATCAGTGTTCTGTAGAGCTCATCCAATTTTGCAACAACGGCTATGAATGGACACATTTGGTGGGCGGAGTCTGAAGGAAAGAGTTAATAAGCCCTTTAATAGTTGGTCCAGGTGCAACAGGGCAGGTAACCTGAACACACTGTAACTAAACCCGGCCTTTAACCCTGTAAACTCCGAGGATAATTCATGGTAAAACTCAACAGTAAGTCTGAAGGTCAGTAACTCAGTGTCCAAACTGTGCAGGACCACAGCTGGACACACCTGGACCAGACGCCCCTGATGACTCTCACCTGCTGGATCAGGTGTGTTCAGTCACGGCTGGAGCTGTTTGAGTACCGGAGAGTCCAGGTGTGGGTGTGTAGTGTTACTGTGTATGTGTGTGTACTGATTGGTGTAGTGTGTATCTGTCTATAGACTGTGTTACGCTGGATAGTGTGGAAGAGTGTGTAGTGGTAGAGTTCAGGTTCGCTGTGTGTGTGGGGGGAGGTGTTTGGCTGTTTGCCGGTGGGTTATTTAGGGGTTAGCTGGTTGGGTGTTGCTTGGTGGTCTCCCGGTGGTCCAGTCTGAGCAGTGTGTGAGTAGTGTGCGTTTTTTTTTTCCTCACACACCCGCTCATGTGGTGTCATTGTGGTTTCCCAGCATGCTGTGCAGCTCAGTAGCTGTTCTCGTGGCCGGCGAGAATGTACAGGTTGCTGTGGGCCGTGGGGTTTTCCGTCGGACGGCTTTCCAGGACCACCACCCTGATATAAACACACACACACATACAGAAAATTGTCAACAACAGTCAAGTGCAGACAGAATTTCATTAAATCAGAGTGTGTATGTGTTCTTGTAGTGATATACTTCTAAGGACCACATGTCCTCACAAGTATAGAACAAAATAAAATCTGAGTTCACAAATCACATCATTATTGGAAGATCTAATGAAGCAGAAAATTAGATCTTATGGATTCTGAGCTTAAGGTTTAAAGTCAGATTTAGATGTAGGTTTAATATTATTTAGCTACAGTAATAGAAAGATAAACAATAGTAACATATGGATATCCCCACAAATACAGAACGACAAACGTGTGTGTGTGTGTGTGTGTTACCTGTCTGAGCCCAGCAGTCTGAATATTCTGGTGCTGTCAGAAATCTCCTGTGTAATCTGTGACAGACGTTAATTACAGTGACATTCAGACTGGGCTCGAGTTCAGAGACAGCAGCTTCCAGTTATAATAATCAATTATTATTATCAGATATGATCATCAGGAGACAGAGACAGAGAGACAGAGAGAGACAGAGAGAGAAATGTCAGCATTGAGACTTACCTCGTTAGACTTAAAGCTCCGCCCCTGCATACCATGTCTCCAAAACGCCAGCACACTGTCCTGCAAACATACTGAGAGAGAGAGAATATAAGGATGTATATGAGATTCTATAGGAAACTGACTGATTTGAACATATAACACATAATAAACATCACTATACCATCATACCAGCTCTTCACATCACTATACCACCATACCAGCTCTTCACATCACTATACCATCATACCAGCTCTTCACATCACTATACCATCATACCAGCTCTTCATATCACTATACCATCATACCAGCTCTTCACATCACTATACCATCGTACCAGCTCTTCACATCACTATACCACCGTACCAGCTCTTCTTATCACTATACCACCGTACCAGCTCTTCACATCACTATACCACCGTACCAGCTCTTCACATCACTATACCATCATACCAGCTCTTCACATCACTATACCACCGTACCAGCTCTTCACATCACTATACCACCGTACCAGCTCTTCACATCACTATACCATCATACCAGCTCTTCACATCACTATACCACCATACCAGCTCTTCACATCACTATACCACCATACCAGCTCTTCACATCACTATACCACCATACCAGCTCTTCACATCACTATACCATCATACCAGCTCTTCACATCACTATACCATCATACCAGCTCTTCACATCACTATACCACCGTACCAGCTCTTCACATCACTATACCATCGTACCAGCTCTTCACATCACTATACCATCATACCAGCTCTTCACATCACTATACCACCGTACCAGCTCTTCACATCACTATACCACCGTACCAGCTCTTCACATCACTATACCATCATACCAGCTCTTCACATCACTATACCACCATACCAGCTCTTCACATCACTATACCACCATACCAGCTCTTCACATCACTATACCACCGTACCAGCTCTTCATATCACTATACCATCATACCAGCTCTTCACATCACTATACCACCGTACCAGCTCTTCACATCACTATACCATCATACCAGCTCTTCACATCACTATACCATCATACCAGCTCTTCACATCACTATACCATCATACCAGCTCTTCATATCACTATACCATCATACCAGCTCTTCACATCACTATACCACCGTACCAGCTCTTCACATCACTATACCACCGTACCAGCTCTTCACATCACTATACCATCATACCAGCTCTTCACATCACTATACCATCATACCAGCTCTTCATATCACTATACCATCATACCAGCTCTTCACATCACTATACCATCATACCAGCTCTTCACATCACTATACCACCGTACCAGCTCTTCACATCACTATACCATCATACCAGCTCTTCACATCACTATACCACCATACCAGCTCTTCACATCACTATACCACCATACCAGCTCTTCACATCACTATACCACCGTACCAGCTCTTCATATCACTATACCATCGTACCAGCTCTTCACATCACTATACCATCATACCAGCTCTTCACATCACTATACCACCATACCAGCTCTTCACATCACTATACCACCGTACCAGCTCTTCACATCACTATACCACCGTACCAGCTCTTCATATCACTATACCATCGTACCAGCTCTTCACATCACTATACCATCGTACCAGCTCTTCACATCACTATACCACCGTACCAGCTCTTCACATCACTATACCACCGTACCAGCTCTTCACATCACTATACCACCGTACCAGCTCTTCACATCACTATACCACCGTACCAGCTCTTCACATCACTATACCACCGTACCAGCTCTTCACATCACTATACCACCGTACCAGCTCTTCACATCACTATACCACCGTACCAGCTCTTCACATCACTATACCACCGTACCAGCTCTTCACATCACTATACCACCGTACCAGCTCTTCACATCACTATACCACCGTACCAGCTCTTCACATCACTATACCACCGTACCAGCTCTTCATATCACTATACCACCGTACCAGCTCTTCATATCACTATACCACCATACCAGCTCTTCATATCACTATACCACCATACCAGCTCTTCACATCACTATACCACCGTACCAGCTCTTCACATCACTATACCATCATACCAGCTCTTCACATCACTATACCATCATACCAGCTCTTCACATCACTATACCACCGTACCAGCTCTTCACATCACTATACCACCGTACCAGATCCTCATTGTTAAATTCTTGGCTACGGCCTTGCTTGTAGGTGACCGTCTGAATGAACTAGGGCAATTTCCCCCAAATCCACGTCATGGTCTCTATAATCAGAAGTAAAATAACACATTTAATCAGTGTCGGGGGTTAAAGGTCTGAGAGTGTTTACCGATGGACTCGATGTGGAAGTTGAAGGTCAGTTCAGATGAAAGTTTTCTGCTGGACTTTAATCGGCCCTGCAGGTTCACGATCTTAATACAGCCTACAGGAAAAACACAAAACAGCCGAGAAGTCATCACAGACACGATCCACTCTTCACCTCCACCACGACTTCTCTTTCTCTACAGCACCCCCTACAGTTTCTCTGCAACACTGCAACACCCGCTACAGTCTCTCTACAGCACCCCCTACAGTCTCTCTGCAGTGCCCCATGCAGTCTCTCTACAGCACCCCCTACAGTCTCTCTGCAGTGCCCCATGCAGTCTCTCTACAGCACCCCCTACAGTCTCTCTGCAGTGCCCCATACAGTCTCTCTACAGCACCCCCTACAGTCTCTCTGCAGTGCCCCATGCAGTCTCTCTACAGCACCCCCTACAGTCTCTCTGCAGTGCCCCATACAGTCTCTCTACAGCACCCCCTACAGTCTCTCTGCAACACTGCAACACCCGCTAGTCTCTCTACAGCACCCCCTACAGTCTCTCTGCAGTGCCCCATACAGTCTCTCTACAGCACCCCCTACAGTCTCTCTGCAGTGCCCCATGCAGTCTCTCTACAGCACCCCCTACAGTCTCTCTGCAGTGCCCCATACAGTCTCTCTACAGCACCCCCTACAGTCTCTCTGCAGTGCCCCATACAGTCTCTCTACAGCACCCCCTACAGTCTCTCTGCAACACTGCAACACCCGCTACAGTCTCTCTACAGCACCCCCTACAGTCTCTCTGCAGTGCCCCATACAGTCTCTCTACAGTCTCTCTGCAGTGCCCCATGCAGTCTCTCTACAGCACCCCCTACAGTCTCTCTGCAGTGCCCCATGCAGTCTCTCTACAGCACGCCCTACAGTCTCTCTGCAACACTGCAACACCCGCTACAGTCTCTCTACAGCACCCCCTATAGTCTCTCTGCAGTGCCCCATACAACCTCTCTACAGCACCCCCTACAGTCTCTCTGCAGTGCCCCATACAGTCTCTCTACAGCACCCCTACAGTCTCTCTGCAGTGCCCCATACAGTCTCTCTACAGCACCCCCTACAGTCTCTCTGCAGTGCCCCATACAGTCTCTCTACAGCACCCCCTACAGTCTCCCAGAACACTGCAACACCCGCTACAGTCTCTCTACAGCACCTCCTACAGTCTCTCTACTCTCTAGTCTCTCTGCAACGCCCCATACAGTCTCTTTACAGCACCTCCTACAGTCTCTCTGCAGTGACCCATAAAGTCTCTCTAAAGCACCCCTACAGTCTCTCTACAGCACCCCCTACAGACTCTCTACAGCACCCCCTACGGTCTCTCTACAGCATCCCCTACAGTCTCTCTACAGCACCCCCTACAGTCTCTCTACTCTCTACAGTCTCTCTGCAACACCCGCTACAGTCTCTCTACAGCACCTCCTACAGTCTCTCTACAGCACCTCCTACAGTCTCTCTGCAGTGCCCCATGCAGTCTCTCTACAGCACCTCCTACAGTCTCTCTACAGCACCTCCTACAGTCTCTCTGCAGTGCCCCATGCAGTCTCTCTACAGCACCTCCTACAGTCTCTCTGCAGTGACCCATAAAGTCTCTCTACAGCACCCCCTACAGTCTCTCTACAGCACCCCCTACAGACTCTCTACAGCACCTCCTACAGTCTCTCTGCAGTGCCCCATGCAGTCTCTCTACAGCACCTCCTAAAGTCTCTCTGCAGTGACCCATAAAGTCTCTCTACAGCACCCCCTACAGTCTCTCTACAGCACCCACTACAGACTCTCTACAGCACCTCCTACAGTCTCTCTGCAGTGCCCCATGCAGTCTCTCTACAGCACCTCCTACAGTCTCTCTGCAGTGACCCATAAAGTCTCTCTACAGCACCCCCTACAGTCTCTCTACAGCACCCCCTACAGACTCTCTACAGCACCCCCTACAGTCTCTCTACAGCACCCCCTACAGTCTCTCTACAGCACCCCCTACAGACTCTCTACAGCACCTCCTACAGTCTCTCTGCAGTGCCCCATGCAGTCTCTCTACAGCACCTCCTACAGTCTCTCTGCAGTGACCCATAAAGTCTCTCTACAGCACTCCCTACAGTCTCTCTACAGCACCCCCTACAGACTCTCTACGGCACCCCCTACAGTCTCTCTACAGCACCCCCTACAGTCTCTCTACAGCACCCCCTACAGACTCTCTACAGCACCTCCTACAGTCTCTCTGCAGTGCCCCATGCAGTCTCTCTACAGCACCTCCTACAGTCTCTCTGCAGTGACCCATAAAGTCTCTCTACAGCACCCCCTACAGTCTCTCTACAGCACCCCCTACAGACTCTCTACAGCACCCCCTACAGTCTCTCTACAGCATCCCCTACAGTCTCTCTACAGCACCCGCTACAGTCTCTCTACTCTCTACAGTCTCTCTGCAACACCTGCTACAGTCTCTCTACAGCACCTCCTACAGTCTCTCTACAGTACCCCCTACAGTCTCTCTACTCTCTACAGTCTCTCTGCAACACCCGCTACAGTCTCTCTACAGGACCTCCTACAGTCTCTCTACAGCACCTTCTACAGTCTCTCTACAGCACCCCCTCCAGTCTCTCTACAGCGCCCTGTACAGCTTCTCTAGTGTCCCCTAGTCTCCCTACAACACCAATACAGTCTCTCTAGTGTCCCCTAGTCTCTCTACAACACCCATACACTCTCTAGTGTCCCCTAGCCTCTCTACAGCATATTCTACCGTCTCTCTACATCTTTTTGTAGTCTCTCTACTGTGCTCGCCTAAAGTCTCTCTATAGTGTCCCCTACAGACTCTCTACAGCACCCCCTATAGACTGTCTCTACAAAACCCCTACCGACTTTCTATAGTGTCCCCTACAGTCTCCCTACAGTATCCCATACAGTCTTTCTACAGCGTCCCTTACAGTCTCTCTACAGCATCCCCAACAGTCTCTCTACAGCATCCCCTACAGCCTTTCTACAGCACCTCCTACAGTCTCTCTACAGCTCTCCATACAGTCTCTCTACAGCGTCCCCAACAGTCTCTCTACAGCATCCCCTACAGTCTCTCTACAGCACTCCTACAGTCTCTCTACAGCGTCCCCTACAGTCTCTCTACAGCGTCCCCTAAAGCCTCTCTACAGCACCCCTACAGTCTCTCTGCAGCACCCCCTACAGTCTCTCTACAGCCCCCCTACAGTCTCTCTACAGCGCCCTGTACAGCCTCTCTAGTGTCCCCTAGTCTCTCTACAGGATATCATAGTCTCTCTATAGTGTCCCATACAGACTCTCTACAGCGCCCCCTACAGACTCTCTACAGCGTCCCCTACAGACTCTCTACAGCGTCCCCTACAGACTTTCTAAAGTGTCCTTTACAGATTCTCTACAGCGCCCCCTACAGACTCTCTACAGCAACCCCTACAGACTCTCTAAAGTGTCCCCTACAGTCTCTCTACAGCACCAGCTACAGTCTCTCTGCAGCACCCCCTACAGTCTCTCTACAGGCCCCCTACAGTCTCTCTACAGCGCCGTGTGCAGCCTCTTTAGTGTCCCCTAGTCTCTCTACAACACCCATACAGTCTCTTTAGTGTCCCCTACAGACTCTCTACAGCGCCCCTACAGACTCTCTACAGCGCCCACTACAGACTTTCTAAAGTGTCCCCTACAGACGCTCTACAGCACCCCCTACAGACTCTCTACAGCATCCCTTACAGTCTCCCTACAGCTCTCCTTACAGTCTCTCTACAGCTCTCCTTACAGTCTCTCTACAGATCTTCATACAGTCTCTCTACAGATCTTCATACAGTCTCTCTACAGTGCCTTCTACAGTCTGTCTGGAGCACAGCATAACTGCGAAATGAAAGGTGTGAGGAAAGGGTGTTAAACTTACGGTCGAGACAGACGAGGATAGTGTCTCGCTCCAGCTGAGTCAGATGGATCACGCAGCTCTGAGGAGCATCTGAAACACACACACACACACACACACACACAAAACACATTAAAGAAGAGGTAAATAACTGCAGGAGCTGCAGGTAATTTTGATGTGTACAATTGATCAGAGTGTGTGATGGTTTACTGGACTGTGTGATGGTTTATTGGACTGTGTGATGATTTACTGCAGTGTGGGATGGTTTATTGGAGTGTATGTGGTTTACTGGAGTGTGTGATGGTTTACTGGAGTGTGTGATGTTTTATTGGACTGTGTGACTTTACTGGAGTATATGATAGTTTATTGGACTGTGTGATGGTTTACTGGAGTGTGTGATGGTTTACTGGACTGTGTGATGGTTTACTGCAGTGTATGATGTTTTATTGGACTGTGTGATGGTTTACTGGAGTGTGTGATGGTTTACTGGACTGTGTGATGGTTTACTGCAGTGTATGATGTTTTATTGGACTGTGTGATGGTTTACTGGAGTGTATGATTGTTTATTGGACTGTATGATGGTTAACTGCTGTGTATGATGCTTTTTTGGATGGTGTGATGGTTTACTGGAGTGTGTGATGGTTTAATGGACTGTGTGATGGTTTACTGGAGTGTATGATGTTTTATTGGACTGTATGATGGTTTACTGGAGTGTATGATGTTTAATTAGACTGTGTGATGATTTACTGGAGTGCATGATGTTTTATTGGACTGTGTGATGGTTTACTGGAGTGTATGATGTTTTATAGGACTAGGTGATCGTTTACTGGAGTGTATGATGTTTAATTGGACTGTGTGATGGTTTACTGGAGTGTCTGATGTTTTTTGGACTGTGTGATGGTTTACTGGAGCGTATGATGTTTTATTGGACTTTGTGATAGCTTACTGGAGTGTATGTTGTTTTACTGGAGTGTGTGATGGTTTATTGGACTGTGTGATGGTTTATTGGAAGGTGTGATGGTTTCCTGAAGTGCGTGATGTTTTACTGGAGTGTGTGATGGTTTACTGGAGTGTGTGATGTTTTATTGGACTGTGTGATGGTTTACTGGAGTGTATGATGTTTTATAGGACTAGGTGATGGTTTACTGGAGTGTGTGATGGTTTATTGGACTGTGTGATTGTTTACTGTGGTGTATGATGTTTTATTGGACTGTGTAATGGTTTACTGAAGTGTATGATGTTTTATTGGACTATGTTATGGTTTACTGGAGTGTGTGATTGTTTACTGTGGTGTATGATGTTTTATTGGACTGTGTAATGGTTTACTGAAGTGTATGATGTTTTATTGGACTATGTTATGGTTTACTGGAGTGAGTGATGTTTCACTGGACTGTGTGATGGTTTACTGGAATGTGTGATGTTTTATTGGACTGTGTGATTGTTTACTGTGGTGTATGATGTTTTATTGGACTGTGTGATGGGTTACTGGAGTGTCTGATGTTTTATTGGACTGTGTGATGGTTTACTGGACTGTGTGATGGTTTACTGTATTGTGTGATGGTTTATTGGACTGTGTAATGGTTTACTGGAGAGTATGATGTTTCATCGGACTGTGTGATGGTTTACTTGAGTGTGTGATGGTTTCTTGGACTGTGTGATGGTTTACTGCGGTGTATGATGCTTTATTGGACGGTATGATGGTTTACTGGAGTGTGTGATGGTTTAATGGACTGTGTGATGGTTTAGTGGAGTGTATGATGTTTTATTGGACTGTGTGATGGTTTACTGGAGTGTATGATGATTTATTGGACTGTGTGATGGTTTACTGGAGTGTATGTTTTATTGGACTGTGTGATGGTTTACTGGAGTGTATGATGTTTTATTGGACTGTGTGATGGTTTACTGGAGTGAATGACGTTTTATTGCACTGTGTGAGATTAACTGGAGTGTATGATGTTTTATTGGACTGTGTGATGGTTTACTGGAGTGTATGATGTTTTATTGGACTGTGTGATGGTTTACTGGAGTGTATGTTTTATTGGACTGTGTGATGGTTTACTGGAGTGTATGATGTTTTATTGGACTGTGTGATGGTTTACTGGAGCGTATGTTTTATTGGACTGTGTGACGTTTTATTGGACTGTGTGATGGTTTACTGGAGTGTATGATGTTTTATTGGACTGTGTGATGGTTTACTGGAGTGTATGTTTTATTGGACTGTGTGATGGTTTACTGGAGTGTATGATGTTTTATTGGACTGTGTGATGGTTTACTGGAGCGTATGTTTTATTGGACTGTGTGATGTTTTATTGGACTGTGTGATGGTTTACTGGAGTGTATTATGTTTTATCGGACTGTGTGATTGTTTATTAGACTGTGTGATGGTTTACTGTGCTGTATGATGTTTTATTGGACTGTGTGATGGTTTACTGGAGTGGTTGATGTTTTACTGCGGTGTATGATGTTTTACTGGACTGTGTGATGGTTCACTGCGGTGTATGATGTTTTATTGGACTATGTGATGGTTTACTGGAGTCACTGTTGTTTTATTGGACTATGTAATGGTTTACTGGAGTGACTGTTGTTTTATTGGACTGTGTGATGGTTTACTGGAGTGGTTGATGTTTTATTAGACTGTGATGGTTTATTGGACTGTGTGATGGTTCACTGCGGTGTATGATGTTTTATTGGACTATGTGATGGTTTACTGGAGTGTATGATGTTTTATTGGACTGTGTGATGGTTTACTGGAGTGGTTGATGTTTTATTGGACTGTGTGATGGTTTACTGGAGTGGTTGATGTTTTATTGGACTGTGTGATGGTTCACTGCGGTGTATGATGTTTTATTGGACTGTGTGATGGTTCACTGGAGTGATTGTTGTTTTATTGGACTGTGTGATGGTTTACTGGAGTGGTTGATGTTTTATTGGACTATGTGATGGTTCACTGCGGTGTATGATGTTTTATTGGACTGTGTGATGGTTTACTGGAGTGGTTGATGTTTTATTGGACTGTGTGATGGTTCACTGTGGTGTATGATGTTTTACTGGACTGTGCGATGGTTCACTGCGGTGTATGATGTTTTATTGGACTATGTGATGGTTTACTGGAGTCACTGTTGTTTTATTGGACTATGTAATGGTTTACTGGAGTGACTGTTGTTTCATCGGACTGTGTGATGGTTTACTTGAGTGTGTGATGGTTTCTTGGACTGTGTGATGGTTTACTGCGGTGTATGATGCTTTATTGGACGGTATGATGGTTTACTGGAGTGTGTGATGGTTTAATGGACTGTGTGATGGTTTAGTGGAGTGTATGATGTTTTATTGGACTGTGTGATGGTTTACTGGAGTGTATGATGATTTATTGGACTGTGTGATGGTTTACTGGAGTGTATGTTTTATTGGACTGTGTGATGGTTTACTGGAGTGTATGATGTTTTATTGGACTGTGTGATGGTTTACTGGAGTGAATGACGTTTTATTGCACTGTGTGAGATTAACTGGAGTGTATGATGTTTTATTGGACTGTGTGATGGTTTACTGGAGTGTATGATGTTTTATTGGACTGTGTGATGGTTTACTGGAGTGTATGTTTTATTGGACTGTGTGATGGTTTACTGGAGTGTATGATGTTTTATTGGACTGTGTGATGGTTTACTGGAGCGTATGTTTTATTGGACTGTGTGACGTTTTATTGGACTGTGTGATGGTTTACTGGAGTGTATGATGTTTTATTGGACTGTGTGATGGTTTACTGGAGTGTATGTTTTATTGGACTGTGTGATGGTTTACTGGAGTGTATGATGTTTTATTGGACTGTGTGATGGTTTACTGGAGCGTATGTTTTATTGGACTGTGTGATGTTTTATTGGACTGTGTGATGGTTTACTGGAGTGTATTATGTTTTATCGGACTGTGTGATTGTTTATTAGACTGTGTGATGGTTTACTGTGCTGTATGATGTTTTATTGGACTGTGTGATGGTTTACTGGAGTGGTTGATGTTTTACTGCGGTGTATGATGTTTTACTGGACTGTGTGATGGTTCACTGCGGTGTATGATGTTTTATTGGACTATGTGATGGTTTACTGGAGTCACTGTTGTTTTATTGGACTATGTAATGGTTTACTGGAGTGACTGTTGTTTTATTGGACTGTGTGATGGTTTACTGGAGTGGTTGATGTTTTATTAGACTGTGATGGTTTATTGGACTGTGTGATGGTTCACTGCGGTGTATGATGTTTTATTGGACTATGTGATGGTTTACTGGAGTGTATGATGTTTTATTGGACTGTGTGATGGTTTACTGGAGTGGTTGATGTTTTATTGGACTGTGTGATGGTTTACTGGAGTGGTTGATGTTTTATTGGACTGTGTGATGGTTCACTGCGGTGTATGATGTTTTATTGGACTGTGTGATGGTTCACTGGAGTGATTGTTGTTTTATTGGACTGTGTGATGGTTTACTGGAGTGGTTGATGTTTTATTGGACTATGTGATGGTTCACTGCGGTGTATGATGTTTTATTGGACTGTGTGATGGTTTACTGGAGTGGTTGATGTTTTATTGGACTGTGTGATGGTTCACTGTGGTGTATGATGTTTTACTGGACTGTGCGATGGTTCACTGCGGTGTATGATGTTTTATTGGACTATGTGATGGTTTACTGGAGTCACTGTTGTTTTATTGGACTATGTAATGGTTTACTGGAGTGACTGTTGTTTTATTGGACTGTGTGATGGTTTACTGGAGTGGTTGATGTTTTATTAGACTGTGTGATGGTTTATTGGACTGTGTGATGGTTCACTGGGGTGTATGATGTTTTATTGGACTATGTGATGGTTTACTGGAGTGTATGATGTTTTATTGGACTGTGTGATGGTTTACTGGAGTGGTTGATGTTTTATTGGACTGTGTGATGGTTCACTGCGGTGTATGATGTTTTATTGGACTGTGTGATGGTTTACTGGAGTGGTTGATGTTTTATTGGACTGTGTGATGGTTCACTGCGGTGTATGATGTTTTACTGGACTGTGTGATGGTTCACTGCGGTGTATGATGTTTTATTGGACTATGTGATGGTTTACTGGAGTCACTGTTGTTTTATTGGACTATGTAATGGTTTACTGGAGTGACTGTTGTTTTATTGGACTGTGTGATGGTTTACTGGAGTGGTTGATGTTTTATTAGACTGTGATGGTTTATTGGACTGTGTGATGGTTCACTGCGGTGTATGATGTTTTATTGGACTATGTGATGGTTTACTGGAGTGTATGATGTTTTATTGAACTGTGTGATGGTTTACTGGAGTGGTTGATGTTTTATTGGACTGTGTGATGGTTTACTGGAGTGGTTGATGTTTTATTGGACTGTGTGATGGTTCACTGCGGTGTATGATGTTTTATTGGACTGTGTGATGGTTTACTGGAGTGGTTGATGTTTTATTGGACTGTGTGATGGTTCACTGCGGTGTATGATGTTTTACTGGACTGTGTGATGGTTCACTGCGGTGTATGATGTTTTATTGGACTATGTGATGGTTTACTGGAGTCACTGTTGTTTTATTGGACTATGTAATGGTTTACTGGAGTGACTGTTGTTTTATTGGACTGTGTGATGGTTTACTGGAGTGGTTGATGTTTTATTAGACCTGTGATGGTTTATTGGACTGTGTGATGGTTCACTGCGGTGTATGATGTTTTATTGGACTATGTGATGGTTTACTGGAGTGTATGATGTTTTATTGGACTGTGTGATGGTTTACTGGAGTGGTTGATGTTTTATTGGACTGTGTGATGGTTTACTGGAGTGGTTGATGTTTTATTGGACTGTGTGATGGTTCACTGGAGTGATTGTTGTTTTATTGGACTGTGTGATGGTTTACTGGAGTGGTTGATGTTTTATTGGACTATGTGATTGTTCACTGCGGTGTATGATGTTTTATTGGACTGTGTGATGGTTTACTGGAGTGGTTGATGTTTTATTGGACTGTGTGATGGTTCACTGCGGTGTATGATGTTTTACTGGACTGTGTGATGGTTCACTGCGGTGTATGATGTTTTATTGGACTATGTGATGGTTTACTGGAGTCACTGTTGTTTTATTGGACTATGTGATGGTTTACTGGAGTGACTGTTGTTTTATTAGACTGTGTGATGGTTTATTGGACTGTGTGATGGTTTACTGGGGTGTATGATGTTTTATTGGACTATGTGATGGTTTACTGGAGTGTATGATGTTTTATTGGACTGTGTGATGGTTTACTGGAGTGGTTGATGTTTTATTGGACTGTGTGATGGTTCACTGCGGTGTATGATGTTTTATTGGACTGTGTGATGGTTCACTGGAGTGATTGTTGTTTTATTGGACTGTGTGATGGTTTACTGGAGTGGTTGATGTTTTATTGGACTGTGTGATTGTTCACTGCGGTGTGGGATGCTTTACCAACCTGAGTGTGTGATCCAGGCCGAAGGGGAGTTAGGGTCAAGCGTATGAAACTCGACAACCTGGCTGACTTCAGAGCCTTTACTGACTGCCATGCAGATCAAAGGATACATATGCTCTGGGACCACCAACATCTCAAACACCTGCAGAGGGACGGGCAGGGGGATGTCCACCGACTACGCACAAAAACACAAACACACACACACACACACACACAAAAACACACACACACACCCTTAGTACATTTTACTGCACCCAGTCTCAAACCTCAGTAAAAAGAGCTGAAAATGAAGTCATCAGATACGGGCTTTGCAAAGTGATGAAAGAGATATTTAAAGATATTTAAACTCAACACATCCGACCATCTGCAGGCACGGCAGGGAGGGCCATAAGGCCGAATTATGCAATGCAATTTTTTTTTTAAACAGCCAAATGTGGCCTACATACCATATAACTATTCTTAACGCTGATCAAAGAAAACCTAATAGCTATTCAAATAATACATATCAATAAGGAGTGTAGCCCAAACCCAGCAGGACCAGTAGACTCACTTTGATCAGCATGAACTTCTGCATTGGCTCCACCCACTCCAGCAGGACCACGCTGCCCTGGAGTGCCCCACACAGATACTTATAACCGGTGTACGGGTTCCTCACTGCAAAACAGACACGTACACGCCTTTACACCAGCATCTCTGGGTGAACCCGTCTGAAGATGAAGGCTGACTGAAACCCACACAGGGAGGTCGGCAGACTAGAAACCTGCTCACCTACGCAGCACCTCTGACAGCCTTTCATGTCTGCGATCTTGGAGGAAACAGAAAACTTTCTGGGGATGATTCTGTCAGGCAGCTTGTGTGTCGGTATGGCTACAGGGAGCTTCTGTCGATGCCTGGCGTGCTCGAATAACCCCATCAGGTTGTGCGAGTAGAGCTGAGAAGCTTTACCTGAAAACAGAACAGACACTTCAACACGACTCGCTCAGTCCGTCCGGCTGATTAACCCGAGACCGAGCCGGCCGGCCGCTCTTACCCGTGATGGAGAGTAAGGAGTTGCTCATCACGTACAGCCATGTACATCTCCGTGGAAACAACTGCAATAAAAACAAAACACATTCATTCAGGGAACTCAGTCTTCCTACAGCAACCCCTACAGTCTCTGTACAGCACCCCTATAGCCTCTCTATAGCCTCTAGCAGAGACTGTAGGGGGTGCTGTAGAGAGACAGTATGGAGCACCGTAGAGACTGTAGGGGGCGCTGAGCAGAGACAGTATGGGGCACTGAGAAGAGACTGTAGGGGGCGCTGAGCAGAGACAGTATGGGGCACTGAGGAGAGACTGTAGGGGGTGCTGTAGAGAGACAGTATGGAGCACCGTAGAGACTGTAGGGGGCGCTGAGCAGAGACAGTATGGGGCACTGAGAAGAGACTGTAGGGGGCGCTGAGCAGAGACAGTATGGGGCACTGAGGAGAGACTGTAGGGGGTGCTGTAGAGACAGTATGGAGCACCGTAGAGACTGTAGGGGGCGCTGAGCAGAGACAGTATGGGGCACTGAGGAGAGACTGTAAGGGGTGCTGTAGAGAGACAGTATGGAGCACCATAGAGACTGTAGGGGCGCTGTAGAGCTGGAAGGGGTGTTGTGGAGAGACTGTAGGGGCACTGTAGAGACTGTAGGGGCGCTGTGGAGACTGTAGGGGCACTGTAGAGACTGTAGGGGTGCTGTGGAGAGACTGCAGGGGCGCTGTGGAGAGACTGTAGGGGCACTGTAGAGACTGTAGGGGCACTGTAGAGACTGTAGGGGTGCTGTGGAGAGACTGTAGGGGTGCTGTGGAGAGACTGTAGGGGCACTGTAGAGACTGTAGGGGCACTGTAGAGACTGTAGGGGCACTGTGAAGACTGTAGGGGTGCTGTGAAGAGACTGTAGGGGCACTGTGGAGAGACTGTAGGGGCACTGTAGAGACTGTAGGGGCCCCCAAAAGTCTTTCTATTGTGCCTCTACAGTCTCTACAGCGCCCCTACAGTCTCTCCTCAGTGCCCCATACGGTCTCTCTACAGCGCCCCCTACAGTCTCTCCATAGCACCCCTACAGTCTCTCCCCTCAGTGCCCCATACAGTCTCTCCACAACACCCCTACAGTCTCTACAGTGCCCCAACCTGTCTCTCTATAGTACCCCCTACAGTCTCTGCTCAGTGCCCCCTACACTCTCTCTATAGCACCCTCTACAGTCTCTCCACAATACCCCCTACAGTCTCTCTA
Source organism: Megaleporinus macrocephalus (assembly GCA_021613375.1). NCBI lineage: Eukaryota > Metazoa > Chordata > Actinopteri > Characiformes > Anostomidae > Megaleporinus > Megaleporinus macrocephalus. Next base: position 4,174,295 of record CM038728.1, read on the forward strand.
CAGCACCTCCTACAGTCTCTCTACAGTTCCCCGTACAGTCTCTAAAGCGCCTCCTACAGTCTTTCTACAGTTACCCTTACAGTCTCTACAGCACCCCCTACAGTCTTTCTACAGCACCCCCTACAGTCTCTCTACAGTTCCCCTAACCGTCTCTAAAGAACCCCCTACAGTCTTTCTAAAGCACTCTCTACAGTCTCTACAGGACCTCCTACACTCTCTTCCAAGCGCCCCCTACAGTCTCTCCAGGACCTCCTACACTCTCTTCACAGCGCCCCCTACAGTCTCTATAATAACAACAAATTCATTTAAGGTACAACGTCCACTGAATTGGAGGACAAACAGAACTCAAGGTCTTCCAGTAACTGTAGACTGAAGTTCCTCACCTGCTCCATGGACGTCTCGTGAAGTTCATTAAGGTTTAAGGTGTAGATCCCCTCCTCTGCTCCAAATATCAGATACTGATCTAATCAACATTAACACACCAAACATAGTCAGTTCAGCTCCTCTACACGTCCTGCAGGAGGACCGTCTATCAGTCTAGATACAGATCAGTCTGTGTTATTAGAACTCGTCTCTGTATTCAGTACACACTGTAACTATGACTACCATACTCCAAACAGACACACGCATCTGGGTTTAGGTTTAGAGTTCAAGTTTAGGATTTAATGACCAGAGTTTAGGTTTAGAGTCCTGGTTTAAAGTTTAATGACCAGTTTACTGTAGTTCTTGTATGAAGGTTTAGGTTTAGAGTTTGGGTTTAGGGTTTTATGGGTAGTTCATTGTACAATTAGTGTCTGTGGTAAGATTTAGATTGTAAGATTTAGATTTAGAGTTTGGGTTTAGGGTTTAATGGGTAGTTCGTTGTACAATTAGTGTCTGTGGTAAGATTTAGATTGTAAGATTTAGATTTAGAGTTTGGGTTTAGGGTTTAATGGGTAGTTCATTGTACATTTAGTGTCTGTGGTAAGATTTAGATTGTAAGATTTAGGTTTAGAGTTTGGATTTAGGGTTTAATGGGTTGTTCACTGTACTTTTGGTGTCTAGTTTAAGATTTAGATTGTAAGATTTAGATTTAGAGTTTGGGTTTAGGGTTTAATGGGTAGTTCATTGTACATTTAGTGTCTGTGGTAAGATTTAGATTGTAAGATTTAGGTTTAGACTTTGGATTTAGGGTTAAATGGGTTGTTCACTGTACTTTTGGTGTCTAGTTTAAGATTTAGATTGTAAGGTTTAGGTTTAGGGTTTAATGGGTGGTTTGTTGTAGTTCTTGTGTCTGGGTTAAGATATCGATTGTAAGATTTAGGTTTAGAGTTTGGGTTTATGGTTTAATGGGTAGTTCACTGTACATTTACTGTCTGTGGTAAGATTTAGATTGTAAGATTTAGGTTTAGAGTTTGGATTTAGGGTTTAATGGGTTGTCCACTGTACTTTTGGTGTCTAGTTTAAGATTTAGATTGTAAGATTTAGATTTAGAGTTTGGGTTTAGGGTTTAATGGGTAGTTCATTGTACATTTAGTGTCTGTGGTAAGATTTAGATTGTAAGATTTAGGTTTAGACTTTGGATTTAGGGTTAAATGGGTTGTTCACTGTACTTTTGGTGTCTAGTTTAAGATTTAGATTGTAAGGTTTAGGTTTAGGGTTTAATGGGTGGTTTGTTGTAGTTCTTGTGTCTGGGTTAAGATATCGATTGTAAGATTTAGGTTTAGAGTTTGGGTTTATGGTTTAATGGGTAGTTCACTGTACATTTACTGTCTGTGGTAAGATTTAGACTGTAATATTTAGATTTAGAGTTTGGGTTTAGGGTTTAATGGGTAGTTCATTGTACATTTAGTGTCTGTGGTAAGATTTAGATTGTAAGATTTAGGTTTAGAGCTTAAGTTCAGGGTTTAATGGGTAGTTCATTGTACATTTAGTGTCTGTGGTAAGATTTAGATTGTAAGATTTAGGTTTAGAGTTTGGGTTTAGGGTTTAATGGGTAGTTCACTGTACTTTGGTGTCTGGGTTAAGATATAGATTGTAAGATTTAGGTTCAGAGTTTGGGTTTAGGGTTTAATGGGTAGTTGACTGTACTTTTTGCGTCTGGTTTAAGATTTAGATTGTAAGGTTTAGATTTAGAGTTTAGATTTAGGGTTTAATGGGTAGTTCACTGTACTTTTTGTGTCTGGGTTAAGATTTAGATTGTAAGGTTTAGGTTTAGAGTTTTTGTTTAGGGTTTAATGGGTTGTTCACTGTACTTTTTATGTCTGGGTTAAGATTTAGATTGTAAGGTTTAGGTTTAGAGTTTTTGTTTAGGGTTTAATGGGTTGTTCACCGTACATATTGTGTCTGGGTTAAGATTTAGATTGGAATGTTTAGGTTTATAGTATAGGATTAGGGTTTAATGGGTAGTTCATTGTATTTTGGTGTCTAGTTTAAGATTTAGATTGTAATATTTAGGTTTATAGTATAGGTTTAGGGTTTAGTGGGTAGTTAACTGTACTTTTGGTGTCTGGGTTAAGATATAGATTGTAAGGTTTAGGTTTAAGGTTTATTCACTGATTTACTGTGTGTCTTGTGTGTGAGTTTTAGGTTTAGAAGAAGTTTGGGGTTATAGTTAGGTTTAGGATCTAAGGTTTAAGTGTTAGAATGTAAGGTTTAGGGTTTAATAATCGCTGTACTGTATTTTTTATGCACAAGTTTAGGTTAAGAAAGTAAGGTTTAGGTTTAAGGATTTAAATGGTTGTTTACTATACCTCTCAGGAGTGTGTTTAGGTTTAAGGTTTAAATATGCAAGGTTTGGGTTTAGATTTAGACTTTAAGGTTTAATTTGTAGGGTTTACACTGTAAGATTTAAGGTTTAATAATTGGTGTACTATATCTCTTGTGTAGACGTTTAGGTTCAGAATGTAAGATTTAGGCTTATGGTTTAGGATTTAAATGGTAAGGTTGGGGTTTAGATTTAGATTTGAAAGTTTAATTTGTAGGGTTTGGGGTTTAGATAATTGGTGTACTGTATCTTTTGTGTTGTTGTTTGGGTTTAGAATGTAAAGTTTAGGTTTAGGCTTTAATTTGTTATTTACTATACCTCTTATGCCTGGATTCAGGTTTAGGTTTAAAACAGGTTAGGGTTCAGATTTAGATTTTAAGCTTTAATTTGTAGAGTTTAGGGTTTAGATTGTAAGATTAAGAGGTTAAATAATTTATGTACCATATCTTTTGTGTTGACGTTTAGGTTTAGAATGTCTGGATTTAGGTTAGTTTGGCAAGTTTAGGTTTAAAAATTTAAGGTTAGGGTTTAGATTTAGGGTTTAATAATTGGTGTACTATATATTTTGTATAGACGTTCAGGTTCAGAATGTAAGGTTTAGGGTTTAAATGGTTGTTTAGTATATCTCTCGTGATTTAAGGTTTTAAGTTTAAGGTTTAAAAATTTAAGGTTAGGGTTCAGATTTAGATTTCAAGATTCAATTTGTAGGGTTTAGACTGTAAGAATTAGGGTTTAATAATTGGTGTACTGTATTTCTTGAGCAGAAGTTTAGGTTCAGAATGTAAGGTTTAAGTTTAGGATTTAAATGGTTGTTTACTAGATCTCTCAAGTGTGTTTTTAGGTTTAAGATTTAATAACATAAGGTTAAGGTTCAGATTTAGATTTTAAGGTTTAATTTGAAGGGTTTAAGGTTTAGACTGTAAGATGTGTATTATGTCAGGGTTTGACTGTAAAATTTAGGGTTTAAAGGGGGGGTTCTAGTACCTTTTGTGTCTGGGTTTAGGTTTAAGTTTAGAATGTAAGGATTAATGTTCAGAGTTAGGGTTTACCAACTGGAGTCCTGTATCTCTTGTGTATAAGTTAAGCTTCAGAATGTAAGGTTTGGGTTTAGGGTTTAAATGGTAGTCTATTATATCTCTCATACCTGGGTTTAGGTTCAGGTTGGTAAATTTAGTTTTAAAGTTAAAAAATGTGAGGTGAGGGTTCAGATTTAAATTTGAAGGTTTAATGTGTAAGGTTTAGGGTTTAATAATTGGTGTACTGTATCTTTTGTACAGACATTTAGGTTCAGAATGTAAGGTTTGGGTTTAGGGTTTAAATGGTAGTCTATTATATCTCTCATACCTGGGTTTAGGTTCAGGTTGGTAAATTTAGTTTTAAAGTTTAAAAATGTGAGGTGAGGGTTCAGATTTAAATTTGAAGGTTTAATGTGTAAGGTTTAGGGTTAATAATTGGTGTACTGTATCTTTTGTACAGACATTTAGGTTCAGAATGTAAGGTCTGGGTTTAGGGTTTAGGCTTTCAATGGTTTATTATATCTCTCGTGTCTGGGTTTAGGTTCAGGTAAGTAAAATCAAGTTTAAGTTTTCAAAATGTAAGTTTAGGGTTCAGATTTAGATTTTAAGGTTTGATGTGCAGAGTTAGGGTTAGGGTTTAAGTTTTAATTTGTAGGGTTTGGGGTTTAGACTGTAAGGTTTAAGGTTTAATAAGTGATGTACTGTATCTATGGTATAGACATTTAGGTTCAGAATGTCAGGTTTAGGGTTTAAGCTTTAATTTGTAGGGTTTGGGGTTTAGACTGTAAGGTTTAGGGTTTGATAATTGATGTACTGTATCTATGGTATAGACATTTAGGTTCAGAATGTCAGGTTTAGGGTTTAAGCTTTAATTTGTAGTGTTTGGGGTTTAGACTGTAAGGTTTAAGGTTTGATAATTGATGTACTGTATCTCTTGTATAGATGTTTAGGTTCAGAATGTCAGGTTTTGGGTTTAGGTTTAGGGTTCAAGCTTTAATTTGTAGGGTTTGGGGTTTAGACTGTAAGGTTTAAGGTTTAATAATTGGTGTACTGTATCTGTTGCATAGATGTTTAGGTTCAGAATGTCAGGTTTTGGGTTTAGGTTTAGGGTTTAAGCTTTAATTTGTAGGGTTTGGGGTTTAGACTGTAAGGTTTAAGGTGTAGGATTTAGGCTTTAAATGGCTGTTTATTATATTTCTTGATTCTAGGTTTAGGTTGGTAAATTTAGATTTAAGGCTTAAAAATGTAATGTTAAGGTTCAGTTTTAGATTTTAAGGTTTAATTTTTAGGGTTTAAAGTTTAGACTGTAAGGTTTAGGGTTTAACAATTGTATCTCTTATACGGATGCTTAGGTTCAGAATGTAAGGTTTTGGGTTTAAGCTTTAATTTGTAGGGTTTGGGATTTAGACTGTAAGGTTTAAGGTTTAATAATTGATGTAATGTATCTCTTGTATAGACATTTTAGGTTCAGAATAACAGGGTTTGGGTTTAGGGTTAGGGTTTAAGCTTTAATTTGTAGGGTTTGGGGTTTAGACTGTAAGGTTTAATAATTGGTGTACTATATTTCTTGTACAGACATTTTAGGTTCAGAATGTTAGGTTTTGGGTGTAGGTTTAGGGTTTAAGCTTTAATTTGTAGGGTTAGGGGTTTAGACAGTAAAGTTTAGGGTTTAATAATTGGTGTACTGTATGTGAATTATGTTTGGGTCTGACCGTAAGTGGTTCAGATTTTTGGTTCAGATTTAGATTTTAAGGTTTGATGTGCAGGGTTTAGGGTTTAGACTGTGAGGTTTAGGGTTCAGTGGGTGGTTTATTGTACCTCTTGTG
>CM038728.1:4184882-4202382 GCA_021613375.1 Megaleporinus macrocephalus
CTGAATATTATCAATCCTGATTACAAAAAAGCTGATGTCAATGTGGGGTCGCTACCTCTTCCTGGACAATCGATCAGGATATTGATTTGTTTAATAAATTCAGTAGCTGTGCTCAGCATTCAGTCAGGTAGACAGATATCGGTACATGCTAATCCCCTGAGTTAGCACATCGAAGAGCCACCTTAACATTTCCCAAATGGCTGTCCTGGCCTTCAGATTAATCAGAGTGGCGTCCCATTCTTAATCCATAGGGTTTAATATGATGGCGGCCCAACCTTTGCAGCTATAACAGCTTCAGCTCTTCTGGGAAGGCTCTCCACACGGTTTAGGAGTGTGTTTATGGGAATGTTGGACCGTTCTTCTAGAAGAACATTAATGAGGTCAGACACTGATGTTGGACGAGAAGGTCTGGCTCACAGTCTCCTCTCTAATTCATCCCAAAGGTGTTCTATCAGGTTGAGGTCAGGACTCTGTGCAGGCCAGTCAAGTTCTTCCACACCAAACTCGCTCCTCCATGTCTTTATGGAGCTGCTCTGTGCACTGGCGGGCAGCCATGTTTGGCCGTCCCCAAACTGTCCCCACAAAGTTAGGGGCATGAAAGTGTCCAGAATCTCTTGGTCTGCTGAAGCATCAAGAGTTCCTTTCACTGGAACTGAGGGTCTGAGCCCACCTCCTGAAAAACAACCCCACACCATAATCCAAGTAACGTTCTCCTGGCAACCGCCAAACCCAGACTCGTCCATCGGACTGCAAGACGGAGAAGCGTGATTGGTCACTCCAGAGAACACGCCTCCACTGCTCTAGAGTCTGACGCTCTGCATTGTTCTTGGTGATGTAAGGCTTGGATGCAGCTGCTCGGCCATGGAGACCCATTCCATGAAGCTCTCTACGCTCTGTTCTTGAGCTGATCTGAAGACCACATGAAGTTTGGAGGTCTGTAGTGATGGACGTGTTCTACCACTTGGTGTCTGAGTTGCTGTCGTTCTCAATCACTTCCACTTTGTTCTAACACCACTGACAGTCCACTGTGGAATATTTAGTAATGAGGAATCTTCACCACTGGACTTCACAGGTGACGTCCTATCACGGTACCACGCTGGAGTTCACTGAGCTCCTGAGAGAGACCCACTCTTTACTAATGAGTGTAGAAGCAGTCTGTAGGACTAGGTGCTGGTTCTATACACCTGTGACCATGAAAGTGATTGAAACATCTGAACTCAATGGTTTGGATGGGTGAGTGAACACTTCAATACTTTCCATTAAGTCATTTAAACACACATATAGAATCTTTATGTCTCTGTCCTGCTAGTGAAATGCATATTAATCACTCTGAGGAGTGAACTCTAATAGTGAATGTTAAATAAAATCATCACAGGAGGCTTCAGGTAGCTCCGTGTTCTCCCTGTAGTGTACGGCGGTTACTGTAACTGAGCGTTCTGCAGTGAAATTTCAGCTGTTCATGTTAAATTATTCAGATATTAGAGCTTCAGAGACGAATCAGCAGCTCCACCAGACAACAGATTTCACCTACGCTGCACGTTTAGTGTGCTCAGAGTGTTCAGAGAGTTCACAGGGCTCAGAGTGTTCAGAGAGTTCACAGGGCTCGGTGTGTTCAGAGAGTTCACAGGGCTCGGTGTGTTCAGAGAGTTCACAGGGCTCAGAGTGTTCAGAGAGTTCACAGGGCTCAGAGTGTTCAGAGAGTTCACAGGGCTCAGAGTGTTCAGAGAGTTCACAGGGCTCAGAGTGTTCAGAGAGTTCACAGGGCTCCGTGTGTTCAGAGAGTTCACAGGGCTCAGAGTGTTCAGAGAGTTCACAGGGCTCGGTGTGTTCAGAGAGTTCACAGGGCTCGGTGTGTTCAGAGAGTTCACAGGGCTCAGAGTGTTCAGAGAGTTCACAGGGCTCAGAGTGTTCAGAGAGTTCACAGGGCTCAGAGTGTTCAGAGAGTTCACAGGGCTCAGAGTGTTCAGAGAGTTCACAGGGCTCAGAGTGTTCAGAGAGTTCACAGGGCTCAGAGTGTTCAGAGAGTTCACAGGGCTCCGTGTGTTCAGAGAGTTCACAGGGCTCAGAGTGTTCAGAGAGTTCACAGGGCTCGGTGTGTTCAGAGAGTTCACAGGGCTCGGTGTGTTCAGAGAGTTCACAGGGCTCAGAGTGTTCAGAGAGTTCACAGTGCTCAGAGTGTTCAGAGAGTTCACAGTTTATGGAGCTCATGGTGCTCAATGTGTTCCAAGAGTTCACAGTGCTCAGAGTGCTCAGTGTTTAGAGTGCTCTAAATGTTCAGTGTTCAGTGTTTAGAGCGCTCTGAGTGTTCACTGTGTTTAGAGTGTCTCAGTGTTTAGAGTGCTCAGAGTGTTCACAGTGCTCAGAGTGTTCACAGTGCTCAGACTGCTCAGTGTTGAAAGTGCCCTGAGTGTTCACTGTGTTCAGAGTGCTCAGTGTTCAGTGTTCACAGTGTTTAAAGCGCTCAGAGTGTTCACAGTGCTCAGAGTGCTCAGTGTTGAAAGGGCTCTGAGTGTTAACAGTGCTCAGAGTGTTCACAGTGCTCAGAGTGTTCACAGTGCTCAGAGTGCTCAGTGTTGAAAGTGCTCTGAGTGTTCACTGTGTTCAGAGTGCTCAGTGTTTAGAGTGCTCAGAGTTTTCTATGTGTTTAGAGTGTCTCAGTGTTTAGAGTGCTCAGAGTGTTCACAGTGCTCAGTGTTCACAGTGCTCAGAGTGCTCAGTGTTGAAAGTGCTCTGAGTGCTCACTGTGTTCAGAGTGCTCAGTGTTCAGTGTTCACAGTGTTTAGAGCGCTCTGCGTGTTCACTGTGTTCAGAGTGCTCAGTGTTCAGTGTTCACAGTGTTTAGAGCGCTCTGAGTGTTCACTGTGTTTAGTGTGTCTCAGTGTTTAGAGTGCTCAGATTGTTAACAGTGCTCAGAGTGTTCACTGTGTTTAGTGTGTCTCAGTGTTTAGAGTGCTCAGAGTGTTAACAGTGCTCAGAGTGTTCACAGTGCTCAGAGTGCTCAGTGTTGAATGTGCTCTGAGTGCTCACTGTGTTCGGAGTGCTCAGTGTTCACAGTGCTCAGAGTGCTCAGTGTTGAAAGTGCTCTGAGTGCTCACTGTGTTCGGAGTGCTCAGTGTTCACAGTGCTCAGAGTGCTCAGTGTTGAATGTGCTCTGAGTGCTCACTGTGTTCTGAGTGCTCAGTGTTCACAGTGCTCAGAGTGCTCAGTGTTGAAAGGGCTCTGAGTGTTCACTGTGTTCAGAGTGTCTCAGTGTTTAGAGTTCTCAGTATTTAGAGTGTCTCAGTGATTCGAGTGTTCAGAGTGCTCAGGGTTTACTGTGTTCAGTGTTCAGAGTGTTCAGAGTGCTCAGTGTTAAGAGTGTTTAGAGTGTTCAGTGTTTAGGGCGTTCAGAGTGCTCAGTGTTTACTGTGTTCAGTGTTCAGAGTGCTCAGTGTTCAGAGTGTCTCAGTGATACGAGTGTTGAGAGTATCTGAGAGTGTTGAGAGTCTTGAGAGTGTTGAGAGTGTCTCAGAGTGTCTGAGAGTGTTGAGAGTGTCTGAGACGGTGCTGAGCAGGGTATTTAATATAGTTATGATCTGCTGGTGGATCATTAAAGAATAGATGCTAAAGGTCTGGAGAAGAACGTGGGCTCCAGGCTTCTCCTGGATCATCTCCAGCCTCACATCAACATTCATCAAACTCCATCATCAGCTGCTGCTTTAACATCATCAAGTATTGATCAGCGCTACGGCGATGCTGACGGGAGAACTCTGCTCACTGTGTTAATGTTTCAGTAGCAGTGTGTTCACTGAGCACGTGCACACCTACAGAGCACAACAGCACTGTTTAACCCCGTACACACCCCTCTCATCACTACTGTCCCAATACTTCTGATCAGTTTCACCCGAATCACTCTTCAATAACTCTACAACTACACAAACTGGTACATAAATAAATAATCCTGATCACACGAGGAGAATGAGTGTGTGTGTGTGTGTGTGTGCGTGTGTAACAGATGGCCTTGGGCAACATACTCACACACTCATTCTCATCTGTGATCTCTTTCTCACACACACACACACACTGTTCTCCATCTGTCTCTTTCAACCTTCTGCTCAACACACACACACACACACACACACACACTCAGCCTACAGCTGTGCTGGGTGTGTGTATTTGCATAAAGCTCAGAGTGGAACGAACGAACACTCTTAACTCTTAACCTCTTAATTTACGATAACACTAATCCTAATCCTAATCCATAAACACAGTGTTACAGGAAACACTAATCCTAATCCTAATCCATAAACACAGTGTTACAGGAAACACTAATCCTAATCCATAAATACAGTGTTACAGGAAACACTAATACTAATCCTAATCCATAAACACATTGTTACAGGAAACACTAATCCTAATCCATCAACACAGTGTTACAGGAAACACTAATCCTAATCGTAATCCATAAATACAGTGTTACAGGAAACACTAATCCTAATCCATAAACACAATGTTACAGGAAACACTAATCCTAATCCGTCAACACAGTGTTACAGGAAACACTAATCCTAATCCTAATCCATCAACACAGTGTTACAAGAAACATTCATCCTAATCCATAAACACAGCGTTACAGGAAACACTAATCCTAATCCTAATCCCAATCCATAAACACAGTGTTACAGGAAACACTAATCCTAATCCAAACACTAATCCGTAAAGGCAGTGTTACAGGAAACACTACTCCTAATCCTAATCCATAAACACAGTGTTACAGGAAACACTAATCCTAATCCTAATCCATCAACACAGTGTTACAGGAAACACTAATCCTAATCCATCAACACACTGTTACAGGAAACACTAATCCTAATCGTAATCCATCAACACAGTGTTACAGGAAACACTAATCCTAATCCTAATCCATAAACACAGTGTTACAGGAAACACTAATCCTAATCCTAATCCATAAACACAGTGTTACAGGAAACACTACTCCTAATCCTAATCCATAAACACAGTGTTACAGGAAACACTAATCCTAATCCATGAACACAGTGTTACAGGAAACACTAATCCTAATCCATCAACACAGTGTTACAGGAAACACTAATCCTAATCCTAATCCATAAACACAGTGTTACAGGAAACACTAATCCTAATCCATAAACACTGTTACAGGAAACACTAATCCTAATCCATAAACACAGTGTTACAGGAAACACTAATCCTAATCGTAATCCGTCAACACAGTGTTACAGGAAACATTAATCCTAATCCTAATCCGTCAACACAGTGTTACAGGAATCACTAATCCTAATCGTAATCCATAAATACAGTGGTACAGGAAACACTAATCCTAATCCATAAACACAGTGTTACAGGAAACACTAGTCCTAATCCATCAACACAGTGTTACAGGACACACTAATCCTAATCCTAATCCGTAAACACAGTGTTAAGGGAAACACTAATCCTAATCCATCAACACAGTGTTACAGGAAACACTAATCCTAATCCTAATCCATAAACCCAGAGTTACAGGAAACACTAATCCTAATCCTAATCCATAAACACAGTGTTACAGGACACACTAATCCTAATCCTAATCCATAAACACAGTGTTACAGGAAACACTAATCCTAATCCATAAACACAGTGTTACAGGAAACACTAATCCTAATCCATCAACACAGTGTTACAGGAAACACTAATCCTAATCCATCAACACAGTGTTACAGGAAACACTAATCCTAATCCATCAACAAAGTGTTACAAGAAACATTCACCCTAATCCATAAACACAGCGTTACAGGACACACTAATCCTAATCCTAATCCCAATCCATAAACACAGTGTTACAGGAAACACTAATCCTAATCCAAACACTAATCCGTAAAGGCAGTGTTACAGGAAACACTAATCCTAATCCTAATCCATAAACACGGTGTTACAGGAAACACTAATACTAATCCTAATCCGTCAACACAGTGTTACAAGAAACACTAATCATAATCCTAATCCATAATCACAGTGTTACAGGAAACACTAATTCTAATCCATAAACACAGTGTTACAGGACACACTAATCCTAATCCTCATCCTAATCCATAAACACAGTGTTACAGGAAACACTAATCTTACCGCTAATCCATCAACACAGTGTTACAGGAAACACTAATCCTAATCCATAAACACAGTGTTACAGGAAAGACTATTCCTAATCCATAAACACAGTGTTACAGGACACACTAATCCTAATCCATCAACACAGTGTTACAGGAAACACTAATCCTAATCCGTCAACACAGTGTTACAGGAAACACTAATCCTAATCCATCAACACAGTGTTACAGGAAACCCGAATCCTAATCCATCAACACAGTGTTACAGGAAACACTAATCCTAATCCTAATCCATAAACACAGTGTTACAGGAAACACTAATCCTAATCCATAAACACAGTGTTACAGGAAACACTAATCCTAATCCATCAACACAGTGTTACAAGAAACACTAATCCTAATCCTAATCCATAAACACAGTGTTACAGGAAAGACTAATCCTAATCCATAAACACAGTGTTACAGGACGCACTAATCCTAATCCATAAACACACTGTTACAGGAAACACTAATCCTAATTCATCAACACAATGTTACAGGAAACACTAATCCTAATCCATAAACACAGTGTTACAGGAAACACTAATCCTAATCCATAAACACTGTGTTACAGGACACACTAATCCTAATCCATCAACACAGTGTTACAGGAAACACTAATCCTAATCCATCAACACAGTGTTACAGGAAACACTAATCCTAATCCTAATCCATAAACACAGTGTTACAGGAAAGACTAATCCTAATCCATAAACACAGTGTTACAGGAAACACTAATCCTAATCCATCAACACAGTGTTACAGGAAACACTAATCCTAATCCTAATCCATAAACACAATGTTACAGGAAACACTAATCCTAATCCATCAACACAGTGTTACAGGAAACACTAATCCTAATCCTAATCCATAAACACAGTGTTACAGGAAACACTAATCCTAATCCTAATCCATAAACACAGTGTTACAGGACACACTAATCCTAATCCTAATCCATAAACACAGTGTTACAGGAAACACTAATCCATCAACACAGTGTTACAGGAAACACTAATCCTAATCCTAATCCATAAACACAGTGTTACAGGAAACACTAATCCTAATCCATCAACACAGTGTTACAGGAAACACTACTCCTAATCCTAATCTACCAACACAGTGTTACAGGAAACACTAATCCTAATCCATCAACACAGTGTTACAGGAAACACTAATCCTAATCCATCAACACAGTGTTACAGGAAACACTAATCCTAATCCATAAACACAGTGTTACAGGAAACACTACCCCTAAACCTAATCCATAAACACAGTGTTACAGGAAACACTAATCCTAATCCATAAACACAGTGTTACAGGAAACACTAATCCTAATCCTAATCCATAAACACTGTTACAGGAAAGACTAATCCTAATCCTAATCCACAAACACAGTGTTACAGGAAACACTACTCCTAATCCTAATCCATAAACACAGTGTTACAGGAAACACTAATCCTAATCCTAATCCATAAACACTGTTACAGGAAAGACTAATCCTAATCCTAATCCATAAACACAGTGTTACAGGAAACACTACTCCTAATCCTAATCCATAAACACAGTGTTACAGGAAACACTAATCCTAATCCTAATCCATAAACACAGTGTTACAGGAAACACTAATCCTAATCCATAAACACTGTTACAGGAAAGACTAATCCTAATCCTAATCCATCAACACAGTGTTACAGGAAACACTAATCCTAATCCATAAACACAGTGTTACAGGAAACACTAATCCTAATCCATAAACACAGTGTTACAGGAAAGACGAATCCTAATCCATAAACACAGTGTTACAGTAAACACTAATCTATACAGAATGTCTGATTCTTAGTGTTTCTGGGGAAGTCCTAATCCTAATCCTAATCCTAATCCTAATCTTCAAGGTGAACAAATTTGAAACCCTAAATAAAGTGATTCAGTCTGATCACATGATCCCGCCTGTCTTCACTGAGTTTTACTGAAGTCTATTATTCTGAACTTACTTGTTGCCCCCCAGCAGCGAGCCGGTGGGAGAGTCCGGCCCAAAGTCCATCTGCAGCTCCTGCAGGAACAGAGGAAGATCAGAGGTCAGCACGGCATACCCCCAAACAGCTGCACGCACAGACATGCTCGAGAGCCAGAGATCTTTACTCGGGTTCTCTAATCAGGTTCTCGAATCAGGTTCTCTAATCAGGTTCTCTAATCAGGTTCTATAATCGGGTTCTTTAATCAGATTCTTTAATCAGGTTTTCTAATCTGGTTTTCTAATCAGGTTCTCCAATCGGGCTTTATAATCAGGTTCTCTAATCTGTTTTTTTAATCAGGTTCTCTAATTGGGTTCTTTAATCGGGTTCTTTACTTGGGTTCTTTAATCGGATTCTTTAATCCGGTTCTTCAATCAGGTTCTCTAATCAGGTTCTATAATCGGGTTCTTTAATCAGATTCTTTAATCAGGTTCTATAATCGGGTTCTTTAATCCGATTCCATAATTGGGTTCTTTAATCAGGTTCTTTAATCGGGTTCTATGTGCACTGATTGTGATTAGGCTTCTACACACTGCTGCTGCCAAGCTGATGAGCTGGTGTTTGGAAGGCTGGTGTTGGGGAGGCTGGTGTTGGGGAGGCTGGTGTTTGGGAGGCTGGTGTTCGAGAGGCTGGTGTTGGGGAGGCTGGTGTTGGGGAGGCTGGTGTTGGGGAGGCTGGTGATGGGGAGGCTGTTGTTGGGGATGCTGGTGTTTGGGAGGCTGGTGTTGGGGAGGCTGGTGTTGGGAAGGCTGGTGTTGGGAAGGCTGGTGTTCGGGAGGCTGGTGTTTGGGAGGCTGGTGTTTGGGAGGCTGGTGTTTGGGAGGCTGGTGTTGGGAAGGCTGTGGTTGGGGAGGCTGGTGTTGGGGAGGTTGGTGTTGGGGAGGCTGGTGTTGGGGAGGCTGGTGTTCGGGAGGCTGGTGTTGGGGAGGCTGGTGTTCTGGGAGGCTGGTGTTGGGGAGGCTGGTGTTCGGGAGGCTGGTGATTGGGAGGCTGGTGTTGGGGAGGCTGGTGTTCGGGAGGCTGGTGTTTGGGAGGCTGGTGTTGGGAAGGCTGGTGTTCGGGAGGCTGGTGTTGGGGAGGCTGGTGTTTGGGAGGCTGGTGTTTGGGAGGCTGGTGTTGGGAAGGCTGTGGTTGGGGAGGCTGTGGTTGGGGAGGCTGGTGTTGGAGAAGCTGGTGTTTGGGAGGCTGGTGTTGGGGAGGCTAGTGTTCGGGAGGCTGGTGTTGGGGAGGCTGGTGTTGGGGAGGCTGTGGTTGGGGAGGCTGGTGTTGGGGAGGCTGGTGTTTGGGAGGCTGGTGTTTGGGAGGCTGGTGTTCGGGAGGCTGGGGTTCAGGAGGCTGGTGTTTGGGAGGCTGGTGTTCAGGAGGCTGGTGTTGGGGAGGCTGGTGTTCGGGAGGCTGGTGTTCGGGAGGCTGGTGTTTGGGAGGCTGGTGTTGGGGAGGCTGGTGTTTGGGAGGCTGGTTTTGGGGAGGCTGGTGTTCGGGAGGCTGGTGTTCAGGAGGCTGGTGTTCAGGAGGCTGGTGTTTGGGAGACTGGTGTTGGGGAGGCTGGTGTTCGGGAGGCTGGTGTTCGGGAGGCTGGTGCTCGGGAGGCTGGTGTTTGGGAGGCTGGTGTTTGGGAGGCTGGTGTTTGGGAGGCTGGTTTTGGGGAGGCTGGTTTTGGGGAGGCTGGTGTTCAGGAGGCTGGTGTTTGGGAGACTGGTGTTGGGGAGGCTGGTGTTCGGGAGGCTGGTGCTCGGGAGGCTGGTGTTTGGGAGGCTGGTGTTTGGGAGGCTGGTGTTTGGGAGGCTGGTTTTGGGGAGGCTGGTGTTCGGGAGGCTGGTGTTCAGGAGGCTGGTGTTTGGGAGGCTGGTGTTCAGGAGGCTGGTGTTGGGGAGGCTGGTGTTCGGGAGGCTGGTGTTCGGGAGGCTGGTGTTGGGGAGGCTGGTGCTCGGGAGGCTGGTGTTGGGGAGGCTGGTGTTCGGGAGGCTGGTGTTGGGGAGGCTGGTGTTCTGGGAGGCTGGTGTTGGGGAGGCTGGTGTTCGGGAGGCTGGTGATTGGGAGGCTGGTGTTGGGGAGGCTGGTGTTCGGGAGGCTGGTGTTCGGGAGGCTGGTGTTTGGGAGGCTGGTGTTGGGAAGGCTGGTGTTCGGGAGGCTGGTGTTGGGGAGGCTGGTGTTTGGGAGGCTGGTGTTTGGGAGGCTGGTGTTGGGAAGGCTGTGGTTGGGGAGGCTGTGGTTGGGGAGGCTGGTGTTGGAGAAGCTGGTGTTTGGGAGGCTGGTGTTGGGGAGGCTAGTGTTCGGGAGGCTGGTGTTGGGGAGGCTGGTGTTGGGGAGGCTGTGGTTGGGGAGGCTGGTGTTGGGGAGGCTGGTGTTTGGGAGGCTGGTGTTTGGGAGGCTGGTGTTGGGGAGGCTGGTGTTGGGGAGGCTGGTGTTGGAGAGGCTGGTGTTGGAGAGGCTGGTGTTGGGGAGGCTGTGGTTGGGGAGGCTGGTGTTCGGGAGGCTGGTGTTGGGGAGGCTGGTGTTTGGGAGGCTGTTGATTGGGAGGCTGGTGATTGGGAGGCTGGTGTTCGGGAGGCTGGTGTTCGGGAGGCTGGTGTTCGGGAGGCTGGTGTTTGGGAGGCTGGTGTTTGGGAGGCTGGTGTTTGGGAGGCTGGTGTTGGGGAGGCTGGTGTTCGGGAGGCTGGTGTTCGGGAGGCTGGTGTTTGGGAGGCTGGTGTTTGGGAGGCTGGTGTTTGGGAGGCTGGTGTTCGGGAGGCTGGTGTTCAGGAGGCTGGTGTTCGGGAGGCTGGTGTTCAGGAGGCTGGTGTTGGGGAGGCTGGTGTTCGGGAGGCTGGTATTCGGGAGGCTGGTGTTTGGGAGGCTGGTGTTGGGGAGGATGGTGTTTGGGAGGCTGGTTTTGGGGAGGCTGGTGTTCGGGAGGCTGGTGTTCAGGAGGCTGGTGTTCAGGAGGCTGGTGTTTGGGAGACTGGTGTTGGGGAGGCTGGTGTTCGGGAGGCTGGTGCTCGGGAGGCTGGTGTTTGGGAGGCTGGTGTTTGGGAGGCTGGTGTTTGGGAGGCTGGTTTTGGGGAGGCTGGTGTTCGGGAGGCTGGTGTTCAGGAGGCTGGTGTTTGGGAGGCTGGTGTTCAGGAGGCTGGTGTTGGGGAGGCTGGTGTTCGGGAGGCTGGTGTTCGGGAGGCTGGTGTTGGGGAGGCTGGTGCTCGGGAGGCTGGTGTTGGGGAGGCTGGTGTTCAGGAGGCTGGTGTTCAGGAGGCTGGTGTTTGGGAGACTGGTGTTGGGGAGGCTGGTGTTCGGGAGGCTGGTGCTCGGGAGGCTGGTGTTTGGGAGGCTGGTGTTTGGGAGGCTGGTGTTCGGGAGGCTGGTGTTCAGGAGGCTGGTGTTTGGGAGGCTGGTGTTCAGGAGGCTGGTGTTGGGGAGGCTGGTGTTCGGGAGGCTGGTGTTCGGGAGGCTGGTGTTTGGGAGGCTGGTTTTGGGGAGGCTGGTGTTCGGGAGGCTGGTGTTCAGGAGGCTGGTGTTCAGGAGGCTGGTGTTTGGGAGACTGGTGTTGGGGAGGCTGGTGTTCGGGAGGCTGGTGCTCGGGAGGCTGGTGTTCGGGAGGCTGGTGTTGGGGAGGCTGGTGTTGGGGAGGCTGGTGTTGGGGAGGCTGGTGTTTGGGAGGCTGGTGTTTGGGAGGCTGGTGTTTGGGAGGCTGGTTTTGGGGAGGCTGGTGTTCGGGAGGCTGGTGTTCAGGAGGCTGGTGTTTGGGAGGCTGGTGTTCAGGAGGCTGGTGTTGGGGAGGCTGGTGTTCGGGAGGCTGGTGTTCGGGAGGCTGGTGTTGGGGAGGCTGGTGCTCGGGAGGCTGGTGTTGGGGAGGCTGGTGTTCAGGAGGCTGGTGCTCGGGAGGCTGGTGTTCGGGAGGCTGGTGTTGGGGAGGCTGGTGTTGGGGAGGCTGGTGTTCGGGAGGCTGGTGTTGGGGAGGCTGGTGTTAGTAGTGCTGCACACTGAGATACGAGCAGCTGATCGTGCTGTGTTGTGTTGATGGAAGTCGTAACTCTCGCAGCAGAAGCAGCTCCGATTACCGGCTGCAGTCCAGCGTGCAGTGCCTGTTAAGCCGCATACGCAGTTACTGCACAGCTGCGCTTAGAACAGACGACAGTGAAGAGAAGAGCAGCTAACTAGAGCTGGAGCATCAGCACACAACAACACAACCGTAACAAAACAATACAACACAACTACACACTCTAACAACACCGTAAGAGAACACAATCAAACAACACCGTAACAAAACACAATCTAACACCGTAACAGAACAACACAACACAACAACACCGTAACAGAACAACACAACACAACAACACCGTAACAGAACACAACACAACAACACCGTGACAGAACAACACAATCTTACAACACAGTAACAGAAACAACACAACCCAACAACACCGTGACAGAACAACACAATCTTAAAAAACAGTAACAGAACAACACAATCTAACAACACTATTACAAACTTATACAATCTAACAACACCATTACAAACTTCACAATCTAACAACACCATTACAAACTTTACAATCTAACAACACCATTACAAACTTCACACTCTAACAACACCATTACAAACTTATACAATCTAATAACACTATTACAAACTTATACAATCTAACAACACCATTACAAACTTCACACTCTAACAACACCATTACAAACTTTACAATCTAACAACATCATTACAAACTTCACAATCTAACAACACCATTACAAACTTTACAATCTAACAACACAATTACAAACTTCACACTCTAACAACACCATTTCAAACTTATACAATCTAACAACACCATTACAAACTTACACAATCTAACAACATCATTACAAACGTTACAATATAACAACACCATTACAAACTTCACAATCTAACAACACCATTACAAACTTATACAATCTAACAACACCATTACAAACTTATACAATCTAACAACACCATTACAAACTTCACAATCTAACACCATTACAAACTTCACACTCTAACAACACCATTACAAACTTATACAATCTAACAACACCATTACAAACTTCACAATCTAACAACACCATTACAAACTTTACAATCTAACAACACCATTACAAACTTCACAATCTAACACCATTACAAACTTCACACTCTAACAACACCATTACAAACTTATACAATCTAACAACACCATTACAAACTTCACAATCTAACAACACTATTACAAACTTCACAATCTAACAACACCATTACAAACTTCACAATCTAACAACACCATTACAAACTTCACAATCTAACAACACTATTACAAACTTCACAATCTAACAACACCATTACAAACTTATACAATCTAACAGCATCATAACATACAATCTAACAACACCATTACAAACTTATACAATCTAATAACACTATTACAAACTTATACAATCTAACAACACCATTACAAACTTATACAATCTAACAACATCATAACATACAATCTAACAACACCATTACAAACTTATACAATCTAACAACACCATTACAAACTTCACAATCTAACAACACCATTACAAACTTCACACTCTAACAACACCATTACAAACTTCACAATCTAACAACACAATTACAAACTTCACAATCTAATAACACCATTACAAACTTTACAATCTAACAACACTATTACAAACTTCACAATCTAACAACACTATTACAAACTTCACAATCTAACAACACAATTACAAACTTTACAATCTAACAACACCATTACAAACTTTACAATCTAACAACACTATTACAAACTTCACAATCTAACAACACAATTACAAACTTCACAATCTAATAACACCATTACAAACCTCACAATCTAACAACACCATTACAAACTTCACAATCTAACAACACTATTACAAACTTCACAATCTAACAACACAATTACAAACTTCACGATCTAATAACACCATTACAAACTTCACAATCTAACAACACCATTACAAACTTCACAATCTAATAACACCATTACAAACCTCACAATTTAACAACACCATTACAAACTTCACAATCTAACAACACTATTACAAACTTCACAATCTAACAACACAATTACAAACTTCACAATCTAATAACACCATTACAAATGTCACAATCTAACAACACCATTACAAACTTCACAATCTAATAACACCATTACAAACCTCACAATCTAACAACACCATTACAAACTTCACAATCTAATAACACCATTACAAACTTCACAATCTAACAACACCATTACAAACTTCACAATCTAACAACACCATTACAAACTTCACAATCTAATAACACCATTACAAACTTCACAATCTAACAACACCATTACAAACTTCACAATCTAATAACACCATTACAAACCTCACAATCTAACAACACTATTACAAACTTATACAATCTAATAACACCATTACAAACGTCACAATCTAACAACACTATTACAAACTTTTACAATCTAATAACACCATTACAAACGTCACAATCTAATAACACCATTACAAACTTCACAATCTAACAACACTATTACAAACTTTTACAATCTAATAACACTATTACAAACGTCACAATCTAACAACACCATTACAAACTTCACAATCTAGCAACACCATTACAAACTTATACAATCTAACAACACTATTACAACCTTATACAATCTAATAACACCATTACAAACTTATACAATCTAACAACGCCATTACAAACTTCACAATCTAACAACACTATTACAAACAACACAATCTAACAACACTATTACAAACAACACAATCTAACAACATCATTACAAACTTCACAATCTAACAACACCATTACAAACTTATACAATCTAACAACACTATTACAACCTTATACAATCTAACAACACTATTACAAACTTCACAATCTAACAACACCATTACAAACTTCACAATCTAACAACACCATTACAAACTTATACAATCTAACAACACCATTACAAACCTCACAATCTAACAACACCATTACAAACTTATACAATCTAACAACACTATTACAAACTTCACAATCTAACAACACTATTACAAACTTCACAATCTAATAACACCATTACAAACTTCACAATCTAATAACACCATTACAAACCTCACAATCTAACAACACCATTACAAACTTTACAATCTAACAACACTATTACAAACTTCACAATCTAACAACACAATTACAAACTTCACAATCTAATAACACCATTACAAACTTCACAATCTAACAACACCATTACAAACTTTACAATCTAACAACACTATTACAAACTTCACAATCTAACAACACAATTACAAACTTCACAATCTAATAACACCATTACAAACCTCACAATCTAACAACACCATTACAAACTTCACAATCTAACAACACTATTACAAACTTCACAATCTAACAACACAATTACAAACTTCACAATCTAATAACACCATTACAAACTTCACAATCTAACAACACCATTACAAACTTCACAATCTAATAACACCATTACAAACCTCACAATCTAACAACACTATTACAAACTTATACAATCTAATAACACCATTACAAACGTCACAATCTAACAACACTATTACAAACTTTTACAATCTAATAACACCATTACAAACGTCACAATCTAATAACACCATTACAAACTTCACAATCTAACAACACTATTACAAACTTTTACAATCTAATAACACCATTACAAACATCACAATCTAACAACACCATTACAAACTTCACAATCTAGCAACACCATTACAAACTTATACAATCTAACAACACTATTACAACCTTATACAATCTAATAACACCATAACAAACTTATACAATCTAACAACGCCATTACAAACTTCACAATCTAACAACACTATTACAAACAACACAATCTAACAACACTATTACAAACAACACAATCTAACATCATTACAAACTTCACAATCTAACAACACCATTACAAACTTATACAATCTAACAACACTATTACAACCTTATACAATCTAACAACACTATTACAAACTTCACAATCTAACAACCCCATTACAAACTTCACAATCTAACAACACCATTACAAACTTATACAATCTAACAACACCATTACAAACCTCACAATCTAACAACACCATTACAAACTTATACAATCTAACAACACTATTACAAACTTCACAATCTAACAACACTATTACAAACTTCACAATCAAACAACACCATTACAAACATATACAATCTAACAACACCATTACAAACCTCACAATCTAACAACACAGTTACAAAATTATACAATCTAACAACACTATTACAAACTTACACAATCTAACAACACCACTACAAACTCATACAATCTAACAACACCATTACAAACTTATACAATCTAGCAACACCATTATGAGAACACAATCTGACAACTTCAAACTAACACTGAGAAAATTATCACACCAACACTCGCACCATCCCTCAAATCAACACTTAAACAATTATTACACCAACACTCGCACCATCAGTCAAACTAACAATGACACAATTATCACACCAACACTCACACCATCACTCAAACTAACACTGAGACAATTATAAAACCAACACTCACACCACCACACAAACTAACACTGACACAATTATCACACCAACACTCACACCATCACTCAAACTAACAATTACACAATTATCACACCATCACTCAAACTAACACTGACACAATTATCACACCAACACTCACACCATCACTCAAACTAACACTGACACAATTATAATACCAATACTCGCACCAACACTCAAACTAAAACTGAGACAATTATCACACCAACACTCACACCATCACTCAAACTAACACTGACACAATTATAACACCAATACTCGCACCATCACTCAAACTAACACTGACACAATTATCACACCATCACTCAAACTAACACTGACACAATTATAATACCAATACTCGCACCAACACTCAAACTAAAACTGAGACAATTATCACACCAACACTCACACCATCACTCAAACTAACACTGACACAATTATAACACCAATACTCGCACCATCACTCAAACTAACACTGACACAATTATCACACTATCACTTAAACTAACACAATTATCACACCAACACTCACACCATCACTCAAACTAACACTGACACAATTATCACACCAACACTCAAACTAACACTGACACAATTATAATACCAACACTCACACCATCACTCAAACTAACACTGACACAATTATAATACCAATACTCGCACCATCACTCAAACTAAAACTGAGACAATTATCACACCAACACTCACACCATCACTCAAACTAACACTGACACAATTATAACACCAATACTCGCACCATCACTCAAACTAACACTGACACAATTATCACACCATCACTCAAACTAACACTG
>CM038728.1:4204882-4212382 GCA_021613375.1 Megaleporinus macrocephalus
CACAGTGACACGCACACACACAGATCAGGACGTTCAGCAGAGTGCGGCGGTTACACACACACACACACACAGCGCGAGGGTGATGAGGAGGCGCGGCGGTGATGGTGGTGATGATGATGATGATGGAGGAACTGCAGGAACACTAAAGCGGAGGAGAAGATGCAGAATGAACGGATACAGAGAGGAGGAGAAGTGGAGGAGTACCAGATTAGATCTCGCAGTGTAGTAAATTTCCTCTGCACAGTCCAAATAATCCTCAGAGTCCAGCTGTTCAGTAAACATACCAAAACACTCCAGTTAAACACACGTGTGTGTGTGTGTGTGTGTCAGGTGTGTGTCAGGTGTGTGCGTGTGTGTTTGTGTGAAGGGTCTTGTGAGAGTTTAGCTTTAGACCCACTAACTGACCTCTACAGGCTCCGCCCACACGTGTTGCTGCTGTTGTGAAGAAGAGCTTTACAGTTTAAACTCTTCAAACACATTTAAACCCAGCACACCTGCAGGGGGCGCTACCTACACACAACTGGAAGGACAGTGAATGAGTGAGTGGGTGAGCAAGTGGCTGAGTGAGTGAGGGAACGAGGGAATTCATGAGTAAGTGAGTGAGTGGGTGAGCGAGTGGGTGAGCGAGTGGGTGAGTGAGTGGGTGAGCGAGTGAATGAATAAGTGAGTGAGCGAGTAAGTGGATGAGTAAGCAAGTAAGTGAGTAAGTGGGTGAGTGAATGAGTGAGTGAGCGAGTAAGTGGATGAGTAAGCAAGTAAGTGAGTGAGCGAGTAAGTGGATGAGTAAGCAAGTAAGTGAGTAAGTGGGTGAGTGAATGAGTGAGTGAGTGAATGAGTGGTTGAGTAAGTGAATGAGTGAGAGAGTGATTGAGTAAATAAATAAGTGAGTGAATGAGGGGTTGAGTAAGTGAATGAGTGAGTGATTGAGTGAGTGGATAAGTGAGTAAATGAGTGGTTGAGTAAGTGAATGAGTGATTGAGTAATTGAATGAATGAGTGAATGAAAGAGTGAGTAAGTGAATGAGTGAGTGAATGAATGAATGAGCGAGTAAGTGAATGAGTAAGAGAGTGATTGAGAAAGTGAAAGAGTGAGTGAATGAGTGGATGAGCAAGTTAATAATTGAGTGAATGAATGAGTAAGTGAATGAGTGAGCAATTGAATGAATGGGTGAGTGAGTAAGTGAATGAGTGAGTGAGTGAGTGAGTGAGTGAATGAGTGAGTGGGGATTAAAGGAATTTAGCTATATTAACTATAGTCATATGTATAGCTGTATTTGTTTGTATTTGTTGTTTCTCTGGTCAGTCAGTCAGTAACGTGTGATTTCAGGACGGAGGAAGGTGATTGGTTGGATTTTAAGTGCGGTGGTACTTACTGGATCATGATGAGGTTCAGTTTCTTTCCTTAAAGGAGGATCAAACTTCACCTGGTCAACTAAGAGAAAACACAACTATTATGTAATAATAATAATAATAATAATAATAATAATAATAATAAAACTGAAGGTAATCAACAGGAACAACAACACAAACTTACAGTTGATCTCTGAGAGTGTTTTGCCCTCCCGCATGTTCCTGCTCCTGGACTGTATGCGGTGAGGAACATCTACAGTGGGCTACAGAGAGAAACGAGAAAAAACTATTAAAACTGAAAAAATACTAATCTGAAAATTAGAAAAAGTTGAGAAACTAATAAAAGAGAAAAGAGAGAAAATAAACAAAGAGGATTAGTACTAAAGCTCTTCACAACAAAGAGTTAGATTATCACACCAAACCGAGCAGCACAGACCCCACAATAAAGTTTACAACAAATCTCAATATAAACTTTACAATAAATCTCAATATAAACTTTACAACAAATCTCAATATAAACTTTACAACAAAGCTAAATATAAACTTTACAATAAATCTCAACATAAACTACAACAAATCTTAATATAAACTACAACAAATCTTAATATAAACTTTACAACAAAGCTAAATATAAACTTTACAATAAATCTCAATATAAAGTTTACAACAAATCTTAATATTAACCTTACAACAAAGCTCAATATAAACTTTACAACAAAGCTCAATATAAACTTCACAACAAAGCTCAATATAAACTTTATAATAAATCTAAATATAAACTTTACAACAAATCTCAATATTAACTTAAAAAAATCTTACTATAAACTTTACAACAAATCTCAATATTAACTTATAACAAATCTCAATATAAATTTTACAAATTTCAATATAAACTACAACAAATCTCAATATACACTTTACAACAAATTTCAATATAAACTACAAAAAATCTCAATATAAACTTTACAACAAATCTCAATATAATTTTTACAAATTTCAATATAAACTACAACAAATCTCAATACAAACTTTACAACAAATTTCAATATCAACTACAACAAATCTCAATATAAACTTTACAACAAATCTCAATATAAACTTTACAACAAATCTCAATACAAACTTTACAACAAATCTCAATACTAACTTTACAACAAATCTCAATACAAACTTTACATCAAATCTCAAACTTTACAACAAATCTCAAACTTTACAACAAATCTTAATATAAACTTTACAACAAATCTCAATATAAACTTTACATCAAATCTCAAACTTTACAACAAATCTCAATATAAACTACAACAAATCTCTATATAAACTTTACAATACACAAACTTTCCAATAAAGCAGACTATAAAATTTACAATGAACCTCACACTAAAGTTTACAATAAACCTCTTAATAAACTTTACAATAAACCTCATAATAAACTTTAAAATAATGTCTATTATAAACTTTAGAATAAGTCTCACAATAAACTTCATTATAAAAAATAATAATAAACTTTACAATAAACCCTATAACGAACTTTACAATTAGCCCTATAGTGAATTTTACAATAAACCTTATAATAATCTTTAAAATAAAGCCAAAAATATATTTTACAATAAACTTTATAATAAAACCTAATAATAAACTGCACAATAAACCCCATAATAAACTGCACAATAAACTTTACAATAATATTTTTTATAAAACTTTACAGCAAATCCCATATATACTTAACAATAAAACCCAACATAAACTTCACAACAAATCCTATACATTTTATATTAAATCTCAATATTAAATTCATAATAAACCGTATAATAAGCTTTACAATAAACCTCACAGTAAACTTTAGATCAGAACTTAAGCTAAACTTCATTATAAAACTATGATCAACAGAAACAAGCCAGGATGAAATCAGACCATTAAAAACTAATCAGAACATTATTAATAACACAAACATTATAAACATCACAAACATTATAAACACCACTGCAAACATGCTACACAAACATCATCACCTTTATCACACTCACACAGGAGAGTCGGAGAGTCTGTTTACACCTTTCATCTGCAGGTGGTCTTGAGAACATGTTCAGATTTCACTACAGCAGGTGTGAACAGACCCAGCTCCAGATCACTGATCCACATTCAGAGGAGATCAGAGATCCTCACCCCACAGTAACTGGGAGGAGCTTTTCTAAACCAGTCGTATCAGAACAGAGCACACAGATCAGATCTGTTCACTCTGATAACACACCTCAGCCAAAAGTTCATCAGATCTGAACATCCAGCACAAAGTGTAAACAGCCTCTCACTCTCTCTTAAATCATTTCACTCTCAGATGATGTAATGCCATGAGTGCGATGCGCTCCGGTGGTCTCGGTGGCCTTTGAGGGTACCTGTCTACAGAGAGGTGAGAACTGAAGACCTCTGAGTGACAGAGAAACAGCCGAAAACAAAGCCCTGAACTTAAACTACGTAAATACACAACAAAGAAAAAGAAGACAGACAGACAGACAGACAGACAGACAGACAGATAGACAGACAGACAGACAGACAGACAGACAGACAGACAGACAGACAGATAGACAGACAGACAGACAGACAGACAGACAGACAGACAGACAGACAGAGGGGCGGATCAGTGGATGGAGGGATGAACAGACAAGTACAGTGAGATATGGCTGACTAACATAACATTGGAACATTTGGCCATAATCCTCAACCTGATACCAATCCTAATCCTGGTACTAATCCTCAACCTGATACCAATCCTAATCCTGGTACTAATCCTCAACCTGATACCAATCCTAATCCTGGTACTAATCCTCAACCTGATACTAATCCTAATCCTAGTACTAATCCTTATCCTGGTACTAATCGTCATCCTGGTCATATTCCTCACCCTGATACTAATCCTAATCCTGGTACTAATCCTAATCCTGGCCATATTCCTCACCTTGATACTAATCCTAAACCTGGTACTAAAACTCAACCTGGTCATATTCCTCACCCTGATACTAATCCTAACCCTGGTACTAATCCTCACCCTGGTCATATTCCTAACCCTGGTACTAATCCTCAACCTGGTCATATTCCTAATCCTAGTACTAATCCTCACCTTGATACTAATCCTCATCCTCATCCTGATACTAATCTTCACCCTGATACTAATTCTCATCCTGGTACTAATCCTCAACCTGGTCATATTCCTCACCCTGATACTAATCCTTATCCTCATCCTGGTACTAATCCTCAACCTGGTACTAATCCTCACCCTGATACTAATCCTCATCCTGGTACTAATCCTCAACCTGGTCATATTCCTCACCCTGATACTAATCCTTATCCTCATCCTGGTACTAATACTCAACCTGGTCATATTCCTCACCCTGATATTAACGCTCATCCTGGTACTAATCCTCAACCTGGTACTAATCCTCATCCTGGTACTACGCCTCATCTGGTACTAATCCTCATCCTGGTACTAATCCTCATCCTGGTACTACACCTCATCTGGTACTAATCGTCATCCTGGTACTAATCCTTATCCTGGTACTAATCCTCAACCTGGTCATATTCCTAACCCTGGTACTAATCCTCAACCTGGTACTATTCCTCATCCTGGTACTACGCCTAATCTGGTACTAATCGTCATCCTGGTACTAATCCTTATCCTGGTACTACTCGTCATCCTGGTACTATTCCTCACCCTGATATTAATCCTAATCCTGGTACTAATCCTCACCCTGATATTACTCCTAACCCTGGTACTAATCCTCAATCTGGTCATATTCCTAATCTTAGTACTAATCCTCATTCTCACCCTGATACTAATCTTCACCCTGATACTAATTCTCATCCTGGTACTAAACCTCAACCTGGTCATATTCCTCACCCTGATACTAATCCTTATCCTCATCCTGGTACTAATCCTCACCCTGATACTAATCCTCATCCTGGTACTAATCCTCACCCTGGGCTTATTACTGATGCTGGTCTTATCCCTCACCCTGATCCTAATCCTTATGCTGGTCTTACTCCTTACACTGGTCTCATCTTTCACACTACTCCTAATCATCACCCTGGTCTTATCCCTCACCCTGATCCTAATCCTCATGCTGGTCCTAGTTCTCACACTGGTTTTACCGCTCACCCTGGTCCTAATCCTTATCCTCATCCTGGTCTTACCCCTGACCCTGATCCTAAACCTCATGCTGGTCCTAATCCACACCCTGGTCTTACCCCTGACCCTGATCCTAATCCTCATGCTGGTCCTAATCCACACCCTGGTCTTACCCCTGACCCTGATCCTAATCCTCATGCTGGTCCTAATCCACACCCTGGTCTTACCCCTGACCCTGATCCTAATCCTCATGCTGGTCCTAATCCACACCCTGGTCTTACCCCTGACCCTGGTCCTAAACCTCACCTTTTAGAGCTTTTAAAGGTGGACGTCTGGTTCCATTCACCTACACTGTGAACAGATCAGAACTTCTCCTGAACTGAGAGTTTCACACTGAACGCTCTCTGACTGACTCTGAACATCTGAATGGATCTGAACTGAAGTATGTAGGAATGCAGCTCCACTCTAGCCTACAATAAACTGTTTAGACTCAGTTTAGACTCAGTTTAGACTCAGTTTAGACTCAGTTTAGACTCAGTTTAGACTCAGGAGTGTAAACAAGGCTTGGCTGTTGTCCAGTGTTTGCTGTTGGTACAGCAGCTGTGTGCTGACCGGTTTGGTCAGTGAACTCTTCTGTTGACTCAGGCAGCGAACACCATCTGTCCTCCGCAAAGGAACTGGAATTACAGCCGCAGCTCAAACAGCGGACCCCAGCGCCGGTCAGTGACGCAGTACCTGCTCTACTGCTCTGTCCGAATACTTTACGGCCGTCAGGTATTTCAGCGTTAAAGGGAATCAAGGTGGAACAGGAAACTCTAGCTGGGAAACAGAAAGTCAGCTTCATCTCCTGGTGGTACTGACCTCAGACTCCGTGTCATCATCCTCAAACTCACTGTAGTGGGCGTGGTCAGGGTTACTGGCCTTATCCAGCAGCTCGATGGCCAGCGTCCGGCTCAGAGGCTGAGAAACGAACGGGTGCTGAGGGCCAAAAACAGAGAACACCACAAACACTGACGTAAACAATGCACAGGTACACCTTTAACCAGAGGCAGCCCACTCAGGCCCATCAATACACTTCTATACATCTCAAACTACAATCAATCCCTAACCGGCCCACCCGCTCACCTGCAGTAACTTCTCAGCCGCTGGTCTCTTCTTCGGGTTTTTTGTCAACGACAGTTTAACGAAATTGTGAAAGTTATTGGACCTAAAAAACACAGAGGCTGGAGATTAACGCCGTATTTAACACTTAGGACAGAACT
Organism: Megaleporinus macrocephalus; assembly: GCA_021613375.1. Taxonomy (NCBI): domain Eukaryota; kingdom Metazoa; phylum Chordata; class Actinopteri; order Characiformes; family Anostomidae; genus Megaleporinus; species Megaleporinus macrocephalus. The sequence continues at coordinate 4,211,614 of CM038728.1, forward strand.
TCAATTAGAAAATCATTGAGAAAATCATCCATCAGAACATCAGCGTTCAGAACACCATCAATCAGAACACCATCAATCAGAACACCATCAATCAGAACACCATCAATCAGAACATCAGCAGTCAGAACACCATCATCAGTCAGAACACCATCATTAATCAGAACACCATCATCAGTCAGAACAACATCATCAGTCAGAACACCATCAATCAGAACACCATCAATCAGAACACCATCAATCAGAACACCATCAATCAGAACACCATCATCAGTCAGAATATCAGCAGTCAGAACACCATCATCAGTCAGAACACCATCAATCAGAACACCATCAATCAGAACACCATCAATCAGAACACCATCAATCAGAAAACCATCAATCAGAACACCATCAATCAGAAAACCATCAATCAGAACATCAGCGTTCAGAACATCAGCAGTCAGAACACCATCATCAGTCAGAACACCATCAATCAGAACACCATCAATCAGAACACCATCAATCAGAACACCATCAATCAGAAAACCATCAATCAGAACAACATCAATCAGAACATCATTAGTCAGAACACCATCAATCAGAACAACATCAATCAGAATATCATTAGTCAGAACACCATCATCAATCAGAACACCATCAATCAGAACACCATCATTAATCAGAACACCATCAATCAGAACACCATCATTAGTCAGAACACCATCATTAGTCAGAACACCATCAATCAGAACATCAGCGTTCAGAACATCAGCAGTCAGAAAACCATCAT
>CM038728.1:4217382-4229882 GCA_021613375.1 Megaleporinus macrocephalus
GCTTAGAGGATAGAACAGTGTTTAGAGGATAGTCTACTTGGTCCAAAAGATAGAACAGTCTTTAGAGGATAGTCTACTCTGTTCATAGGAAAGAACAGTGTTTAAAGGATAGTCTACCCCCTTTAGAAGATAGAACAGTCTTTAGAGGATAATCTACTCTGTTCATAGGACAGAACAATCTTAAGAGTATAGTCTACTCTGCTTATAGGATAGAACAGTCTTTAAGAGTATAGTCTACTCTGTTTATAAGATAGAACAGTCTTTAGAGGATAGTCTACTTGGTCCATAAGATAGAACAGTGTTTAGAGGATAGTCTACTCTGTTCATAGGATAGAACAGTCTTAAGAGTATAGTCTACTCTGTTTATAGGATAGAACAGTCTTTAGAAGATAGTCTACACTGTTCATAAGATAGAACAGTGTTTAGAGGATAGTCTACTTGGTCCATACGATAGAACAGTGTTTAGAGGATAGTCTACTCTGTTCATAGGATAGAACAGTCTTTAGAGGATAGTCTACTTGGTCCATAAGATAGAACAGTGTTTAGAGGATAGTCTACTTGGTCTATAAGATAGAACAGTGTATAGAGGATAGTCTACTCTGTTCATAGGAAAGAACAGTCTTAAGAGTATCGTCTACTCTGCTTATAGGATAGAACAGTGTTTAGAGGATAGTCTACTCTGTTCATAATATAGAACAGTGTTTAGAGGACAGTCTACTTGGTCCATACGATAGAACAGTGTTTAGAGGATAGTCTACTCTGTTCATAGGATAGAACAGTCTTTAGAGGATATTCTATTTGGTCCATAAGATAGAACAGTCTTTAGAGGATAGTCTACTTGGTCCATAAGATAGAACAGTGTTTAGAGCATATTCTACTTGGTCCATAAGATAGAACAGTGTTTAGAGGATAGTCTACTCTGTTCATAGGATAGAACAGTCTTTAGAGGATAGTCTACTCTGTTCATAGGAAAGAACAGTGTTTAAAGGATAGTCTACCCCCTTTAGAAGATAGAACATGCTTTAGAGGATAGTCTACTCTGCTTATAGGATAGAACAGTCTTTAAGAGTATAGTCTACTCTGTTTATAAGATAGAACAGTGTTTAGAGGATAGTCTACTCTGTTCATAGGATAGAACAGTGTTTAGAGGATAGTCTACTCTGTTCATAGGATAGAACAGTGTTTGGAGGATAGTCTACTTGGTCCATAAGATAGAACAGTGTTTAGAGGATAGTCTACTTGGTCCATAAGATAGAACAGTGTTTAGAGGATAGTCTACTCTGTTCATAGGTAAGAACAGTCTTAAGAGTATCGTCTACTCTGCTTATAGGATAGAACAGTGTTTAGAGGATAGTCTACTCTGTTCATAATATAGAACAGTGTTTAGAGGACAGTCTACTTGGTCCATACGATAGAACAGTGTTTAGAGGATAGTCTACTCTGTTCATAGGATAGAACAGTCTTTAGAGGACATTCTATTTGGTCCATAAGATAGAACAGTGTTTAGAGGATAGTCTACTTGGTCCATAAGATAGAACAGTGTTTAGAGCATATTCTACTTGGTCCATAAGATAGAACAGTGTTTAGAGGATAGTCTACTCTGTTCATAGGATAGAACAGTCTTTAGAGGATAGTCTACTCTGTTCATAGGAAAGAACAGTGTTTAAAGGATAGTCTACCCCCTTTAGAAGATAGAACATGCTTTAGAGGATAGTCTACTCTGCTTATAGGATAGAACAGTCTTTAAGAGTGTAGTCTACTCTGTTTATAAGATAGAACAGTGTTTAGAGGATAGTCTACTCTGTTCATAGGATAGAACAGTGTTTAGAGGATAGTCTACTCTGTTCATAGGATAGAACAGTGTTTGGAGGATAGTCTACTTGGTCCATAAGATAGAACAGTGTTTAGAGGATAGTCTACTTGGTCCATAAGAAACAACAGTGTTTAGAGGATAGTCTACTTGGTCCATAAGATACAACAGTGTTTAGAGGATAGTCTACTTGGTCCATAGGATAGAACAGTGTTTAGAGGATAGTCTACTTGGTCCATAAGATAGAACAGTGTTTAGAGGATAGTCTACTTGGTCCATAAGATAGAACAGTGTTTAGAGGATAGTCTACTCTGTTCATAGGTAAGAACAGTCTTAAGAGTATCGTCTACTCTGCTTATAGGATAGAACAGTGTTTAGAGGATAGTCTACTCTGTTCATAATATAGAACAGTGTTTAGAGGACAGTCTACTTGGTCCATACGATAGAACAGTGTTTAGAGGATAGTCTACTCTGTTCATAGGATGGAACAGTCTTTAGAGGACATTCTATTTGGTCCATAAGATAGAACAGTCTTTAGAGGATAGTCTACTTGGTCCATAAGATAGAACAGTCTTTAGAGGACATTCTATTTGGTCCATAAGATAGAACAGTCTTTAGAGGATAGTCTACTTGGTCCATAAGATAGAACAGTGTTTAGAGCATATTCTACTACTTGGTCCATAAGATAGAACAGTCTTTAGAGGATAGTCTACACAGTTCTGAATATAGAACAATGTTTAGAGCATATTCTACTTGGTCCAAAAGATAGAACAGTCTTTAGAGGATAGTCTACACAGTTCAGAGGATAGAACAGTCTTTAGAGGATAGTCTACACAGTTCTGAATATAGAACAGTGTTTAGAAGCCAAACAAGAAACAGTGTGAAAATTCTGCCTTAACTCTGCACGTTCACACTCAGTGACTGACTCACAACAGGAAGCGACTCTAAACACTTTTAAACCCCCCAAAATGACCGCATCCTCCGCTCTGCAGGGTCAGCAGCTCTGCACTCAGCTGACTGGCCGACCACGACGCTCCACCACTATGAATCACTGCTCTCGGTTAATTACGCCTGAACGTCTCCTTCACTGAGAGCCATAAACTGTAAACACTGAGCGGAGAGAGCTTAAAGTTTTATTAGTCCAGTCTACAACATGATCCGGTCTTAAGTAAAGCAAGGCCTAAACCTTTAAGAGCATTTTTTCATGTTTTTTTTTTTTGGGCATCCTTTCAACTCGGCAGCTGCCGTTCACGCTGTGTGAAGGATTTCATGAAGAACGGACCAATAGAAACGCTCCAAAAGAGCCTGGAAAACATTCTGGTTCCATTGACTTACATTGAAAGTACAGACGGTTTTTGGCCTCTCCTGTAAAGTTGCCGTTTGGAGATACTTCATTGGAATTTATATTGCTAATTTCTAATTAGTGATCCAGCGAGTGGATAAATCTGGAAAACTGGAGCCTCCATGTTCAGGGAACGACATAAAACAGTAAGCAAGTGGAACTCGAGTCTGAACTACTAATTTTATTAGTATTAGACTGTTTATTATTATTAATCTCAAATTACTTTGTAATTCATTTTTGTCCTCTGAAGGGGACATGAGTCTCCAAAAGATATTTCAAAAAACTAAATAAGGTACTCGCTAAAACCTGTTGTGCCGTGTAGAGGACATCCTGGTCTTTCCAATGATGTATCATGTGTTGGGGCGTGTTATTAACAACAGAAGCTCCGCCTTTTTAAATATGGCCGCCTCTTAGTAACCATATTTTATCAAATAATATGTATTTATTATGTTTCTAAAACCTATAATTGATATATTTTAGGTGTAAAACTGTTGTAGCTAGTTCTCAAAAGACTTTTTATTGATATTCAGAAACATTTAACTACCTAACAACATACTTTTTGATGTCCTTCGTAGTGGAGACTCACTAAATCTGGTTTTATATGAAATTAATGATGTCACAGGTGACAGGAATTTGACAGGCAGCATGTAAGCTCTGTAAACATGTAAATTCATTACTAATTTATTTTTAATTAATTACTAATTTAATTTATTCCTAATTTATAAGAAAATGTTACATAATTGTACATTTTAAAAATAGAATATTAAAATTAAAATAAGAGATCTATAAGAGATGTTGGGTACTACGTGTGGAGAGTATGAAACTTTGGCTCAAACTGTTTAAACCTGATTTTTAATTTAATTTTAATCAAAGTAACAGTAACTTTTGGAATGGATTATTATTTATTCCTGTTTATGTTCATATACAGTGCATTTAAAATATTTACTACACTGACAAAAGTGAAAATTATATAAAAATAGATAAACAATGTTTGTTTACTCAGTTTTATTTAAATTATTTTCTAGGATTGAGTTGGTGTTGATGTTGTAGAAGGTTTTTTGGTCTGATGCAGAAGAGAAAACAAGAAATATGTCATAAACAATGTCCTGATGTCCACTATAAAGGACATTCCTTAAAAAAAGAGTGACGTTTCTTTCATCTAGTAGACTTATTTGATGTTGGAATCCCTGAAATCCATCACATGGCCAACACACACTCACGCCTGCGGTCAGTTTAGAGTGTTGGCCATGCGATGGACTGGTGACCTGTCCATAGTGACCCCCGCCTTCGCCCGATGACGCCTTCCAGCGCCCCCCGTTGGAAAATAAGTGAAAGATAGTGGATGGATGGATGGATGGATGATGATGATGGCGGTGTTCTCTCACCCAGCTTGATGTAGCCGTTGTCCGTCAGTAAAATGTTGGCTCCCTGAAAAAAATAATCAAATAAAATAAATAAATAAATAAATAAATAAATAAATAATACACAGGCAAACAAAAATACGGTGAATTTCTAATCCTAGGCCTTACAGGCGGCACCACTTCTCAGGAGAAACGGATTATTAAAATAAATAAATAAATAAATAAATAAATAAATAAATAAAATAAATAAATAATACACAGGCAAACAAAAATACGGTGAATTTCTAATCCTAGGCCTTACAGGCGGCACCACTTCTCAGGAGAAACGGATTATTAAAATAAATAAATAAATAAATAAATAAATAAAATAAATAATACACAGGCAAACAAAAATACGGTGAATTTCTAATCCTAGGCCTTACAGGCGGCACCACTTCTCAGGAGAAACGGATTATTAAAATAAATAAATAAATAAATAAATAAATAAATAAATAAAATAAATAAAATAAATAAATAAATAATACACAGGCAAACAAAAATACGGTGAATTTCTAATCCTAGGCCTCACAGGCGGCACCACTTCTCAGGAGAAACGGATTATTAAAATAAATAAATAAATAAATAAATAAATAAACGGATCTTTCATCTTTCCACTTTAAAGAGACTCTTTCTCCGTGTGTCCCTTTCATCTGTGATCTGAGCTAGCGGAGCTAACGGAGCTAAATCAGTGACAGGAACTGCACACACACACACACACACACACACACACACACACACACACACACACACACACAGTGAAGCCACTGAGCGGCAGTCATTTCTACAATGATACTTTATATAATGAGGGTCTCTTCTAGCAGAGGCATCAATCGGGAGAGGGGTCTGAGATGATTAGGGAGAACACACACAGGAGTACGAAGCTGACGTTACCTTTATGTCTCGATGCATCTTGCCCTTGCTGTGGAGGTAGTATAGACCCTGCGGCGTTCACGAGAGAAAACAATATACTCAAACCGACAGCAACGCAACTCTTACAGTTTATTCAAGTGTAGCATTAAACTAAAGTTAATATACTTTCAGTTTACTTTTTATGTACTTCTCAGTGATAAACTAAACACAGTTATACTTAAGTATGCTGGGGTTATACTAACAAGTATAGAACAGTCTAAGTATATTTGGTTTTTACTTGTACTTAATCTTTTGATTGAGATAGTAGAAGTAAGTATTCTTACTCTGCACAAAAACACATCCAGTACAATATTTATTTAAAATTTGATTTATAAAGATTTATAAAGATACTAATATGTTTATAATCTGAGTGTGTCTTGTTTATTTTACGTGTGTTCACTGGTGAGTAAGTAAACATTGTTAAGTTCTATTTTAAGTAGAAAAAACTCTTAAACCTAGTCATATACTTTAAATTACAACAATAATATAAGCAGTAAATTATAAGTATTATGTTTAGTTCACTTAAAGAAAACGCACAAGCTAGTAAACTAACAGTAAACCCTTAAGATTACTTTTAGTGTAGTTGCAGTACAAAAGATGTAAACTAGTTTATACTTGGTTTACTACTCTTACACTTAAAGTGTACTTAAAAGTATACTTTTAAAAACTAGAAAGTGGCCAATTTAGTCCCAAGAAGTATTAAAATAGTACATATACGAGTGTACTACTAGTACAATGACATTAGTATAGTAACTGCATAAAGTATACTTAATAAAATTAACTTTAAGTATACTTATTTTCTGTAAGGGGAGGTTTAAGGATATTTTTTCTACTTAAAATAGAAATTAACAACGTTTACTTACTCACCAGTGGACACACGTAAAATAAACAAGACACACTCAGATTATAAACATATTAGTATCTTTATAAATCTTTATAAATCAAATTTTAAATAAATATTGTACTGGATGTGTTTTTGTTCAGAGCAAGAATACTTACTTCTACTATCTCAATCAAAATATTAAGTACAAGTAAAGACCAAATATACTTAGACTGTTCTATACTTGTCAGTATAACCCCAGCATACTTAAGTATAACTGTGTTTAGTATATCACTGAGAAGTACATAAAAAGTAAACTGAAAGTATACTCACTTCCTTTTAGTTTAAAAGAAGTAACTAATGCTACACTTGAATAAACTTCTTTTTTGTAAGGGTAGACATATACTTTAAAGTACAACAATAATATAAGCAGTAAATTATAAGTATTATTTTAAGTTTAAGTTCACTTAAAGAAAACGTACAAGCTAGTAAACTAACAGTAAAACCTTAAGATTACTTTTAGTGTAGTTACAGTACAAAAGATGTAAACTAGTTTATACTTGGTTTACTACTCTTACACTTAAAGTGTATTTAAAAGTATACTTTTAAAAACTAGAAAGTGGCCAATTTTTTCCCAAGAAGTATTAAAATAGTACATATACAAGTGTACTACTAGTACAATGACATTAGTATAGTAACTACATACAGTACTTTAAGTATACTTATTTTCTGTTAGTAATGATAGGATGGAGTCTCTCTTGATAGCAATCCAAAGCTAACATATTGTTAGTCATGGACACCCACTGGGTCGGGCTTACCTGGAGGGTTTCTCTGCACACGTACGCTATCTGTGATTCCAACAGTGGACCTGTAACTACAGAGAGGAGACACAGAGGTGTAAACAGGCGAGCGAGCTAAAGGGAAATGTTGGGCGTGTCTCAAATCCTACTGAGCTCCTACATAGGCAGCATTTACCGTCATAGTATGCGCTCCTGACATGTAGACTGTCCCAATTCTTACATACCTTAAACATGCTGCTACTGAGGAACCTTATTTAGACCTGATTTTAAGGAAGCATTGATTCCTCAGCTGCTAAAACAATCCCATGATGCACCGCAGGCTAATCTAGGAGCAGTGAAGTGGTTTTAAAATGTGAGTTATTTTGATTCTCTGGAGTTTTAATGTGTTTCTGGTCATATAATCACACAAAACATTATTTTATTATCAACTCTGTAACGAGTCCTTCACCATTTACACTTTATACTCCAGACATTAGCTTGAGTATTGTTTTGGATGCGTGCCGGTAGCTTAGCAACCACCTAAACCACCGGTGGCGTGCTGCAGTGGGCGGGAACAAGCCGTGACGCAGTCTCTCTCTAACTAGAGCGTCTCAGTAATCTGTTTTATGAGGAGAGATGAGGAGAGAACGCTGCTACTTACACAGCTCCCTACCTAGACAGCCTACTTAGACACTCACTAGGGTTTGAGACGGACCCGTAGCGTTAGCAGCTTCACCCAAACACTCCAATGGGAAGCCTTAACTGAGAGTCTAACAGTGGCTGCGTTTACATGCCGCGATTTTCTCCGATCCGATTGAACTCATTCCGATTCTGGATTAAGACGGAGAGTACAACTTGGCATAAACGTTACCATGACGACAAGCATCGGACGAGGTCGGTCAAGAGTGAGACCAGAATGTACTTACTAATGAAGGGGTGAGAGGAAGACGTCACGTCCTGCCTCACCGATTTCATCCGTGTTAGCGAGGAGTCGATCTCCCAGGACTTCATCCGGAATTTGGTCAAATGGGACGGTGGGCGTGGCCTTTGTGATACACTGATCTGAGAAACGTCCTGGTCTCTAAAGACCCCCTCTACCTCCCGCCATGTTGAAACTCCCTCCATGACTCAACTGCACATGTGCAGAGCGTACGTAAACGTTCCGATTGGGAACGTAATCGGATTCAGGCGTTTACAGGTGGCTATTCTTCTTCTATTAACTTCTATTAACAGATTATTTACGGGATCAGCCACCTCCTTCAATCGGATAGAAATTGTTATCGGAATGATCTCAATCGGACTAGTCTACTGGGATTCAGGTGTATACATGGACTTATTCTATTCCGATTGAGCCGTTAGTCTGATTATCATCAGATCATCAGGCTTCATGTAAACGTAGCCAATGACAAGTTGGTACAAAGACCCACCATCATGACCCACATCGTTCAACTGCTAGTAAAGAAACATGAAGGACAAGTTAGATCCATGACCATGGTCCTCAGTCGGAAAAGGGTGGAGTGCCCTCTCCAGGTTGGAAATGATCTCCTGCCTCAAGGTCTGGTCAATCTATGTACCTACTCTCACCTGTGGTCAGGAGCTCTGGTTAGTGACCGAAAGAACGAGATCGAGAACGAGAAATGAGTTTTCTCCGTGGGGTGTCGGGTCTCAGAGTCCAGCCGCTCCTCCTCCACGTGGAGAGGAACCAGCTGAGGTGGTTCGGGCATCTGGTTAGGATGCCTTCTGGACGCCTCCCTGTGGAGGTGTTCTGGACATGTTCGACCGGGAGGAGATCTCGGGGAAGACCCAGGACACGCTGGAAGGATTATATCTCTCGGCTGGTCTGGACCCAGCCCTAACGGTTACCGAGGCAAAGGTGGTCTAGTGGTCGTGCCCAACATTGATTGATGCCTACGAAACCTACGAGTTCTAATCCTGGAGAAAGGTCTGGCAGGTCTGGTGTGCTAAGTTTTGATCTGCTGGCTCTGGTACGTTGGATCACATGTAGTGTGTCACATGTAGTCTAGTTTGCTGTGTCGGATCTGGTCCGTCAGATCTTGAGTCAGATCTCATCCATCAGGTCTAACGTGTTGTATATGGTCTGTTAGATCTGCTGTGTTGGGTTCGGTCTTTCAGATCTGGTTTGTTGGAGGACGTCTATCAGATCTGGTCTGTCGAGTCTCTTCCGTCAGACCTGGTTTGTTTAATCTTGTGGGTTGGATCTCCTGCATCAGGTCTGGTCTGTCAGATCTGCTGCCTCAGATATGATTTGCTGGACCTGGTCTGTCAGATCTGATCTTATGGATCTAGTCTACCAGATCCAACTTGCAGGACCGTGCCCATCAGGTCTGGTCTATGTGATCTGGTCCATTAGATTCAGTAGGACTTGTAGTGTGGGTTCTATATCTTACCATGATAAATGTCCTGGAGTGAACCTCCTCCACAGTACTCCATACATATCCACAACTTGTCTCTCCTACAAACAAGACGAGAAGACAAAGGACAGTCAGTGTTCTTCAGAGTGCAGAGCAGAGGAAGACACAAAGCAAACACAGGACACACCAGGGACAAACCCAATAGACACCCAACAGACTCTCAACTCTTCTCCCAATCCTTATCTTCTACACTGTTAGATTAGATTATTAGATTAGATTATTAGACGTATAACTGTATAACTCTGTCATTTGCTCTCTCTCACTCTATCTCTCTCTATTTCTCCTTCCCATTCTCTCTATAGTTCTCTTTCTCTTTAGTTCTCTCTTTCTCTATCACTTTCTCTCTGGTTCTTTCTTTCACTCCATCTCTCTCACTCTCTCTAGTTCTTTCTCTCACTCTCTAGTTCTCCTATTCTCTCTCTAGTTCTCTTATTCTCTCTAGTTTTTTCTCTCACTCTCTATCTCTCAAACTCTCTAGTTCTCTCATTCTCTCTCTCATTCTCTCTAGTTCTCTCATTCTCTCTCTAGTTCTTTCTCTCACTCTCTTTCTCTACATACATATATATATATATATATATATATATTCTTTCCTTTCATTCTCTCTCTAATTTTCTGTTTCTCTCTCTCTCATTCTCTCTAGTTCTCTTTCATTCTCTCTATTCTTTCTCACACTCTATTGCTCTCTCTAATTCTCTCTCTAGTTCTTTCTCTCACTCTCTCTCTCTACATTATATATATATATATATCTCATTCTCTCTCTAGTTCTTTCTCTCTATTTCTCTCTCTAATTCTCTCTCTCTCATTCTCTCTCTAGTTCTTTCTCTCTATTTCTCTCTCTAATTCTCTCTCTCTCATTCTCTCTCTAATTCTCTCTCTCATTCTCTCTCTAGTTTTCTCTCTATTTCTCTCTCTAATTCTCTCTCTCTCATTCTCTCTCTAATTCTCTCTCTCTCATTCTCTCTCTAGTTCTTTCTCTCACTCTCTCTCTACATATATATATATATATATATATATATATATAAATATCTTCATCTCATTCTCTCTCTAGTTCTTTCTCTCACTCTCTCTCTCTACATATATATATATATATATATATATATATAAATATCTTCATCTCATTCTCTCTCTAATTCACTCTGTTTCTCTCTCATTCTCTCTAGTTCTTTCTCTCACTCTATCTCTCTCTATTTCTCCTTCTCATTCTCTCTCTAGTTCTCTTTTTCTCTCATTCTCTCTCTAGTTCTCTTTTTCTCTCATTCTCTCTCTAGTTCTTTCTCTCCCACTCTCTCTCTTGCTCTCTCTCTCTTTCATTCTCTCTCTAATTCTCTTTTTCTCTTTCTCTCTCTAGTTCTTTCTCTCACTCTCTTTCTCTATACATACATACATATATACATATATATACATATATATATATATATATATATATATATTCTTTACTTTCATTCTCTCTAATTCTCTCTGTTTCTCTCTTTCTCATTCTCTCTAGTTCTCTTTCATTCTCTCTATTCTTTCTCACACTCTATCGCTCTCTCTAATTCTCTCTCTAGTTCTTTCTCTCCCACTCTCTCTCTTGCTCTCTCTCTCTCTTTCACTCTCTCTCTTGCTCTCTCTCTCTCTTTCACTCTCTCTCTTGCTCTCTCTCTCTCTTTCACTCTCTCTCTAGTTCTCTCTCTCCCCCTCTCTCAGGCTGTCGGAGGGAATGAAAGTTAAACAGGAGCTTGGTACCTGTACCTTAAGTAACTGCCGAAGTAGGCCACGATGTTGGAGTGCTTGCAGTCCTTCATCATAGTGATCTCCTGCTGGACCACTGCAAAGTCCTCCCCTGCGAGAAGACAAAGGGGACACGGTTGTCCAGGGTTTACTTACTGTCCATCATCCACTACAGTCTGCTTGAACAAGAGGACTACAGACACTGCTGGACCCCCATAACCTGTGATTCAACAGCGGTCTTAAAGCAGCGCTACGCAAGAGTTGCTCCAGGGGTCCCCCTACAGGTGTGAAGTGTAATTCCCTTTTACACCACTGGGGTTAAAACCAATAATGCTCTACGCCCCTGGTGGTCAGCTCCGAGTGTGTTTGTCGGTGAGTAGAAGGTCCTGCTGGAGCGGTTCTGGACTTGCTCTTCTTTTCATCTAATTAAGTACTGATACTCCAATCCAATCAGCTCACACGCCCGTTTATAGCAGGTTCGTTAAAGCGCTAGCTTAGCCAATCAGAATCCAGTTCACGGCAGTGACCACGAGAGAAACGTGAGCTCAGTTCAGAACGAGTTGTCGGCGGCGACCGAGTGGACATTACTCTGATTTACATCTGACAGTTCAACTACGAAACCTTTTAACATCACTGTTAGATTAGATATTAGATTAGATATTAGATTAGATATTAGATTAAATACTAGATTAGATATTAGATTAGATATTAGATTAGATACTAGATTAGATATTAGATTAGATATTAGATTAGATATTAGATTAGATACTAGATTAGATATTAGATTAGATATTAGATTAGATACTAGATTAGATACTAGATTAGATATTAGATTAGATACTAGATTAGATATTAGATTAGATATTAGATTAGATACTAGATTAGATATTAGATTAGATATTAGATTAGATACTAGATTAGATATTAGATTAGATACTAGATTAGATATTAGATTAGATATTAGACTAGATACTAGATTAGATATTAGATTAGATATTAGATTAGATATTAGATTAGATACTAGATTAGATATTAGATTAGATATTAGATTAGATATTAGATTAGATATTAGATTAGATACTAGATTAGATATTAGATTAGATATTAGATTAGATACTATATTAGATATTAGATTAGATATTAGATTAGATATTAGATTAGATATTAGATTAGATATTAGATTAGATATTAGATTAGATACTAGATTAGATATTAGATTAGATATTAGATTAGATACTAGATTAGATATTAGATTAGATATTAGATTAGATACTAGATTAGATATTAGATTAGATATT
>CM038728.1:4234882-4242382 GCA_021613375.1 Megaleporinus macrocephalus
TAGCTCACATGGGCCCCACATGCAGCCCACGCCGACCCTTGTAGCCGACAGATAAATCTTTGTTGGCCCTACATTCACTGGCTATTGTAAGACCCACGTAGGCCCCACATAGACCACCCAGGTAGCTGATCGCACCTTGTCAGCAAACACACAAAGAGGAATATCGCCATGCAAAGCAATTCCTGTGGTCGGACCAATCGATTCTCTCCACTGTAGCGATGATTTGCTGCAGTTATATGGCTGCATATAGCGATCTGTTCAATAACGGCATCAATCAGCCAGCACAGAAATGTTCAAAACACCACCAAAAGCCCTCTAAATCAGCTCTGAGTGCCGGTTTCAGGTGTTCAGTGATGAACCGCTCCTTCTCTCCATAACGCTGTACACAGACGGGCTAAACTGCTGATGTCCAGCTGATGCCGCCTTTCAGGGAACGAGCTGACCGTCCCGCAGGGAGTCGGGTCACTGTGGCTGGGTCATGTGACCTGCGCTTCCTGCCAGCCTCACTCTCAGGTAACAGAGAGAGAGGGGGGGGAGGGGGGAGGGAGAGGGGTAGACAGACTGATCTCAGTTACAGTGTTGTTTCCTGGAGTCCCAGCTGATCCACTGCAGCTCTAACTCACCTGAGTCTCCTCCTCCTTTTATCCTCCAGGGGCTGCATTAGAGCGCTGAAGCAGGTAAACACGCACCTGATCAAGCCTGGAGCTCAGTATCGCTCGCCCACATCAAACGATACAGTCAACCATAAACAACAAACGTAACCACAACAGCTGGACCTGTGAGAGTGACGCGGTGCCGAGAGACAGATTTAAACAGACAGTGAATTAGAGCGTCTCCGATTACAGAAGCTCGACTGATACCCGCCGAGACCAATCTGGAGAACGTACCTGTCAAAATAGCAAAGAGACATAAACCAAAACCAAACTTCACTCAGAGCTCAGGAAGAAACTCGCTAACCCAGACACAGAACATCTACAGAAACATCTACACATCTCGAATATTCAGTCCAAACAACCTCTCTAACTCAAACATCAAACCTACAGAACCTCTCTAACTCAAACATCAAACCTACAGAACCTCTCTAACTCAACCATTAAATCTATAAAACCTCTCTAACTCAAACATCAAACCTACAGAACCTCTCTAACTCAAACATCAAACCTACAGAACCTCTCTAACTCAAACATCAAACCTACAGAACTTCTCTAACTCAACCATCAAACCTACAGAACTTCTCTAACTCAAACATCAAATCTATAAAACCTCTCTAACTCAAACATCAAACCTACAGAACCTCTCTAACTCAAACATCAAACCTACAGAACCTCTCTAACTCAAACATCAAACCTACAGAACCTCTCTAACTCAACCATTAAATCTATAAAACCTCTCTAACTCAAACATCAAACCTACAGAACCTCTCTAACTCAAACATCAAACCTACAGAACCTCTCTAACTCAAACATCAAACCTACAGAACCTCTCTAACTCAAACATCAAATCAATAAAACTTCTCTAACTCAAACATCAAACCTACAGAACCTCTCTAACTCAAACATCAAATCTATAAAACTTCTCTAACTCAAACATCAAACCTACAGAACCTCTCTAACTCAAACATCAAACCTACAGAACCTCTCTAACTCAACCATCAAACCTACAGAACCTCTCTAACTCAAACATCAAACCTACAGAACCTCTTTAACTCAAACATCAAACCTACAGAATCTCTCTAACTCAAACATCAAACCTACAGAACCTCTCTAACTCAAACATCAAATCTATAAAACCTCTCTAACTCAAACATCAAATCTATAAAACCTCTCTAACTCAAACATCAAACCTACAGAACCTCTCTAACTCAAACATCAAATCAATAAAACTTCTCTAACTCAAACATCAAACCTACAGAACCTCTCTAACTCAAACATCAAACCTACAGAACCTCTCTAACTCAAACATCAAACCTACAGAACCTCTCTAACTCAAACATCAAATCTATAAAACCTCTCTAACTCAAACATCAAACCTACAGAACCTCTCTAACTCAAACATCAAATCAATAAAACTTCTCTAACTCAAACATCAAACCTACAGAACCTCTCTAACTCAAACATCAAATCTATAAAACTTCTCTAACTCAAACATCAAACCTACAGAACCTCTCTAACTCAAACATCAAACCTACAGAACCTCTCTAACTCAAACATCAAACCTACAGAACCTCTCTAACTCAAACATCAAATCTACAGAACCTCTCTAACTCAAACATCAAACCTACAGAACCTCTCTAACTCAAACATCAAACCTACAGAACCTCTCTGACTCAAACATCAAACCTACAGAACCTCTCTAACTCAAACATCAAATCTACAAAACCTCTCTAACTCAAACATCAAACCTTCAGAACCTCTCTAACTCAAACATCAAACCTACAGAACCTCTCTAACTCAAACATCAAATCTACAAAACCTCTCTAACTCAAACATCAAACCTTCAGAACCTCTCTAACTCAAACATCAAACCTACAGAACATCTCTAACTCAAACATCAAACCTACAGAACCTCTCTAACCCAAACATCAAACCTACAGAACCTCTCTAACTCAAACATCAAACCTACAGAACCTCTCTAACTCAAACATCAAACCTATAAAACCTCTCTAACTCAAACATCAAATCTACAGAACCTCTCTAACTCAAACATCAAACCTACAGAACCTCTCTAACTCAAACATCAAATCTATAAAACCTCTCTAACTCAAACATCAAACCTACAGAACCTCTCTAACTCAAACATCAAATCTATAAAACCTCTCTAACCCAACCATTAAATCTACAAAACCTCTCTAACTCAAACATCAAACCTACAGAACCTCTCTAACTCAACATCAAACCTACAGAACCTCTCTAACTCAACCATCAAACCTACAGAACCTCTCTAACTCAAACATCAAATCTATAAAACCTCTCTAACTCAAACATCAAACCTACAGAACCTCTCTAACTCAAACATCAAACCTACAGAACCTCTCTAACTCAAACATCAAATCTACAAAACCTCTCTAACTCAAACATCAAACCTTCAGAACCTCTCTAACTCAAACATCAAACCTACAGAACCTCTCTAACTCAAACATCAAACCTACAGAACCTCTCTAACTCAAACATCAAACCTACAGAACCTCTCTAACTCAAACATCAAACCTACAGAACCTCTCTAACTCAAACATCAAATCTATAAAACCTCTCCAACTCAAACATCAAACCTACAGAACCTCTCTAACTCAAACATCAAACCTACAGAACCTCTCTAACTCAAACATCAAATCTACAGAACCTCTCTAACTCAACCATTAAATCTATAAAACCTCTCTAACTCAACCATTAAATCTATAAAACCTCTCTAACTCAAACATTAAACCTACATAACCTCTCTAACTCAAACATCAAACCTACAGAACCTCTCTAACTCAAACATCAAACCTACAGAACCTCTCTAACTCAAACATCAAATCTACAGAACCTCTCTAACTCAAACATCAAACCTACAGAACCTCTCTAACTCAAACATCAAATCTATAAAACCTCTCTAACTCAAACATCAAACCTACAAAACCTCTCTAACTCAAACATCAAACCAACAGAACCTCTCTAACTCAAACATCAAACCTACAGAACCTCTCTAACTCAAACATCAAATCTACAGAACCTCTCTAACTCAAACATCAAACCTACAGAACCTCTCTAACTCAAACATCAAATCTATAAAACCTCTCTAACCCAACCATTAAATCTACAAAACCTCTCTAACTCAAACATCAAACCTACAGAACCTCTCTAACTCAACATCAAACCTACAGAACCTCTCTAACTCAACCATCAAACCTACAGAACCTCTCTAACTCAAACATCAAATCTATAAAACCTCTCTAACTCAAACATCAAACCTACAGAACCTCTCTAACTCAAACATCAAACCTACAGAACCTCTCTAACTCAAACATCAAATCTACAAAACCTCTCTAACTCAAACATCAAACCTTCAGAACCTCTCTAACTCAAACATCAAACCTACAGAACCTCTCTAACTCAAACATCAAACCTACAGAACCTCTCTAACTCAAACATCAAACCTACAGAACCTCTCTAACTCAAACATCAAACCTACAGAACCTCTCTAACTCAAACATCAAATCTATAAAACCTCTCCAACTCAAACATCAAACCTACAAAACCTCTCTAACTCAAACATAAAACCTACAGAACCTCTCTAACTTAAACATCAAACCTACAGAACCTCTCTAACCCAACCATTAAATCTACAAAACCTCTCAAACTCAAAGATTAAACCTACAGAACTTCTCTAACTCAACCATCAAACCTGCATAACCTCTCTAACTCAAACATCAAACATACAGAACCTCTCTAACTCAAACATCAAACCTACAGAACTTCTCTAACTCAAACATCAAACCTACAGAACTTCTCAAACTCAAACATCAAACCTACAAAACCTCTCTAACTCAAACATCAAACCTACAGAACCTCTCTAACTCAAACATCTAACCTACAGAACATCTCTAACTCAAACATCACATCTACAGAACATCTCTAACTCAAACATCAAACCTACAGAACCTCTCTAACTCAAACATCAAACATACTGAACTTCTCTAACTCAACCATCAAACCTACAGAACTTCTCAAACTCAAACATCAAATCTATAAAACCTCTCTAACTCAACCATTAAACCTATAGAACCTCTTTAAATCAAACATCAAACCTACAGAACCTCTCTAACCCAACCATTAAATCTACAAAACCTCTCAAACTCAAACATCAAACCTACAGAACTTCTCAAACTCAAACATCAAACCTACAGAACCTCTCTAACTCAAACATCTAACCTACAGAACCTCTTTAACTCAAACATCAAACCTACAGAACCTCTCTAACTCAAACATCTAACCTACAGAACCTCTTTAACTCAAACATCAAACCTACAGAACCTCTCTAACTCAAACATCTAACCTACAGAACCTCTTTAACTCAAACATCACATCTACAGAACATCTCTAACTCAAACATCAAACCTACAGAACATCTCTAACTCAAACATCAAACCTACAGAACCTCTCTAACTCAAACATCAAGCATACTGAACTTCTCTAACTCAACCATCAGATCTATAGAACCTCTCTAACTCAAACAACAACCCTACAGAACTTCTTAAACTCTGGAAGTCTAAATCATTCTCCAGCACTGTAAGCTGGTTACAGAGTCTGTACTGTATCTGGCTGCAGCTACATAAATCATACTGCACAGTCTGGTTTGGAAGCTGGTCAGGATCTCGCTGGGTGCTATATCGTACAGCGTGACGGGCAGGAAACTCATACGGCCGCTGTAATCTTCTGCAGGTTGCAGAGGCTGTAGAGCACTAAAGTGATTGCAGAAGCCGGTTAAGTGTTTCTCCGAGCAAGAGCGAATTCCATTACTGTACATAGACATGGACACTCCACATTCCACAGCAGGCAGATAAACACTCTTCTGATTAGACCAGCAGAAAACAGGTCAGGACCAGGACAGGCAGGTGTTCTACAGTAGAATCACGCTGTCCATCCAACTCTTTTTACTACACGTCATTTGCTGAGAGCATTTTGTTGAAGTTTACTACACAAATGAACCTTCACTGCTAGAAGACCAAGTCCAACAGGCCTTGAGGACAATGCCTAAGAAAGAAGACATGGAAATCCTGAAGAAGGTTCTGTTAATTTCCTGACTCAACCATCAAATCTACAAAACATCTCTAACTCAACCATCAAATCTACAGAACTTCAACTCAAACATCAAATCTACAGAAATTCTCCAACTCAACCATCAAATCTACAGAGCCTCTCTAACTCAACCATCAAATCTAGAGAAATTCTCCAAATCAACCATCAAATCTACAGAACCTCTCTAACTCAACCATCAAATCTAGAGAATTTCTCCAAATCAACCATCAAATCTACAGAATTTCTCCAAAATAACCATCAAATCTACAGAACCTCTCTAACTCAACCATCAAATCTAGAGAAATTCGCCAAATAAACCATCAAATCTACAGAATTTCTCCAAATCAACCATCAAATCTACAGAACCTCTCTAACTCAACCATCAAATCTAGAGAAATTCGCCAAATAAACCATCAAATCTACAGAATTTCTCCAAATCAACCATCAAATCTAGAGAACCTCTCTAACTCAACCATCAAATCTACAGAGCCTCTCTAACTCAACCATCAAATCTAGAGAAATTCTCCAAATCAACCATCAAATCTACAGAACCTCTCTAACTCAACCATCAAATCTAGAGAAATTCTCCAAATCAACAATCAAATCTACAGAATTTCTCCAAATCAACCATCAAATCTACAGAACCTCTCTAACTCAACCGTCAAATCTACAGAACCTCTCTAAATCAACCATCAAATCAAGAGAATTTCTCCAAATCAACCATCAAATCTACAGAACCTCTCTAACTCAACCATCAAATCTAGAGAAATTCTCCAAATCAACCATCAAATCTACAGAATTTCTCCAAATCAACCATCAAATCTACAGAACCTCTCTAACTCAACCATCAAATCTAGAGAAATTCTCCAAATCAACCATCAAATCTACAGAACCTCTCTAACTCAACCATCAAATCTAGAGAAATTCTCCAAATAAACCATCAAATCTACAGAATTTCTCCAAATCAACCATCAAATCTACAGAACCTCTCTAACTCAACCGTCAAATCTACAGAAACTCTCCACATCAACCATCAAATCTACAGAACATCTCTAACTCAACCATCAAATCTACAGAAACTCTCTAACTCAAACATTAAATCTACAGAAACTCTCCAACTCAACCATCAAATCTACAGAACCTTTCCAACTCAACCATCAAATCTACAGAACTTCTCCAACTCAACCATCAAATCTACAGAACCTCTCTAACTCAACCATCAAATCTACAGAATTTCTCCAAATCAACCATCAAATCTACTGAACTTCTCTAACTCAACCATCAAATCTACAAAACCTCTCTAACTCAACCATCAAATTTACAGAATTTCTCTAACTCAACCATCAAATCTACTGAACCTCTCTAACTCAACCATCAAATCTACAGAACCTCTCTAACTCAAACATCAAACCTACAGAACCTCTCTAACTCAAACATCAAATCTACAGAACCTTTCCAACTCAACCATCAAATCTACAGAGCCTCCTTTGACTCAACCATCAAATCTAGAGAAATTCTCCAAATCAACAATCAAATCTAGAGGAATTCTCTAAATCAACCATCAAATCTACAGAATTTCTCCAAATCAACCATCAAATCTACAGAACCTCTCTAACTCAACCATCAAATCTAGAGAAATTCTCCAAATAAACCATCAAATCTACAGAATTTCTCCAAATCAACCATCAAATCTACAGAACCTCTCTAAATCAACCATCAAATC
>CM038728.1:4247382-4262382 GCA_021613375.1 Megaleporinus macrocephalus
TGGGTTTTTCACTGTCCCATAGTGTGTATGTTCACTAGTGTGTGTATGTGGGTTTTTCACTGTCCCATAGTGTGTATGTTCACTAGTATGTGCATGTATGTGGGTTTTTCACTGTCCCCTAGTGTTTATGTTCATTAGTGTGTGTATGTATGTGGGTTTTTACTGTCCCCTAGTGTTTATGTTCACTAGTGTGTGCATGTATGTGGGTTTTTCACTGTCCCCTAGTGTTTATGTTCATTAGTGTGTGTATGTATGTGGGTTTTTACTGTCCCCTAGTGTTTATGTTCACTAGTGTGTGCATGTATGTGGGTTTTTCACTGTCCCCTAGTGTTTATGTTCATTAGTGTGTGTATGTATGTGGGTTTTTACTGTCCCCTAGTGTTTATGTTCACTAGTGTGTGTATGTATGTGGGTTTTTCACTGTCCCCTAGTGTGTGTGTTCACAAGTACATGGATGTGAAACATCCCCCCCCAGCGTGTGTTCACAAGTGTGTGTTTGTATGTGTTTTGCTGCACCCTAGTGTGTGTGTTATTTAAGATATAACTAATCAGTGAAGAGACGGGGGTCCGGTGGTCAGCAGTGTGTTTAAGTGTGTGTGTGTGTGTTAAAGTGTGTGTAGGGGGGTAGAACGTGTGTAAGGGTCAATATATCTGTGCAGGAAGTTGAAACTACAGCTCCTCAGCAGCCGCGCTGCCCCTTCAAGGACATGACCCCTGTTTTCCGGCGCCGTTCTAAGGACCCTCTTTCTACAGAGTGCAGGACCATCGTTTGACCACCCAGTGCTCCAACTGACTGCCTTCATTTGTGTTACTGTGACTGACCACTGACTGGGCTTCTTTAGAGGAGAAGCCCCCTCCACCCCCCGAACCCCCCCCCCCCCCCCCGCACACGCTCTTAAGCTGCTGTGCCGACTCTGCGGCGGATGCTGACGGTACAGCTGGTGACATTTCTGGGAGCGACCTCCAAACACATGCATTATATATGAGCTCCCTGCAGCACTCAACACACACACACACACACACACACACACACACACACACACACTCGGCTGTATGACACAGCAAACACACACTAAGAGCACCCAACAGGTCAGCAGTTAGCGGTTACCGCTGGTCCCATTTGGTCCTCGTTAGATCGGAACTGGACCTGAACCTTATTACCTGTGTGTGGCTCATCAACAGGCCTGGCTCACGTAGTAGTGACTCAGTAATGCATGTAAACACACACACACACACACACACACACACACACACACACACACACACACACACACACACACACCTCGAGCTCTGGTTCACACTGACCACTGGAGTTCTGGCCTGGATGTAGGCAACAGAAACAGCTACACCACCCACACATACATACACATGCATATTACTACAACAAACCCTGGAAGAGGTGGAGGCTCAGCTGTGAGGAACTCTCACGTGGATTGGGTACCCAGCTTTGTGCCTGCCCCATCCCCAGAGAGGCAAGCAGGAGGGCCTGGAGCCCCCGTACGGAGCTGGGTACCGAGCGTTTTACCTGCCCAGCTGTCGACGGGGCCAGTGAGTCGCTGCATCATCCACGGGCACGAGAAGGTGCCGTGCCAACGGTGGGGCGAGTCCCAAGCGACGATGGCAGCGCAGTGTGTTTCACTGGCCCTAGTTTTTTGTTCCCTTAGTGTGTATATGTGGGTGTTTTACTGCCCCCTAGTGTGTGTGTTCACCTAGTGTGTGTATGTGGGTTTTTCACTGCCCCCTAGTGTGTGTGTATGTGGGTGTTTCACTGCCCCCTAGTGTGTGTGTTCACCTAGTGTGTGTGTGTGGGTGTTTCACTGCCCCCTAGTGTGTGTGTTCACCTAGTGTGTGTATGTGGGTGTTTCACTGCCCCCTACTGTGTATGTATGTGGGTGTTTCACTGCCCCCTAGTGTGTGTGTTCACTAGTGTGTGTATGAGCGTTTTGCCTGCCTAGCTGCCGACGGGGCTAGCAAGCCGCGGAGTCATCCATGGGCACAAGAAGGTGGCGTGCCAACGGTGGTGCAAGACCCACGCTTTGACGCCAGTTCCAAGTTCTTCTACGTACCGGAGGAAGAGCATGGCAAGGTGGTCTCACTCAACTGAAGGAGGGGCCGTGTATCAGGATGACAATACACCAATACACACAGCAAGACTGGAGAAAGATGGTTTGGTGAACATGAAAGTGAAGTTGAACATCTCCCATGGCCTGCACAGCCACCAGATCTAAATATTATTGAGCCACTTTGGGGTGTTTTGGAGGAGCGAGTCAGGAAACGTTCTCCTCCACCAGCATCACATAGTGACCTGAACACTGTCCTGCAAGAAGAATGGCTTAAAATCCCTCTGACCACTGAGCAGGACATATATATGTCATTCCCAAGACCAACTGACGCTGTATTGGCCACAAAAGGAGGCCCTACACCATACTAATCAATTATTGGGGTCCAAAACCAGGTGTTTCAGTTTCATTGTCCAACCCCTGTAGATATATATATATATAGGTATATACAGGAATAACACATGAGGGGATCTAAAGAATTGATTCTCTGTGAAGATCTATTTCAGAGTGGCCAGTTCCCGCTCACGTTCACCGCCCCGACATCTCCACCTCAATATAACAGTTTCATCCATTTTACATGAAGGTAGAGGAGCAACACGCACACTGTGGTGATCAAACATTCCTCAAACCTCACCTCCGTTCACTAAAGCGCCAACCACCGACACCGCTACCGCTTTTCACTACTGCTCTTCACAGACGCCCTCTGAGGTGAATCTGCAAACCAGCGCTAGCTGCTTCCAGGCTGAAGATAGCTTCCTGCTCAGTAGACCCGGACGGAGGTTCTTCTACTCACTCTTCTTCTACTCCTGCACTGGACGTTAGAGAACTGGCCTGGTGACCAGAAGGTCGTCGGTTCGATTCCCTGAACAGACGGGACACACGACTGAAGTTCCCTTGAACGAGATACCCAACCCCCACCTGCCCCCCGGGTACTGTGGATAGGGCTGGCTGCCCACCACTCTGGGCAAATGTGCTCACTGCCCCCTAGTGTGTGTGGTCATTAGTGTGTGTGTGTTTACTAGAGTGTGTGTACGTGGGTGTTTCACTGCTTCCTAGTATGTGTGTGTGTGTGTGTGTGTGTGTGTGTGTATGTATGTGGTGTGGGTGTTTCACTGCCCCTAGTGAGTGTGTGTGTGTGTGTGTGTGTGTGTGTTTGTGTGTGTGTGTATGCATGTGGTGTGGGTATTTCACTGCCCCTAGTGAGTGTGTTCACTAGTGTGTGTGTGTGTGTGTGTGGGGGGGTTTACTGCCCCCTAGTGTGTATGTGTGTGTGTGTGTGGGTGGGTGTTTTACTGCCCCTTTAATGTGTGTGTATGTGGGTGTTTAACTGCCCTCTAGTATGTGTTCACTAGTGTGTGTTTCACTGCCCCTAGTGTGTGTGTATGTAGGTGTCACTCTGCCCCCTAGCATGTGTGTTTCACTAAACCTTGTGTGTGTATGTATATGTGGGTGTTTCACTGCCCCCTAGCATGTGTGTGTATGTAAGTGTTTGCTAGTGTGTGTGTGTGTGTGTGTGTGTGTGTGTGTGTGTGCGCATGTGGGTGTTTCATTGCCCCCTAGTGTGTGTATGTGGGTGTTTCACTGTACCCTAGTGAGTGTGTTCACTAGTGTGTGTGTGTGTGTGTGAGTTTGTTTCACTGCCTCCTAGTGTGTGTTTACTAGTGTGTGAGTGTGTGTTTGTTTCACTGCCTCCTAGTGTGTGTTTACTAGTGTGTGTTTACTAGTGTGTGTTTGTTTCACTGCCTCCTAGTGTGTGTTTACTAGTGTGTGTTTACTAGTGTGTGTGTGTGAGTGTGTGTTTGTTTCACTGCCTCCTATTGTGTGTGTTCACTAGTGTGTGTGTGTGTGTGTGTGTGTGTAGGTGTGGATGTTTCACTGCCTCCTAGCGTGTGTGTGTGTGTGTGTGTGTGTGGATGTTTCACTGCCTCCTAGTGTGTGTGTGTGTGTGTGTGTGTGTGTGTGTGTGTGTGTGTGTGTTCAGTAAATGCTCAGTAGACCGTGTTTATAGACAGAGCAGTATGTGAGGCTGGTCCTATAAAGAGATGCTCTAAGATTAATTCTTATCCGTGGAAGACGTTTAACAGACGATGGATCGGACCCTCCCTCTCTCTCAGGAGACCACCCCAGCGCTCGTCCAGTCTGGTCATTTCAAGGCTTGACGACCGCAGCTCGCCCCTGGCAGGTCTTCCTATTAGTCCCATCAGGCCCTGATCCAATGCAGCAGCGCGGCTCGTCTTCAATCTTTCCAAGTTCACTCTGGTCACTCTACTGCTGAGCTCCTCTGAGCTCCCCTCTGATGCCTACAAAGCCAAGAATGGACTAGTCGCTCCCTTCCCATGGCAGTGGTCAAGAGTCAACCTGTACCTCGAGCCCTTGGAGCTTCAAGTACAACTCGGCTTGACCCGCCATCCCTCAGAGTACACAGAAGACCAGCAACAAGACTGTTCTCGGTCATGGAGAGCAGATGGTGGAACGAACTTCCACCGGCTGTCTGAACCGCAGACTCTCACACTGCTTTAAACGCAGACTGAAGATCATCTCTTTGTGAACCACTAATGAGCACCAGCAGTTAGGATACGTGAGCTCTTCATCTCTATCTTTTTAGGTAGGTGGCGCTGTGTAGTGTGTGTAGTGGTGATGTTTAATAGATAGGTAGGTAGAGATGTGTGTAGTGAGTGTAGTGCTGATGTTTACTAGGTAGGTAGCGATGTGTGTAGTGAGTGTAGTGGTGATGTTTAGTAGGTAGGTAGCGATGTGTGTAGTGACTGTAGTGGTGATGTTTAGTAGGTAGGTAGGTAGTGATGTGTGTAGTGAGTGTAGTGGTGATGTTTAGTAGGTAGGTAGCGATGTGTGTAGTGAGTGTAGTGCTGATGTTTAGTAGGTAGGTAGGTAGAGATGTGTGTAGTGAGTGTAGTGCTGATGTTTAGTAGGTAGGTAGTGATGTGTGTAGTGTGTGTAGTGGTGATGTTTAGTAGGTAGGTAGTGATGTGTGTAGTGAGTGTAGTGCTGATGTTTAGTAGGTAGGTAGGTAGAGATGTGTGTAGTGAGTGTAGTGCTGATGTTTAGTAGGTAGGTAGTGATGTGTGTAGTGTGTGTAGTGGTGATGTTTAGTAGGTAGGTAGTGATGTGTGTAGTGACTGTAGTGGTGATGTTTAGTAGGTAGGTAGCGATGTGTGTAGTGAGTGTAGTGGTGATGTTTAGTAGGTAGGTGGCGCTGTGTGTAGTGACTGTAGTGGTGATGTTTAGTAGGTAGGTAGTGATGTGTGTAGTGTGTATAGTGGTGATGTTTAGTAGGTAGGTAGCGATGTGTGTAGTGACTGTAGTGGTGATGTTTAGTAGGTAGGTAGTGATGTGTGTAGTGACTGTAGTGGTGATGTTTAGTAGGTAGGTAGTGATGTGTGTAGTGACTGTAGTGGTGATGTTTAGTAGGTAGGTGGCGCTGTGTGTAGTGGTGATGTTTAATAGGTAGGTAGTGATGTCTGTAGTGAGTGTAGTGGTGATGTTTAGTAGGTAGGTAGGTAGTGATGTGTGTAGTGACTGTAGTGGTGATGTTTAGTAGGTAGGTAGTGATGTGTGTAGTGAGTGTGGTGGTGATGTTTAGGAGGTAGGTAGGTAGAGATGTGTGTAGTGAGTGTAGTGGTGATGTTTAGTAGGTAGGTAGCGATGTGTGTAGTGAGTGTAGTGGTGATGTTTAGTAGGTAGGCAGCGATGTGTGTAGTGAGTGTAGTGGTGATGTTTAGTAGGTAGGTAGGTAGTGATGTGTGTAGTGAGTGTAGTGGTGATGTAGGTAGGTAGGTAGCGATGTGTGTAGTGAGTGTAGTGGTGATGTTTAGTAGGTAGGTAGGTAGTGATGTCTGTAGTGAGTGTAGTGGTGATGTTTAGTAGGTAGGCAGCGATGTGTGTAGTGAGTGTAGTGGTGATGTTTAGTAGGTAGGTAGGTAGCGATGTGTGTAGTGACTGTAGTGGTGATGTTTAATAGATAGGTAGGTAGCGATGTGTGTAGTGAGTGTAGTGGTGACGTTCAGTAGGTAGGTAGGTGGCGATGTGTGTAGTGACTGTAGTGGTGATGTTTAGTAGGTAGGTAGGTGGCGCTGTGTGTAGTGACTGTAGTGGTGATGTTTAGTAGGTAGGTAGGTAGTGATGTGTGTAGTGAGTGTAGTGGTGATGTTTAATAGGTAGGTAGGTAGTGATGTGTGTAGTGACTGTAGTGGTGATGTTTAGTAGGTAGGTAGCGATGTGTGTAGTGACTGTAGTGGTGATGTTTAGCAGGTAGGTAGGTAGTGATGTCTGTAGTGAGTGTAGTGGTGATGTTTAATAGATAGATAGGTGGCGCTGTGTAGTGAGTGTAGTGGTGATGTTTAGTAGGTAGGTAGTGATGTGTGTAGTGTGTGTAGTGGTGATGTTTAATAGATAGGTAGGTAGTGATGTCTGTAGTGAGTGTAGTGGTGATGTTTAATAGATAGGTAGGTAGTGATGTCTGTAGTGAGTGTAGTGGTGATGTTTAATAGATAGGTAGGTAGCGATGTCTGTAGTGAGTGTAGTGGTGATGTTTAATAGATAGGTAGGTAGTGATGTCTGTAGTGAGTGTAGTGGTGATGTTTAATAGATAGGTAGGTAGTGATGTGTGTAGTGAGTGTAGTGGTGACGTTCAGTAGGTAGGTAGGTGGCGATGTGTGTAGTGCATGTAGTGGTGATGTTTAGTAGGTAGGTAGGTAGCGATGTGTGAAGTGAGTGTAGTGGTGATGTTTAATAGGTAGGTAGGTAGTGATGTGTGTAGTGACGGTAGTGGTGATGTTTAGTAGGTAGGTAGGTAGCGATGTGTGTAGTGAGTGTAGTGGTGATGTTTAGAAGGTAGGTAGGTAGTGATGTGTGTAGTGAGTGTAGTGGTGATGTTTAATAGATAGGTAGGTAGCGATGTCTGTAGTGAGTGTAGTGGTGATGTTTAATAGATAGGTAGGTAGTGATGTCTGTAGTGAGTGTAGTGGTGATGTTTAATAGATAGGTAGTGATGTGTGTAGTGACTGTAGTGGTGATGTTTAGTAGGTAGGTAGTGATGTGTGTAGTGAGTGTAGTGGTGATGTTTAGTAGGTAGGTGGCGCTGTGTGTAGTGGTGATGTTTAATAGGTAGGTAGTGATGTCTGTAGTGAGTGTAGTGGTGATGTTTAGTAGGTAGGTAGGTAGTGATGTGTGTAGTGACTGTAGTGGTGATGTTTAGTAGGTAGGTAGTGATGTGTGTAGTGAGTGTGGTGGTGATGTTTAGGAGGTAGGTAGGTAGAGATGTGTGTAGTGAGTGTAGTGGTGATGTTTAGTAGGTAGGTAGCGATGTGTGTAGTGAGTGTAGTGGTGATGTTTAGTAGGTAGGCAGCGATGTGTGTAGTGAGTGTAGTGGTGATGTTTAGTAGGTAGGTAGGTAGTGATGTGTGTAGTGAGTGTAGTGGTGATGTTTAGTAGGTAGGTAGGTAGCGATGTGTGTAGTGAGTGTAGTGGTGATGTTTAGTAGGTAGGTAGGTAGTGATGTCTGTAGTGAGTGTAGTGGTGATGTTTAGTAGGTAGGCAGCGATGTGTGTAGTGAGTGTAGTGGTGATGTTTAGTAGGTAGGTAGGTAGCGATGTGTGTAGTGACTGTAGTGGTGATGTTTAATAGATAGGTAGGTAGCGATGTGTGTAGTGAGTGTAGTGGTGACGTTCAGTAGGTAGGTAGGTGGCGATGTGTGTAGTGACTGTAGTGGTGATGTTTAGTAGGTAGGTAGCAATGTGTGTAGTGACTGTAGTGGTGATGTTTAGCAGGTAGGTAGGTAGTGATGTCTGTAGTGAGTGTAGTGGTGATGTTTAATAGATAGGTAGGTGGCGCTGTGTAGTGAGTGTAGTGGTGATGTTTAGTAGGTAGGTAGTGATGTGTGTAGTGTGTGTAGTGGTGATGTTTAATAGATAGGTAGGTAGTGATGTCTGTAGTGAGTGTAGTGGTGATGTTTAATAGATAGGTAGGTAGTGATGTCTGTAGTGAGTGTAGTGGTGATGTTTAATAGATAGGTAGGTAGCGATGTCTGTAGTGAGTGTAGTGGTGATGTTTAATAGATAGGTAGGTAGTGATGTCTGTAGTGAGTGTAGTGGTGATGTTTAATAGATAGGTAGGTAGTGATGTGTGTAGTGAGTGTAGTGGTGACGTTCAGTAGGTAGGTAGGTGGCGATGTGTGTAGTGACTGTAGTGGTGATGTTTAGTAGGTAGGTAGGTAGTGATGTGTGTAGTGAGTGTAGTGGTGATGTTTAATAGGTAGGTAGGTAGTGATGTGTGTAGTGACGGTAGTGGTGATGTTTAGTAGGTAGGTAGGTAGCGATGTGTGTAGTGAGTGTAGTGGTGATGTTTAGTAGGTAGGTAGGTAGTGATGTGTGTAGTGAGTGTAGTGGTGATGTTTAATAGATAGGTAGGTAGCGATGTCTGTAGTGAGTGTAGTGGTGATGTTTAATAGATAGGTAGGTAGTGATGTCTGTAGTGAGTGTAGTGGTAATGTTTAATAGATAGGTAGGTAGTGATGTGTGTAGTGAGTGTAGTGGTGACGTTCAGTAGGTAGGTAGGTGGCGATGTGTGTAGTGACTGTAGTGGTGATGTTTAGTAGGTAGGTAGGTAGTGATGTGTGTAGTGAGTGTAGTGGTGATGTTTAATAGGTAGGTAGGTAGTGATGTGTGTAGTGACTGTAGTGGTGATGTTTAGTAGGTAGGTAGGTAGCGATGTGTGTAGTGAGTGTAGTGGTGATGTTTAGTAGGTAGGTAGGTAGTGATGTGTGTAGTGAGTGTAGTGGTGATGTTTAGTAGGTAGGTAGGCAGCGATGTGTGTAGTGATTGTAATGGTGATGTTTAGTAGGTAGGTAGGTAGCGATGTGTGTAGTGAGTGTGGTGGTGATGTTTAGTAGGTATGTAGGTAGAGATGTGTGTAGTGAGTGTAGTGGTGATGTTTAGTAGGTAGGCAGCGATGTGTGTAGTGACTGTAGTGGTGATGTTTAGTAGGTAGGTAGCGATGTGTGTAGTGAGTGTAGTGGTGATGTTTAGTAGGTAGGTAGCGATGTGTGTAGTGAGTGTAGTGGTGATGTTTAGTAGGTAGGTAGCGATGTGTGTAGTGAGTGTAGTGGTGATGTTTAGTAGGTAGGTAGCGATGTGTGTAGTGAGTGTAGTGGTGATGTTTAGTAGGTAGGTAGGTAGCGATGTGTGTAGTGAGTGTAGTGGTGATGTTTAGTAGGTAGGTAGCGATGTGTGTAATGACTGTAGTGGTGATGTTTATTAGGTAGGTAGCGATGTGTGTAGTGAGTGTAGTGCTGATGTTTAGTAGGTAGGTAGCGATGTGTGTAGTGAGTGTAGTGGTGATGTTTAGTAGGTAGGTAGCGATGTGTGTAGTGAGTGTAGTGGTGATGTTTAATAGATAGGTAGGTAGTGATGTCTGTAGTGAGTGTAGTGGTGATGTTTAGTAGGTAGGTAGTGATGTGTGTAGTGACTGTAGTGGTGATGTTTAATAGATAGGTAGGTAGTGATGTCTGTAGTGAGTGCAGTGGTGATGTTTAATAGATAGGTAGGTAGTGATGTCTGTAGTGAGTGTAGTGGTGATGTTTAGTAGGTAGGTAGTGATGTGTGTAGTGACTGTAGTGGTGATGTTTAATAGATAGGTAGGTAGTGATGTCTGTAGTGAGTGTGGTGGTGATGTTAAATAGATAGGTAGGTAGCGATGTGTGTATTGACTGTAGTGGTGATGTTTAGTACGTAGGTAGTGATGTGTGTAGTGACTGTAGTGGTGATGTTTAATAGATAGGTAGGTAGTGATGTCTGTAGTGAGTGTAGTGGTGATGTAGTGAACTTGACAACACCAAAGGTAGAAAGTCCTAAAACACAAACGTGGATTCATTTGGGCCTGGCAAGGTTCTCCGAGGTTGAGCTCCGGAACCCTCCCTCTTGCCTGAACCGCTGTATCTCCTTGCAAACACATTTGCAGGGTCTTTTCCAGACACCCCCCACCCCACAAACCACCCCCCGCTGGGGCATGGAGCTTAACGAGACAAACCCAAACACGCACGCAATCTCTCTTTGAACAGGTTGCTTTATGGCTCCGCCTGCGCAGACCCCCGCAGACCCCCACCAGCTTCATAATCACCACACTAACACAAGCGTAAACTGCCGGCTGCACAAAGATATTATACATTCACGGCACACGTGATTATGTAACGCGGAAGGCTGCGCGTGTCCAGATCTCTGTTTCTAATGAATCTGATTCCGAAACGGCGCCTCATTAAAGTCCCGCAGAGAAGCGCGGCTCGTCATTTATATTCAGCTTCTGTTCGGGCTCCACGCCGAGCTGCTGGAGAACAGAGAGCTGGAGGAGGGTCATTAGTGCACTGGAGGAGGGTCTGCGCACCACAGATGGGCTGAGAACATCGGCACACTGCGGCGTCCGCGCCAGTCCCTGAACCTGACGGGCGGGTTGGGCCGCGTTTAGCAGGTCAGTCTGCTGGTTTTGGACTGCCGTTCGAAGTGGTCATCACCTGAGTCTGACCTCGGAGCCGCAACTCTCCCCAAACCCCTCGCTGATCCTGCGCTGTGGTGGGGGTCCCACTGGCTGCCCACTGAACCTGATAATGTTTGAGTTCTGGTGTAAGTGTGCTGTAGGAATCTTCACTGCAGCAGTTAAAACTGACTAGGAGGAAGACTAAATTATGAAAGCAAGGGGGCCAAGAATAGACCCCTGGGGTACACCCTGATTAACAGAGAATATTGAATGTGTGATGTACAGTAGGTTAGTGGTGCTGTGTGTAGTGAGTGTAGTAGTGATGTACAGTAGGTTAGTGGTGCTGTGTGTAGTGAGTGTAGTAGTGATGTACAGTAGGTTAGTGGTGCTGTGTGTAGTGAGTGTAGTAGTGATGTACAGTAGGTTAGTGGTGCTGAGTGTAGTGAGTGTAGTGGTGATGCTCAGTAGGTTAATGGTGCTGTGTGTAGTGTGTTTAGTGCTGATGTACAGTAGGTTAGTGGTGCTGTGTGTAGTGTGTGCAGTGGTGATGTACAGTAGGTTAGTGGTGCTGTGTGTAGTGAGTGTAGTGGTGATGTTCAGTAGGTTAATGGTGCTGTGTGTAGTGTGTGCAGTGGTGATGTTCAGTAGGTTAGTGGTGCTGTATGTAGTGAGTGTAGTGGTGATGTTCAGTAGGTTAGTGGTGCTGTGTGTAGTGTGTGTAGTGGTGATGTACAGTAGGTTAGTGGTGCTGTGTGTAGTGAGTGTAGTGGTGATGTACAGTAGGTTAGTGGTGCTGTGTGTAGTGAGTGTAGTAGTGATGTACAGTAGGTTAGTGGTGGTGTGTGTAGTGAGTGTAGTGGTGATGTACAGTAGGTTAGTGGTGCTGTGTGTAGTGAGTGTAGTGGTGATGTACAGTAAGTTAGTGGTGCTGTGTGTAGTGTGTGCAGTGGTGATGTTCAGTAGGTTAGTGGTGCTGTATGTAGTGAGTGTAGTGGTGATGTACAGTAGGTTAGTGGTGCTGTATGTAGTGAGTGTAGTGGTGATGTTCAGTAGGTTAATGGTGCTGTGTGTAGTGAGTGTAGTGGTGATGTTCAGTAGGTTAATGGTGCTGTGTGTAGTGAGTGTAGTGGTGATGTTCAGTAG
This sequence comes from Megaleporinus macrocephalus, assembly GCA_021613375.1. NCBI lineage: Eukaryota > Metazoa > Chordata > Actinopteri > Characiformes > Anostomidae > Megaleporinus > Megaleporinus macrocephalus. The sequence continues at coordinate 4,259,070 of CM038728.1, forward strand.
GTTAGTGGTGCTGTATGTAGTGAGTGTAGTGGTGATGTTCAGTAGGTTAATGGTGCTGTGTGTAGTGTGTGCACTGGTGATGTTCAGTAGGTTAGTGGTGCTGTGTGTAGTGTGTGTAGTGGTGATGTACAGTAGGTTAGTGGTGCTGTGTGTAGTGTGTGCATTGGTGATGTACAGTAGGTTAGTGGTGCTGTGTGTAGTGAGTGTAGTGGTGATGTTCAGTAGGTTAGTTGTGGTGTGTGTAGTGAGTGTAGTGGTGATGTACAGTAGGTTAGTGGTGCTGTGTGTAGTGAGTGTAGTGGTGATGTTCAGTAGGTTAATGGTGCTGTGTGTAGTGAGTGTAGTGGTGATGTACAGTAGGTTAGTGGTGCTGTGTGTAGTGAGTGTAGTGGTGATGTACAGTAAGTTAGTGGTGCTGTGTGTAGTGTGTGCAGTGGTGATGTTCAGTAGGTTAGTGGTGCTGTGTGTAGTGTGTGTAGTGGTGATGTACAGTAGGTTAGTGGTGCTGTGTGTAGTGTGTGCATTGGTGATGTACAGTAGGTTAGTGGTGATGTGTGTAGTGAGTGTAGTGGTGATGTTCAGTAGGTTAGTGGTGGTGTGTGTAGTGAGTGTAGTGGTGATGTACAGTAGGTTAGTGGTGCTGTGTGTAGTGATGTTCAGTAGGTTAGTGGTGCTGTGTGTAGTGAGTGTAGTGGTGATGTACAGTAGGTTAGTGGTGCTGTGTGTAGTGATGTTCAGTAGGTTAGTGGTGCTGTGTGTAGTGAGTATAGTGGTGATGTTCAGTAGGTTAGTGATGTCTGTGGTGAGTGTTCAGCTGTGTAAATGTAAACTCACCAGGCTCCAGTTTAATCACTTTGATGGCGGCCAGTTCACCAGTACTGACATTCCGTGCCTGAAAGAAAAGAAAACAAACACACACACACATTAACAAACAACTCAAACCCCCCACACACAAACACACCCCACCTCCCCACCTCCCACTCATTCCTCCCGGAGCAGATTTATGAATCATTAGCGAGCGGGTCTCAGACGAGTTATCATTAATCTAATGAAGCGAAATGAAACGCTTGTTAGATTCATCAGGATCGCATTCAATCAAACGCGGAGCAGCGCGGAGGACAAGAATAGAGCAGACTCAATTAAGATATCGCCCGCCGATATCTCTTTGTTGTCAGGGCAACGGCGCAATGTCAGACAGCCCAGCAGAGCCCAGCAGCTGAAGGAGAGAAGAGAGCGCGGCCAAGCAGAAGACGGTGACGGAAAACAAGGAGAAGAGAAGGAGCGAGAAGGAGAGAGGAACTGAAAGAGTTTGAGGAATGAGAGCATGCTACCGGCATCCAGTGATCCCACCATATGCCCCCTGCCCCCTGCACCCGGTCCCATCAACAACAAACCAGGACCTGCAAAGAAAGCTCCCTAACATCAGGTCAGCTTCCATCTGCCTTCACGGCCACCACAGTGGTCTCCATCCTGAAGAAGCCCACGCTCATTCTTCCATACAAACAGTTTCTCAGCGAGAGCCAGCTCCCGGAAGCCGAGCAGCCTGACCTCAAAACAGCATCGGCACGGCTCGTACCATGAAGCTCCCTGCTGCACCAACAGGAGCCTCGTTTGTCAAAGCGAATCCAGAAGATATTCGTAACGAGCGCTAATAAATCCTACACGTTCTTTACTGCCCGGCTCATCGCATTTACATAAAGTAGCGCCCCCGCAGGACTTCACCACTTCAGCGTATGGATCAGCTGTGGCTTCAACGTTCTTCTTTTAGGTGCAAGAACCTGAACCAACTGCCGATGCTGGATGCAACAGTATCAACAGTTTCCTATCAACACTGATACCTGATACCTAGTCCTACAGACTGCTTCTACACTCATTAGTAAAGAATGGGTCTCTCAGGAGCTCAGTGAACTCCAGCGTGGTACCGTGATAGGACGCCACCTGTGAAGTCCAGTGGTGAAGTTTCCTCACTACTAAATATTCCACAGTGGACTGTCAGTGGTGTTCTAACAAAGTGGAAGTGATTGAGAACGACAGCAGCTCAGACACCAAGTGGTAGAACACGTACAATGACAGAGCAGGTCAGCAGATGCTGAGGAGCATAGTGCACAGAGGTCACCAACTTTCTACAGAGTCAATCACTACAGACCTCCAAACTTCATGTGGTCTTCAGATCAGCTCAAGAACAGAGCGTAGAGAGCTTCATGGAATGGGTCTCCATGGCCGAGCAGCTGCATCCAAGCCTGACATCACCAAGAACAATGCAGAGCGTCGGACTCTAGAGCAGTGGAGGCGTGTTCTCTGGAGTGACCAATCACGCTTCTCCATCTAGCAATCCGATGGATGAGTCTGGGTTTGGAGGTTGCCAGGAGAACGGTACTTGTTTGACTGCATTGTGCCGAGTGTAAAGTTTGGTGGAGGGGGGATTATGCTCTGGGGTTGTTGCTCAAGAGTTGGGCTTGGACCCTCAGTTCCAGTGAAAGGAACTCTTAATGCTCCTTCCTGTTCCAACATGACAGCCCACCAGTGCACAGAGCAGCTCCATTGGTGTGGAAGAAGACTGACTGGCCTGAGTCCTGACCTCAACCTGATAGAACACCTTTGGAATGAATTAGAGCGGAGACTGTGAGCCAGACCTTCTCGTCCAACATCAGCGTCTGACCTCACTAACGTTCTTCTGGAGGAACACTCAAACATTCCAATAAACACTCTCCTAAACCGTGTGGAGAGCCTTCCCAGAAGAGCTGAAGCTGTTATAGCTGCAAAGGTTGGGTCGACATCATATTAAACCCTATGGATTAAGAATGGGACGCCACTCGAGTCCATGTACACAGTTCAAGTCGTCTGGATCCAATCATTAACACCAGCCAGATGATGGTCCGTTTAATTAGTCCAGGCGTTTGTTGGTGGTGTCTTAGCTCGGAGGCATGGTTGGACTCTGGCCTACTTGGAGTAGCTTAGGCTTTTAGATTCCAGGTGAACAACAAAGCACTCCAGGAAGTCACTCTGCGAAGCAGCGTCTGCTAAATGCTGTTAAATGTAAACGGGCGAAGCTCTGGAGAGTAAAAGCTGAAGGCATTAATGTGGGAGATGGAAACTGTCGAGGAACCGAGGAAAACCTGGCACTGGACCACAAGCTGGTAAAGCAGCATCGGATACAAACTTGATGCGTCTGCACACGGGCCTACAGTGAGAACGAGTTCTACTAACCACTACACCACCATACTAACCACTACACCACCGTACTAACCACTACACCACCGTACTAACCACTACACCACCATACTAACCACTACACCACCATACTAACCACTAC